>OY757907.1:20365574-20408074 GCA_963585895.1 Sepioteuthis lessoniana
GTGTCAATACACAATACACACACACACACACACACACACACACACATATATATATATATATAATGTAATATACAAAAAATTTATAATATATATGTATTATACATAATGTGGCCAGATTTGTGGTTTTGTTTCGTTTTATAGCATATAAACCCTTGTGGGTTATTTAATGCCAGATCCCGTTTTTAGACACACACACACACACACACACACACACACACACACACACACACACACACACACATTTGAGATGGTAGCGAATATTTTGTAGGTAATATAATTTCTAAATGAGCCCGAGCTCGTTTGAACACAGTCATATGGTTTCAAGTATCGCCATATAGCACTTATAGTTCTATTTGCACACAATAAAATGGCTTCAGGTATTGCTATTTAACACTTAAGGTTCTATTCAACATTTTTCATTTGTTTGCATGCAATTATGCCATTGAACCAAATGACTTTATCAACTCTTGGGGGTCATTTGAAACTACCAGATTATATGTATATTATGATTTTAAGTGAATAGTACGGAGGTAACATTTGTTAAACAAGTCAGAGTTCTTTTGTTAGTACGCAGTTAAATGGTTAAATGATAAAACAGTTCTATTTGACTCAAAGATGGGACCCAAATAGATACTACCACTCCAGATGAGAGTGGACCTGGGGGTAATGACAATGAAGAGGTACTTCAGATTCCCCCAAACTCCAGACTAAAGCCTCACTATCTGATAGTTTAGTGTCATATATCAGGACACTCGTTGGGGAAGAGGTCAACCCTCAGCAGAAATGCAACCGGCATATTCTTCAACCCCAGCCAACTGAGGTATATATAATTCAAAATATGATATATATAATACATATCATAATTCAATATATAATATATATCCTCCTCATCATCGTCATCATCAAGGAGTCATGTTTATATAGCATGGATTCTCTTGAGTCTTTCTTTTCATCCGTCCTTATTGTGCATCACTTTTGGTAGGTCCCCTAAACTGCATCTAATGCCCACGCAGAGGTCAAAGGTTTATGAAGGGATCACCATTTTATGCTAAATTCAAGAATAACATTCGTTATGTTTGGTCAGATCTGGTTTTAAGATGTGCTTGAATACTACACAATAATAACACTTATTAAAAAACCTGTGGACTCTTCTTGTCACAGTTGATCGTAGGTGCCATATGTTTAGTATAGCATATAATGTTGTTTGTGTACCTAACTACAGTGTACTACCCTACTCACTAATACCCACATACTTAAAGGGGACGGGACTTGTCGCTCAGCTTAAATTGATTTTAATGCACTCTGTCAAGTGTCAACAAAATGCTAAGTGCGGATTTGTTTTTCCCCCTTTTTTCAGCTTGATATTTGTATTCCTGTAAGAAGGGATCGCAAATGTAAGGATAATCCTGAGAAGTTCTGTAATATCTGCGATAATGTGGTTCTTTCTACCCGTCAAGCAAAACTTACTGATTTTGTGAAGAAGGCATATCGAGATTACTTTAGAGTCAAACTCGAGGATCAGGATTAGCCATTCGCTCCCCACATTTGCCGTAAAACATGTGCAGAGAACATGGATTGGAAGAATGGTAAAAGGAAGAGTATGCCATTTGCCATTCCAATGGACTGGAGGGAAGGAAAAGATCACATTATGGATTGCTATTTTTGCATGATAAATCTAAAAGAAATAAATCTTAAGAACAAGTATCATGTTCAATACCTCGATATTCCTTCGGCCATAAGACCAATCCTTCATGGCACAGACCTTTTTGTTCCTGAGCCTGATGATAATATGGAATATAGTTCTAATTCCAAACATAGTGACATGACTGTTGTAGCTGGGGATGGCACAAACAAACCTGAAGAGGACGACCAGCCTGTGCCTTTGGCACAAGCAGTACTCAGCGACCTGACACACGAGACCTAAACCTTTCAAAGGAGTCTGTTCAGGTGCTGGGTTAACGTCTCAAAGAGAAACATCTATTGGCACCAGGAACTAAGTTTTACTTGCATAAAGACTGTAAGAGAGAGAGAGAGAAAAAGAGAGATAGAGAGAGATAGAAAGAGAGAGAAAAAGAGAGAAGGAGAGAGAGAATGAGAGTTAAGGCAATTGTTCCATTCCAGGATAAACTTTTGAAAGGCCTAATGTCTAACGAAGCACTGAGTGAAGCTGAATTTTCCGCCAGGCAGTCACTGAAGTCAGTAATTACAAAATTTCTGGGAAACCACTGGAGTGTGAAATATGTGAAGTGAATTAAAGAGCGACTGAAGAGTTTCCGTTAACTCGGGACACGAACTTCAGTCAAACTGCACTTTCTTCGCTCACACTTGGACTATTTCCCCAAGAACTGTGGAGATTTGAGTGAAGAGCAGAGTGATCAATATCACCAAGAAATTCGTATTATGGAAGAGCGCGACGAAGGCCGGTGGAATGTAAATTTTCTCGCTGACTATTGCTAGTGCTTGAAGTAGGATGTGGTGGCTGACAAGCACAAGAGGAAGTTCCTGAAAAGATGTTTCAACCATGAATATGCTCTTTTGTGTAATTTTCCTTTCACTATGGCACAGTAGGAGCTTTCGGCAAATATATCAGCCCTAAGTTTAGTATTATTTGTCTAATTCAACAAGAAAATAAATAGTGTTATAATACTGTTTGATACATCTCTAAAAAGAGCTTGTATCTTTAAAATTTTGATCTGATTAGAAAAAATGAGTATAATTTTTGGATTCAGCGTAAAAAAAAATACTGCCTTAAAATCAGCTATCGTATATTTGACCTTGAAAACATCACAGGTCAGTATAATAAGTCTTAGCTAGTCGACTAACATTAGAGTGTCCATAGGTAGAAGCCCATATGAGTACTTTGTTTATCTTCTTCTCCAAATGCACCCGGTATGTCTTGTTCAGCTTACTTGGATTGTTTGTGAGATGGGAGACAGGTGGCTGTACAGCTACTAGTTTGAAAGTTGCTACAAGCAGGGTTTGTTCAAAACGGCGCGCAGCGTCCTTGGCTACAATTTAGCTTTTGCTTTTATCACTTCGTTACAGTCCATGTAGTGTAGCCGTACAGTAGTAATCGTTTCATTTCATTAGAGAAATTAAAGTTCTAGAGGGTCGATAACTTGTCGTTAGAAATCTTTGGCTTTCCTATGCGTCTGCTTACATTGCTTTCAGTAGATATTGCTACCGAGATTTTTGAAATGATCAACGAATTTTAAAGGCTTCATTAAAACACATTAACTCTGTTTTATCTGAGTTGACACAGAGGTTAATACCCCTTGTTGTCTGTTTCAGGTAATGCTGCTGGGATTTGGCTTTCGTAGGTGCTAGCTCTAGATCATCGGCGTAATCTATTTCCGTGATATGGTTTCTGCGGATTATCGTTTGTAATTCATATGATATAAAATATATGTATAATGCATATATATATATATATATACATTTGCATAGATATATGATAATATATATATATATATATATATATATATATATACATACATAATACTATACTACATCTATCTGAACACTAGCCTCCCTACTCTTAAGGAGGAAGTGGGGATATTCACAAAATTACAAAATATTACAAAAATGTACGTATTTCTACGTTTATTTATTAATTTATTTAATAATCCCCCTCAATCATTTTTTCTCTGTCGGAGAAACCGAAAAAATTCCAGATATTGTACCCATGTCCCTACATGATGTTACACCAATATACGGGTCTATTGGTCAAGTGGGTAGAGTGTTTGCCAATGGCCCAGGAGACTAGGGTTCAATCCCAGGTCGAGTCATACCAAAGACTCAAAAATGATACTTGATGCCGCCTTGCTTAACACTCTGCATTATAAGGTACGGACCAAGATTAAAGTGGAACAATCTAAAGAAAGGAGTAGCGCCCCCACACCTTGGTGTAGTAGCTAATGAATAGGGAGCCTTCGGGTCGCCCTCGCCTACGATCGCCAACTTTACTTACTTATATATATAAACACTATATATATATATATATATATATATATAAACACTACAAAGGCGCAACGAAGGAAACCCTCAAACAGAGAACACATGCACACAAACTCTCGTTCTCAAACAGAAAATACTCAAATAATGCAACACTATCAGCATACATCTGGAAACTAAAAGACAGGAACATCACACCGAGCATCACTTGGGAAGTTTTTAAATCAGCTCTCACCTACATAAGATATGACGAAGGTGCCTACGCTGCCTCCAAGAAAAAGTTGCAAAATACACAATTAAACCTATAATCTGAGATAATCTCAAAATCCCAATTCGACCCAAACACATAAGCAAAACATAAACTAAAATCCCTCCAATTCTCTTTTCTCTTTCTCTTTTTCCCATTTTTTCACTTATTATTACCACCATTATTATCACTTCCTCAAACCATAAGGACCACCATTATTTTCATATTTACATATATTTCTGTCCTCTATGTTTATATCACTCCCTAAAAATTCCTCCCTTGTCCTTTCATCATACCCCACCAGTTTCACCTGCACCTCTCTTACAGCCACATCATCCATCATCCATTACCGACACCATATTAATTATCTAACAGGACCACGACCGTAAGTACTAGTTTTCCCACATTATCACATTATGACCACTTACAGGTATAGCCAAGTGATTGGTAGAGGCAATTATGCTTTTAATGCATCGAATTTCAAAGAGATACAATGGATTGAAAAATGACAAAAGCATTTAATATCCAAATTTTTTTTAGAAAAGTGAAAGGAAAAGAAGACAAAGGAAGAGAAGAGAAAAGAAAAGGGGAAAAAAGAATAAAAGAAAAGAAAGGAAAGCAAACAAAACAAATAGATCATATGTAATTAAACTGGGTATAAATCTTATTAATATCGAACGTATGTATAATGTTACATCTATTTTAAACATCATTGTATAAAGCTACATATATTTATTCTAAACATTATTGCCTGTGTCAATCGCGTCATAGTTTTAAAAGAAAAAAAGAACGATGATTAAACGGTTATGAGTCTTTCTTTGTACATATTTTCTCTTTTCCATTTATTTTGATAAAAACATCCATCGTTGTTCAAGCAACATTTTTCACCATCTTAAAGTCCTGATTAAAACCGAGCCATTTTAACGTTGACTTTCCATCATAATTACTTCATCACAATTGGAATACTTACTTTTTCTATTTTCTTATATATATATATATATATATATATATATGTGTGTGTGTGTGTGTGTGTGTGTGTGTGTGTGTGTGTATATATATAACAGACAAGAGGAAATACATGGAAAAGATCCAAGTTAAGGCTCTAACTGCATCAGCGTGGATCTGGCAACCCCATAGAGCGACAAGAATCTGACAAAGTCTGGTGGTGTTGTGAAATACTGCTGGGGCGCTCTGGGCTAGTGGTAATGATGCTTAGGTCCCGAAACCATGCCTGAACCCAGAGTCATCATCTGATGAAGGCTTTGTTAGAAGCAATGCTGTTGTATAAACATCAGTTATTGTATGATACCTACTATATATGTGTATGTGTGTGTGTGTGTGTGTGTGTGTGTGTGTGTGTGTGTGTATGTGTGTGTGAAGATATGGTGGATTTCGTAAATCCGACAAGATGTGAAAAAATAAGTGGAAAATTAGATGAACCGAAACTCTGACAACGAATACAAAAATGATATTTCTGGTTTATAATAGTATTTTTCATTCCGTTTGCGATTTTTAAATAAACAAGGATTCGTTCCTAACTCTTCTTGGAATGGTCCTTTCACGTCACATGTTCATCCACCTGTGTTGGTTCTCTTTCATTCTTCGCATTGTTCTTTTGTTCTTTTACATTTCTTAATAGGAATTCATTCTCGTGTCTGCCTTTTGAAAGGAATTCGTTTCTTTTATACTGACATTTGTTTTTGTTTTTGTATTCATTCATACAAATCTTTTCTTCCGTACACAGGTGACAGTTTTTTGTTCCTATTATTATTATTACTATTATCTCTACAGTTGCATGATTTGTCTGGATGTGTTCGTGGTTTGATAGAAAATGTGTGTGTGTGTGTGCGTATATATATATATATATATAATTCAAGTGCTTATGTTGGTAGTAAAAGATAAGAGTGTTACATGCCCAAGAGCGCTATAAAAAACAATCACATACAATTTTTTGAATATTTTCATTGCTATTCGAGCCTCATGTCGCAAAATGCACAATCTTTAGACTGGAATAAAAGTGAGATAAAAGGCAACTCGACCATTTTTATATGGGTCACATTACGAGAATATTTGCTAAAATGATCATATATTTTAGTATAAATACATATAAAAGAATTCTGTCGTGTACTTATATATATATATATATATATATATATATATATATATATATATCTTCTGGTTACATGAATTTCAGCACCATATAAAATCTGTCAAATGACGAAAGCTGTAATATTACCTGATACCAGACACTCTCTCAAAAGCCAATTGCGGATGGGACGACGAAAAAGCGAACAACATCAAGGAGTAGCCGGGGATGATTTCTTTGGAGGTTTTCTCGACTGCTGAGAGCAGAACAACCTGAAAAAAGTTGTCTCTCACTTCGGCTCTCATGTTGAGGGACTGAGGATGCTGATGATAATATAGCAGTTGTAGAATTTTTTTAACAGCTACTTAATTATTAATATGGTCACAGAGTTTCGGCACTGCTAATAGATCATACCTAATAATATCCGTTGTGATTAAATTAGATTCCACTTAATAAAATTCTAGCATTTTTGGTTTAGAAGAAATTTAACTTTTTATGAAAAGAATTCTCATATATATATATATATATATAAGTACACGACATAATTCTTTTATATGAATATATCATGCATCTGTTGAAAACAAACCCTTTAAAAATTGAAACGAATGTTCCATAAACAGCAGAAAGAAGTTTTTGAATCGGTATTCAGACGTAGAGTTATTGCTTTCATCTCCTTGATTGTCAAACATGTTCTTTCATCTGATTCGAATGGAAGGGAAAACACAAGCCATGTTTATGTCTTCCAAAATCTTCAGAACGGTTACAACAACACTAATGTATCAATTCACATAATGGTTTTCTAAAAACGTTTTAGTTACTTGTATTTCATTTTCTATGATATCCAGTGAGAGAGTGTTCGCCAATGGTCCGGGAGACCTGGGTTCAATCCCAGGTCGCGACATACCAAAGAGTTTAAAAATGGTACTTGATACCTCCTTGCTTAACACTCAGCAATATAAAGTACGTATCAAGGGTGAAGTGGAGCAATCTAGGGAAAGACGTAGCGACCTCCCCTACACCTTGGTGTAGTAGCTATTGAAAAGGGAGCCTTCTGGTCGCCCTCGACTACGGTCGCCAATTTTACTTTATTATACTATTGGGATGGATTGTTTTACCAGGTTTGTTAATTTGGAAAAGACTGTCATATCAAATTATGACTAACAAAACAAAACTCCACGATTCAATTTGCATTATCAATGAACGAGCCTCCATGGCTGTTGTTCTATTTTTTCTTCTTTATCGAAAATTCTTTTAGTTATTCTTGAGTTTTCAAAATATCTGCCAAGCAGCATCAAAGTGCTTTAATACGGATGATTCAAATTTCCCAACGAGTGTTTGATTGAGGTTTCATTGACAATTGCATATTTAAAATACTCAAGCATTTTGGAGACAAAGAAAATATGGTCAACAACATTTTGAGAACACACACAAATATATACTAGTCACTACAAGGCGTAATATTTTCATTAAAAAATGTAGTACTCTCTTCTCTGTTAGTGTCCTAAGCATGTGTTTATTTGTTTAATAATCCGGCTCTGATTCTGACTTATAATAGGAAAAGGATGAAGCCACACAAGATCAGATAGCATTAGGGAGAAGTCAGTTTCTTGTTCCCCAGGGGCTACCAAGATATCACACAGGAGAGTCATCATAAGGGATAGAATACAGGAGGTTGTATGAATTAGGTATTGAATTAGGGAGAAGTCATTTTTGTTGTTCCCTCGCAACTACCAAGACATCACCAGGGACAGAATACAGGAGGTTGTTTGAATAAAGTATTGAATTAGGGAGAAGTCATTTTTGTTGTTCCCTAGCAACTACCAAGACATCACCAGGGACAGAATAGTGGAGGTTGTTTGAATAAAGTATTGAATTAGGGAGAAGTCATTTTTGTTGTTCCCTAGCAACTACCAAGACATCACCAGGGACAGAATAGTGGAGGTTTTTTGAATAAAGTATTGAATTAGGGAGAAGTCATTTTTGTTGTTCCCTAGCAACTACCAAGACATCACCAGGGACAGAATACTAGAGGTTGTTTGAATAATGTATTGAATCCATAAATTCCTTTAAAATTCATTTGGTAACATATTAAAAAATATTTCAATAAAAATTATTTGATTCAATTTTCATTGCAAAAGTGAACAAATGTCTCGCCTGGGTCTACGCAGAAAAAAAGACACGGTTTTAAAATGACTGGTCCTCACTTATTAACTGTAATATTAGAAACAATTATACAGTAACTGTAAGAACCAAATTTCATGGTCTTCAGGGGAAATCTGAAAGGCATATTCCACATGAAGAATATGAAAATTTTGTGACCGCCGATGTAGAAACTACACCAGAATGCATTCTAACAAAGCAAGAACTAAATGTCGAAGAAATGTTGAAAGAAATAGGAATTAAAGAAAAATTAGATAAAATGAAAAAAAGTATTTTATTTAATAAAATAAAGCCAACAAATAGCAAAACTAGAAAGCCCAGAGAGAACTAATTAACACATACCAAAAAGGACAACTAGAATAAATTCAAGACCAAATTAGTAAAAGCAGAAAACTCGGTAGAAGATAAATAATTTGCAAGGCAGACAGTAAATGAAATGAGCAGAAGAAAGAGCACCTTGAGAGCAAAACTAAAAGATGCCAGCCAAGAAGAAAGAATACAGAAAGGATAAGAACATTTTAAGAATCTTCTTGAAAACCCCCGCTAAAGTCACTGATAAACCTATAAAAATATTATTAGCCTACTTAAACATCAAACGAATACAGTTTACGGTGGAAGGACATGACTTAGTATAGAAAAAATTAAAAGCAGAAAAGCTTCGGCCAAATGCTTCCAGATGTAGAGAAGGCAAGGAAATTTAATGACATACATGTTCAATTATGTAACTCTGTGTATAAACAAAGCACAATAGAAAATGGAAAAAAGCTGCATCTTCCCCTTCCCCAAGAAAGATAACCTCAGAATCACTAAGAACTACTTAATACTATAGCGGCTAAGGTTTATAATGTTCTGCTTCTCAGCTGTATCAAACATGAAATTGAGAAAGTTTTTATAGGAAAAAATCAGAACCATTTTCGAAGAAGTCAATCCACATCCGTCAAATCGTCAAAGGAGTACGGGCAAAAAATCTTGAGGCAACACCATTGTTCGTTGATTTCTCAAAGTCATTTGATTCCATACACAGAGGGAAAATGGAGCAAATACCACTTACATATGGCCTTTCCAAAGAAACTGTTACAGTCATAATGTTGCTCTACAAAAACACGAAAACAATGGTTCACTCATCTGATGGTGAAACCGACTTTTTTTTACATTGTCCCCGGAGTCTTACAAGGAGATACATTAGTGTCATATATTTTATAATCTGCTCAGACTACGAAATTCGAAGGTCGTTTAATCTTGTAAAATAAAATGGCTTTATATAAAAAAAGGCAAGAAGTAAACGATACCCTGCAGAAACTATAACAAATGCAGACTTCATAGATGATCTTATACTTCTCGCAAATATACCTGCTCAAGCCGAATTTATAATACATAGCCTAGAGCAAGCTGCAGCAGGCACTGACCTCTACGTAAACTCAAATAAAGCAGAGTTCATGTGTTTTAAATGAGAGAGAGCAATCTCTACTTTATGTGGCGGGCCTCTAAAATTCGTTGACAAGTTTACATAACTCGGCAATAATGTCTTATCTATTTAAAGGGATGTAGATACTCGCCTAAAAAAGATGTGGACTGCTATCAACAGGTTATCGATCATATGGAAATCTGATCTATCCGATAAAATAAAACGAGATTTCTTCATAATTTTGTATGAATGCAGCACTTACGGAACCAAAAGGCATGGAGAAAAAAAACACATAAAAACAACCAGCAAGGATGAACTTATAATTGATGTTCTTCGATGGAACACCACACGTGCCAGTGATAGTCGACCAGCGGGGACGAAATCACAAGCAAGGATGAAGTTATAATTGATGTTCTTCGATGGACCACCACACGTGCCAGTGATAGTCGACCAGCAGGGACGAAATCACAAGCAAGGATGAAGTTATAATTGATGTTCTTCGATGGACCACCACACGTGCCAGTGATGGTCGACCAGCGGGGACGAAATCACAAGCAAAGATGAACTTATAATTGATGTTTTCGATGGACCACCACACGTAGCAGTTATAGTCGACCAGCAGGGACGAAATCACAAGCAAGGATGAACTTATAATTGATGTTCTTCAATAGTCCTCGATACATGGATGTGTCAGTGTTGGTCGACCAGCAAGGACAAACTTACATCAGCTCTCTGGCAACACTCACTGCAGTTTGAGGATCTGTCGAAAGCAATGGATGAGAGAGAGAGAGAGAGAGAGAGAGAGAGAGAGAGAGAGAGAGAGAGAGAGAGAGAGAGAGAGAGAGAATCAGTGAAATTCGTGCTATCTGCACAACTTGTTGATAATTGTTACATATGAATAACAATTTAATTTTTCAAAATATGAAGAGAACAAAATAAAAGAATACATTTTTCAATCGGCTAATACATTGAGTTGGAGAAGAAAAATTTCATAATGGTTGGTCATTTTGGAATTTTAAGTTGTGTTCTAAAGTAAAATGCAACTATTCGACTTAATTTAAAAATGAACTGATCTATTTGCAGGGAGATATTTGGATAGCGAGGTGAAAAATTATTGTGCCCCATACGCTTGTGGGAGTGTGTGCATATGTTTATGTGTGTGTGCGAGCGTGGTCACGCGCGTGCGCGCGCGCGCGTGTGTGCTTTATTTTAAACTTAGCAAGCATTGCAAGTTGTGAGTCAAAACAAATGAAAGCAATGTATTTTATGTTAAAACTGTTCTCATAACAATGATTTTTAGAGTTATAATAGTATAAAGTTATTCATTGAGATTTCAGTGGATACAGAATGTATGAATATATGAGCCAGACCTTTTTCTACAAGATTAGAAATATGGTAAATAGACAAAAGAATGGATTAGCTAAAAGCAAAATTGAAAAAGAGAAGATATATAATCTTGTTTATCATGAAAATATCATTCCTCTCATAAGCAAAATATGAACCTTTAATTACTTTCAAATGATACACTGTCAAACGTGTTACGATTTATAATATCAAATTAAAGTGAATTATGATTTATATCAATATGCGTTAACTTGTGGGTGTAGAGAGTGTTCATAAGTTTGGTTTCGTTTGATTTCTTTGTTTAAATGATATGTCGCCCTTCGTGGCCTATTTAAACCAAATCAATCCTCGCAGAAAGATAGTAAAGTAAAGTTGTCTCCCTTTAGTCGAGGGCGACCAGAAGGCTCCCTTTTCAATAGCTACTACACTGAAGTGTATGGGAGGACGCTACTCCATTCCCTGGATTGCTCCACTTTACCCTTGGTCCATACCTTATAATGCTGAGTGTTAAGCAAGGAGGCATCAAGTGCCATTTTTTGAGTCTTTAGTATGACTCGACCTGGGATTGAACCCAGGTCTCCCGGGCCATTGGCGATAAGGACAGTAGTGGTACTACATAACACATATCTAAGGAGATAAGAGGTTCCATAGTTCTCTGACATTAGTCCAAAAGTGAACATAATAGTGCGACTGGGGTTCGAACACTTTTATTATAATGTTACAGTCCAACACGTTAGCCACGACGCAGCAAGGATTCTCCCTGTTTATATGTGTAACAGAAAATACGTACAAGTGAGAGAAAGTGTGTATGTTTATACGAATATATGCTTTTTTTGTTTTTTGTTTTGTTTTATTGCTTTTTTGTGCTTTTTTCTTTTTTATTTCGGTTTTTTTTCTCTCTATTTTTTTTTTTTTTTTCAGTGTCCTCTTTTCACTATTTTTTTTAGTTGAAAAAGTAATTGGATCAGCAAACATACACAAACAAAAAAAACAAAAAAACTTTACAATTCGAATGGTTAAGAGGAATAAATATGCTTTGGATTATAAAATAGTACATGTGATGGGACAATTGAAATATTTTAATCAGTATTATAAAGAGACAAAAGGTAAGCACTGAAAATATTATTTTACATTTTTTTCTCTTATGATTATTGCAGACTTTTTTAAGACACTGATTAATTTTCCTAGCTATGGGTTAAATAGTACCACTACTGTTCTTCGAGGAGAATGGATTTGGCATTAAAAAACCTGCAAAAGTTGATATGCCATTAAACAAAGAAACGAAACCAAACCAAACTGATTAGTTTTTAAGTTCCAAATAGCATGATCTAAAAAAATGCACAGGAAAATTTTATTGGCAGAAATAATATGAAATTCACATAGAAATTAAGACAATAAATTGTTTAATGAAGTTCAGATTTAATATTTGTAATCTTCATTATAAAGAAACAGAACACAAATAATGTTTACATGACTGATACTTTGATTTCCCAGATCAATTTATATTTCACAATAAAAATAAGCAGTATATTTTGAAAAGATAAGTAATTTCTTAATGAAAAAAACATATGAAATAAAAGTAAAAGTAAAGTTGGCGACCGTAGTCAAGGGCGACCAGAAGGCTCCCTTTTCAATAGCTACTTCACCGAGGTGTAGGAGAGGGTGCTACTCCTTTCCCTGAATTGCTCCACTTTACCCTTGATACACTCCTTATATTTCTGAGTATCATTCAAGGAGGTATCAAGTACCATTTTTAAAGTCTTTGGTATGATGCGACCTGGGATAGAACCCAGGTCTCCCGGACCATTGGCGAACACTCTACCCACGAGGCTAATGAGCCGGTACATATGAAATACGTGGTGCATTCAATATGTTTCCAGACTTTTTTTTGTATACGCATTTAAAATTTTCGTAGACTCTTGAAATTTCAGTATGTTATTACTATACATTTTATGAGATGACTGGCCAATTTTTATGAATTCAGGTTCATAATGAATAGCTACAGCAGCAATTGGAATACACCCTACTAAAGCCTGATTGTCACAGCTTGTAAATTTCAAAAATGCAATCTGGACGTGAGGAAGAACGATATGCAATAAAATTCTGTTTTAAACTTAGAAAAATGCCACCACAGAAACGTATGGAATGCTTCAGACTGCTTTTGGAGCGTCTTGCATGAATCCAGCATGGATTTTTGAGTGGCATAAGAGATTCAAGGAAGGCAGGGAGTCTATGAGGGATGATGAGAGGTGTGGAAGGAGTAAGGAAGTCAATACACCAGAGTTGATTGACAAAAGGGTTAGGGTAAGGGTTAGGGTTACTATGTTGAGGTTTTAAGGGAGTTCAGGAAGAGATTCTTTGGGAAGAGGCCAGCACTCTTCAAATCGGGTCAGTGGCATTTCCAGCAGGACAATGCACCAGTCCACAACTCCATCCTTGTCACAAACTATTTGAGGAGATGAAAAAGACTGTGACGAAGGTCATTGACACGCTCATACAAGAGGTATTCCATAGGGCTTTTCAGAAGATGTTGGAACGGTACAACAAGTGCATTGCAGCCGGAGGAGATTACTTCGAAGGGGACTAGAGTTTCATGTGTGTACTATCAATAAAAGTACCCATACGAAAAAAGTCTGGAAACTTATTTAATGATCCTCGTAAGTTCTTTTAAATCTGGATATTTTATGCAATTAAATGAATATTCAAAATGTCATATGTTTAATTCACTGCATGTGATTGTTCCTGAAGATATATTTTATAGCATTTTAATTTCTTTGTAAATTGTAGATTCAAAATTCAACAAAAATTTCTCAGTTTCTGTTATATCAATAAATCTGTAGCCAAATAATGGGAAAAACATTTATTTTCCATTATAGATAGTTATTCTTCAACAAAATCTCATTCCTTATCAATGTATTTAATTTAGCAGTGAATATTACTCATATAAATCAAATATTATACAGTGAAAATTCTAGATCCAAGTTCACTTAGTAATAACAGCTCAGATAGCAGACCTACTGGTCCAAACTCAAGAAAACACATATACACGCGCACGCGTGCACATGCACATTATATAATCAAGATGTTGACCATTCATAAACAGTAAACAAATTTCAAGTTAAAACGTAATATTCAAGGTGAAACAGAGATAATAAAGCAGTTATCTTTGTTTCTTTTTTATGATAAATTTCATTGTCTTTTTATATATAACTAACACTTGAGAGTAAGAAGTTATTAAGTTAATCTCTTATATTCATAAGATCCTGTTATTGTAATTTACACACGCACGCATGAACTCTCCCTGCTATAAATAGTAGCAAGTACTGCTCTTAGGTAGAAGTCAATATTCCAGCAGACAGCCCTGACAGTCGGACCGAACAGTCTCGCTGGTGACCCTCTTTTTTTATATGTTTGTACTATTGTTCTTTGTTAATATATTTTTTTAACTCAATTCCTCTCTTGTGTCTTTATTTCTGGCCCCTAACAAGGCCACAATAGAATCTTTGTGAGATTTACGAAATAATGGAAGGTATTAAAGTAGATTTTAACAGGAAGAGGATTAATACATATCGTTAAAATTCGGTTTTCAAGTGGAAATGCTAAAGTCATGAACCAAAGGGACGAAAAAAATTCTTAGCGCAAAGCAGAATTAGAATACTGTTACGGTAGGTCCTTCTTATTTCTTTCCTTTTGTCACTAACTGCTATATTACCGAGATCGGGCTTGGAGTAAAGTTCATAACTTGGAGCCTAACATTGGATGGGGAGCGAAAACCTGGCGTTTCGGTAGAGTTAGGTGAGAAAGGTCGACAGATACAGATTGGGCATAGGACGATTTCCTGTTATAATCTCTATCTCTAACTCCGCTAAAAAGGGCTTTTGTGATTGGGCCAGTTTATGTACTACCACATGCAAACTGTTTATTTGTATCTCTTATTTATGTTGCAGATAGCGTTCTTTCAAAAAGCGCAGCTTCAGAAACGAGGACATCAACTGCTCTCCAGTAGCAGGAAAAAAAATGCTGAGAACATTGTTTGAATTTATATGAAGAATTTATTGACCTCTAAGGTATTTGATATAGTGAATAGGAAAGCATTATGAATTTTTGTGGAAAAAAAGACTTGGGTTGCTTAATAAATTTGTCAAGATAGTTGAAGTGTTACAAAATGGAATGAAAGCTTGGAAAAATGTCACAGGTGAGTTGACTCATCCCACGGATACCGAAGACAGGTTCCAGCAATTATGGGTACAATGCTCTTTTCTGTATATATTTGCAATAGTACTTTCCGATGTTTTTTCGAAATTTAACCAGAAAAATATGCGTTAGAGAAAGAATTTTATAGAATTTTTTTCGTCTAAGTAGATAAAACAACTATTTTCATGCAGTTCATAAGGGATCTCTCCTCCTTCTACTATTCATCCAACTTCTCCTCCACCTCCTCATCATCAGATGTTGACAACATGAATTCCCTTGACTTTCTCTCGCTATACGTCCTTATCGGCCACTACTTTTGGTAGGTCCTCTAAATGGCATCCAGTGTAGACACAGAGCTGATGAATAAATGTTTTTGCTAGTCGGTTAACTCTGATGGGTCTATAAGTAGGAGCCAATCGGTAAACATCGTTTAATATCTCTTTCTTACTTCTCTAGCTGTACTCAGCATGTCTTGTTCGTTGTACTTGTATGGTTTGTGAGATGGTAAGCAAGTGGCTATACAGCTGCTGTTTTGTAAGGTTCTGCTTCTAGGATTGTCCAAAACAGCTCAAAATATGCTTGTACTGTTTCCACCTAGTTTTTTTCCCAGTGTCTCGTAAGAGTCCAATTGGTGAAGTCATACAGTAGTACTGATACGGCTACAACTTGGGAGAGCTCTAGTTTTATTTTATCCAAGAGAACACATTTCAGTATGGTCGATAACCTATCCATAGCAGTCCATGCGTTACCTCTGCGTATGTTGACCTCGTTTTCAGTAGATGATATATTTTACCGAGTTTTAACAACTGGTCTACTGATTTCAGAAGCTTTCCATTAAATGAGAACGCACTATCTTGTTTAAATTACATGAACTCTTTTTTATCTGTGTTCACGTTGAGACCAATGAATAAACTGCATTTAGCATTTTATCCATATGTGGAAAGTCATATCAGATAAAAGCAAATATACTCTTTAACGTCAGATTTGAGAAACCCAATGTAGCTGAGATTGCAAAATCTTGGAAGAAGAAATGTACTGGTGACAAACAAACACAACCGACAATTTCAGCGCTAGAAGGGCCGTCGGGTTCGCTACAAGTTCGGTCAGCGTCTTAAAAGTCGAGATATGCAAGACGAGAAAGAGATATCACTTGTTAGTTTGGAGGTGGAGGTGAGGATAAGACTATTTGGGTGGAGGTCTCAGTCTGACGAAGGTGTCGAGTCGTTCTCTTGGATTGACGTGTCTCAGTAACGACAAGGCATCTCTCTGGGGAGCTTGCTTCCGTCGGAATTCGTCGAAAGTTGGATGGATGCAGTGCACATGTGAGAATATCGAATTTCATTTGGAGATAGCTTAAGACAAGAATTATGAGCACTCAAAAAGCCCAACCAAACCAACCTAAATAGTTTATAATAGGTTTTTAGTTTTTGTTTAACGCTGCTAAAGTTCATTGACTTTATTTTTGCTTCTTTGGCTCCTCAAATATCCATGTATTTAATTACTCCTTCCTTGATGAAAGGAAGGAGTAATTAAATTAAAAGGCAAAAAAAGCACAAACTATTCACACATCCTTGGAGAATGAGAGTTAAGTTCTACAAGGATGTGAGAATAGTTTGTGCTTTTTTTTGTCTTTTTTCTTTTTCTTAGTTTGTTTGCTTTTCAGCCATATTAGTATGTATGAGGAGGTCTATATTAACAATCACTGTCAATTTCTTAAATTCAAAATCGTAAATATTTCTCATTTTTGTAACAATCTCCGCCACACACATCACTGAAGAGTTATTTTTGTAATAAAGACAAAAGAAAATCTCTTAACGATACCACCCCTAGAGTATATGTACATATGGGCGTAGTTAAGATTATCATAGAGTGATTGACATGTTTTGGTGACTGTAAAGCGAGAAATCTTTCGAATAAACGAGACATTGATATGAAAGAGCATCATGGCCAGTAAATAAAACTCGTTACTTAAGACTAAAAAAAAAGTTTTTTCCCCGCGCTACATTTGCACACAAACCATTTATTTATTTATTTCTTGTACAATAAATATTGTTTTTCCTGTAGAAAAAAAGCAGTTTTCTCCGCTCTTTTTCTTTTAAATTTTCACACCTGACATCGATCGTCCAAAACGGGTTAGCAAAAACAAGAATTGCCAAGAAAACGTTCAACCGTCTATTTTTAGTCAATGTTTTTGTTTGCATATTTTTAAGATAAATTTGTAATTTTTTATATGTACCACTTTTGACTGTAAATAGGTATCTACATGTGCTATCTAATCTTATCATTACTTATAATGCTGGCATAAAAAAAACACTCTCTGAAACAATCCTAATGTCATGTATGAATCTTCTTATTTTTTGGGTTGTGTCTCCATATGATGCCAGTTGTTGACCATAGTTGAGGGCGACCTGAAGGCTTCCTTTTCAATAACTACCACTGCGAGGTGTAGGGGAGGGCGCTACTCCTTTCCCTGGATTGCTCCACTTTATCCTTCATATGTACCTTATATTGCTGAGTGTTAAGCAAGAAGGTATCAAGTACCATTTTTAAAGTTGATGCAGAAGCATTAAATTAGTATGTTGGATGTATAACCAACACTCTCTCTTGTAGGTTAATATATCATTTGTCTGGTGAAGGTGCCATTTGTGTATAATTATTCGCATCAATTAAGATATTCTGATGGTTAGTTAGGAACAAAAAACATGCAGTTTTTCGACACCTAAAATGTCAATTTTAAAAATTCACAAAAATTCGGCTAATAATCGTATTATAATAACATTTTGGCGCTATAAATGGTGAATTTTTTTTTTGTTTTTTTTTTTTTAATTTCTCCTCAAAATTTGGAGTCAACATGTTTTTGTTTATTTAGTATGTAAACCACCTCTGCAGATTAAGGTAAATATTTTTAAAATATTGATACGTTAGAGGATATTTTCCAAAGATAATTCATTGAATACGTTTTGTTTATCTCGTTTTAAAGGTGTTTGTTTGTAAATGTAAGTCTTAGATTTGAGATTTTAAAAACGAAAAATTATGATAAATATTTCTCTTTTCAAGGCAATTTTTATATTATTTGTTTTTTATACTTTTATTTAGGTTGTGGTCAGTACAAAAAAGAAAACATATTCATGATAGTTTTTAGAAATGCTTTTCAAATTCTCATTTCTTTGTTTAAAAAATTCCTTCATTGTAAAAAAGTGCCCGAGATTTCGTTATTTAAATGTATCAACGTTGAATAAATGGTTAAAACGGCGAAAAATTTGGTGCAACTATTTATTTGTCACTTTTTTTTTTTTGTATACGATTTTTCATTGAACGATATTTTTGGTATGAAAGTCTGTCTGTATTATAAATCTTTAATGGGGCAATAATCCCCTTTAAACCTGATGATTGATAAGATGTGTGTGTGTGTGTGTGTGTCTATATGCGTGTGTGTGTGTGTGTGCGTGTGCACCAACGTGCGTGCGGTTACAAGCAATTAAGTGATGTTTTATGGTTTTACGTAATAATTAAATAGCCGAACGAACGTTTTAAAGATGTTTCCGTTTATAAATATTAGTAAAATATTCACCAAGTATAAATTCTTGCAAAATGAAAAGAATTAGTTTGAAGTTGAATTAAACTGTAATACATACGCGCTTCCCTTTGTAATTATATGAAATTTTATTAATTCTATTCTCAGTAGATAAGCAACAGTTAACTGAAGAACTGTGGGATATTTTAGGACTTTCTTCTGGCTAGATTAAATGCGGTTCATCCATCGTATTGTTTGAAACGAATGATTATCGTTGTTCATTTTTTATATGGTGAGTAATTAAAAGCTGAAAACCAGTCATGCAAAGAGTTAATCTAAAATAAAGCTTATACTACTATTACTACTATTACTACTACTACTGTTACCCTCTCCCCACAAAATAAATCGTTATATTAGACAATATTGATAAAAATATTTCATCTGAATTGAATGTAACATAACAGATTTCCAAACAGTTTTGAATTTCTTCTTTTTTAAAGAATATTGTTGTGCCGCGTTTCATTTGACAAGAATTGAAAAATTCTTTTGACTTAAAAAAAAAAAAAAAGAATCATGTTCTACATATGATACATGACAAACGAAAATAAATAAGATATCGATCACAGAAATATTTCTTCGATCAAATCCTCTTTTCGATGTTTTATTTCTTTGAAACAAGAAGCAAAGCTATTCAAATCTTGGCAATATAATATCATCCTTGATAATTTAAAACGTTGCTTTACGGTGATATTTGAAACATTATAACGAACAATATTATGCAATTGGAATAGCAACAAACATTAATTTAATACTTTTTGTGCATACAAATCAATTCTTATGCGATGAAACCGTTTACACAATATAAAACTGAAGAAAAAGTAGTGAGCCGAGTTCCTTAGAAGAAAACCGTAACGCTACGAGCGCCACAGTGTAAAATAACATTTAAAGCATCTCCGGTTCTATATAGATTACTCAAGTTTCATATAAGAATTTTTCCTAATTTTTATTCTCACTTATAGCAAAATCAGACGATGAAATTAAAATGATTTTCTTAGGTGTCAAATTAAGTAATTGGTACCTTTACCCTGTGTATGACAAACAAGCGATCTGAAAAAATAAATAAATGAAAATTGGAATGAATTAATTTATTAAAAATAAATAAAAGATAAACGATGACTCAAAATTTGTATTAAACTAATTTTAAATATAAGATAAAAGATTGGAGAAAATTCTGACAAAACATTTATTTGTCTCTTATGTTTACTGCTGAATACTTTGAATAGATGGTAAAAACTGAGTAATAAGTAGAATTTAATATTAAAAACATTTTTGACAGCCATAAAGTCAATGATTGTGTGAGCAATTTTTACTTTGACATTACTAAAATTATTGCAACGAAAGAAACAAATGATAATCCATAATGTTGCATTCAAGAGAAACTTGGGTTCAAAAAATAGAAAATTTAAAAATCTATAAGCAAAATAAATAAATAAATAAATAAATCAGAAAAGAAAAAGTTTACTTTAAGGATGGGAAATAATTTTTAAAAAGAAAAAATAAAGAGAAGCCTTATGAAAACTACTTTGGAGTTATTCGCAGGCAAGAAGAGAGAGAGAGAGAGAGAGAGAGAGAGAGAGAGAGAGAGAGAGAGAGGGAGAGAGAGAGAGAGGGGGGGTATGTATAGAAAAGAGTTAGGGATGAAGCAAAAATGTGTGTTTATGAGAGGATAAAATGCCAAAACTTTTATCAAAATAAATTTTATTCTAATCAGTCATGTATATAGGAAGAAGAATTATTTTTTCTAATGTTTACAATCGGTGTTTTTTTTTTTTGTTTGACATCTGTTTTTATCGAATGATGTCAATTTCACTCGGGGAGTTTTTGTGAGTTTTCATGTCTCAAAATTACATCAATGGTCATTATCATTTTCGGGCGAAAGTGGTATGAGCTAACACGCAATCAAGAGGTTCATTTAACCGTACATACCCTCAAAATCACATACACACATAACATATATCCATACACACCGGCATATATATATATATATATATATATATATATATATATATATATATATATATATATATATATAAATTCAGCATAACAACGTAAAAGTAAACTACATATTGCTTCTAACAGTTTCAAGTTTTATTGTGAAAAAAGGAAACTAAAAGTAGCAAAATATGGTCTTTCTGTGTAACACTGCCAATATATAGTTCATCCAAGATATTTTGTTTTGTTGTTGAATAGCATATCAACCTTCTTGGGTTACTTAATGCCAAAACCATCCTTCACGGAGAACAGTAGTGGTACTATTCAACCAATAGCAGAGAGGATAAAGGGTACTTATACAATAGCACGACAGGATATCACACTTGCATACTACGATTCGGTGATCCAGTGCTTTAACCATTACGACACTCAACTTAAAGCCTATTCAGCCTCATTAAATATACAGTAACTTTGAAATACAGCCTTTTATTTATATACAGTGTATCACAAAAGTGAGTACACCCCTCACATCTCTGCAGATATTTAAGTATATCTCTTCATGGGACAACCCTGACAAAATGACACTTTGACACAATGAAAAGTAGTCTGTGTGCAGCTTATATAACAGAGTTAATTTATTTTCCCCTCAAAATAACTCAAAATATAACCATTAAAAGCTAAACACCTGCCCACAAAAGTGAGTACACCCCTTAGGGAAAGTAGTCAATATTAACATACACCATGTCAATTGTCAATATTTTGTGTGGCCACCATCATTATCCAGAACTGCCTTTACTCTCCTGGGCATGAAGTTTACCTGAGCTTCAAAATGCTCTTCCACTATTCCATGACGACGTCACGGAGCTGGCAGATATGTGAGACTTTGCACACCTCCCCCTTCCGCTTAAGGATCCCCCAAAGATGTTCTATTGGGTTCAAGTCAGGAGACATGCTTGGCCAGCTTTACTCTCAGCCTGTTCAGTAAAGCAATAGTCGTCTTGGAGGTGTGTTTGGAGTCATTGTCATGCTGGAACACTGCCCTGCGACCCAGTTTCTGGAGGGAGAGGATCATGCTTTGCTGCAGTATTACACAGTAAATGTTGGAGTTCATGTTTCCCTCAATGAAATATAACTCTCCAACACCTGCAGCACTCATGCAGCCTTAGACTATGACATTCCCACCACCATGCTTGACTGTAGGCATGACACACTTATCTTTGTACTCCTCACCTGGTCGCCGCCACACATGCTTGAAGCCATCAGAACCAAACAAATTAATCTTCATCTCATCAGACCATTGGACATGGTTCCAGTAATCCATGTGCTTTGTTGACATGTCTTCAGCAAACTGTTTGGAGGCTTTATTGTGTATCGTCTTCAGAAGAAGCTGGGGTGACAGCTATGCACACCAATTTAATGTAGAGTGCGGCGTATGGTTTGAGCACTAACAGGCTGACTCCCCACCTCTTCAATCTCTGCAGCAATGCTGACAGGACTCCTACGCCGATCTTTCAAAAAAAGCATCTGGATGTGATGCTCAGCACGTGCGCTCAGCTTCTTTGAACGACCTACTCGAGGCCTGTTCTGAGTGGACCCCGCTCTTTTAAAACGCTGGATGATCTTAGCCACTGTGCTGCAGCTCAGTTTCAGGGTGTTGGGAATCTTCTTGTAGCCATGGTCATTTTCATGTAGCGCAACAATACGTCTTTTAAAATCCTCAGAGAGTTCTTTGCCATGTGGTGCCACGTTGGAACTTTCAGTGACCAGTATGAGAGAGTGTGAGAGCTGCACTACAAATTTGAACACACCCGCTCCCTATGTACATGGGCCTAGTAACACATGGGCCTAGTAACACTAATGAGTCACATGACATTTTGGAGGGAAAATGACAAACAGTACTCAATTTGGACGTTTAGGGGTGTAGTTTCTTAGGGGTGTACTCACTTTTGTTGGCAGGTGTTTAGCTTTTAATGGTTATATTTTGAGTTATTTTGAGGGGAAAATAAATTGACTCTGTTATATAAGCTGCATACAGACTACTTTTCATTGTGTCAAAGTGTCATTTTGTCAGTGTTGTCCCACGAAGAGATATACTTAAATATCTACAGAAATGTGAGGGGTGTACTCACTTTTGTGATACACTATATATATATATATATATATATATATGAGAGGGCATGAAATGAATCGGACAGAATATATCTGTAAAATGGTAAACGAATAATAAACATTTATTATTTATTTATTTTTTTATTCCTGCCAACGCGTTTCGACTTCAAAATTTTCCTTATTTTATGTATGAGAACAAAAATAAAATTATTATAATAGAAAATAATGTTTCATATAAGTACAAAGTCTACATTTAGCCTTGAGTGCAAGGATAGTTTCATGGCCGATCATCATCATCATGTCGCGCCACCAGCACGGATATCTCTGACCCTCTCCCACCACCCTCTCTATCGTCTATCGCTCCCGGTAGGTCTTCAAGGCAACATCCTGTATCGGCAAAAAACTGTTGTATATAGGTTCTAGCTGGTTGTCCTGTCTTTGCTCGTTCATGTGTCGGAGTCCACAGGAGTACGTCGCTTATGAGTTTGTCCCCACTTCTCCAGCAGTGTCCTGAATGTCTGGTTCGTCTAATTTGGCTAGTTTTTGTGATTGGTGTTAGGTGGCCATACAGCTGCTGCTTTGTGGGGTGCTGCCTCCAGGACTTGCTCACAGCATTCTTGTGTAATTACTGTGAGTCTTTTTTTCCATACGTTTGAATATATATATATATTGCTAGTTTTTCATCACAACAAAGGAGGATAAAACCACATGCATATATATATATATATATATATATATGTGTGTGTGTGTGTGTGTGTATACATATATATATATATATAGAGAGAGAGAGAGAGAGAGCTATCTATCTATCTATCTGTGTGTGTGTGTGTGTGTGTGTGTGTGTATGTGCTAAAATTAATGACGATTGAATTCTTTTACTTTAGATAAATCGATGACTTTTCTTCATTTATTTTAGAGGAGAAACAGAACTTAATATTTTCCACACTAACTTAAACAATATGAATTGTGTAAAATTTGACTACTAAAATTCATTCATGTTAAAATATTTCTAGACCACTATATATATATATATATATATATATATATATATATATATATGAACTAAAATGGTGCCAACATACGCTACTCTAACCCCAGCATATTTAGAAGAAAATTTATATGAAATAATAGGTAAAAAATACGTCAATGACATAAAAGAAGAATTTTCCAAATCATGGAAAAGATATTTGGAGGATTGCTACATATTCTGGAAATATCCATGGAGAGGCATCAACAAATTGCACAACCTACTATAAAACCTACACCCCAAAATAAAATTTACTATGGAACACAGCTTAAAAGCTTTTTAGACATCCTTATAAAAAACGTAAATGGCCAAATCATCACAGATATCTACCACAAATCAACAGACACTCAACAATACATCCACTTCAGAAGCCCCCCCCCAAACTGTATAAAATCCATCCCTTACATACTAGCACGTAGAATACACACAATAATCACCGATAGAAATCTAAAACAACACGCCTCAAAGAACTACACACAACTCTACACCAGAGGGGATATCCAACAACACTAATAAATAAAGGGTTTGAATTAGCAGAAAAAATACCTCTAAGAGAATTAAGGAACCCGAAAAAACACAACAACGACCCCGACCCCAGCATACGTCGCAACCTACAACAAAAATAATCCAGAACTATTCACAGAAATAATGAAAAAAATCGGGATGAAATTGAAATCAAGGACAAAACCAAAGAAATACTAGACGCAACAACAAAAAATTAAAAGCCAGTGACAACCAAAAAATCTGAAAAGAATTCTCACCTCTTCTACATTCGGAGAAAACACAACACAAGGAGTTACCAACTGCAAAAATAAACGACGCAAAATATGTGATGTAGTTATAGAAGGTAAATCCTATACCTTTAAAAACTCGGAAACCAAATTCAGAATAAATAAAAACTTAAGCTGCAACTTAAAAAAAGTAGTCTACATATTTGAATGTAGCGAATGCAAAGAAATATACATAGGATCAACACAGACACTTAATACAAGCACATAACTACACAAGAGTAATATCAAAATAGAAGAAAACATAAAATTTAATGTTTCGAAACACCTATACCAATGTAAATTTAAAATAATGGCAATTTATCAAACCAACGACTATATGCTACTTCAAATAAAGGAAAGGAATTTTATAGATAAATTTAAACCAAAGTTAAATAAAACATGAAACGTACACACACCCAAATGGAAATAAACACACACACACACTCACACACACACACACACACACACACATATATATATATATATATACAGCAAACATAAGTAATTAAAAATCATTCAAATTACAAACACGAATAAGTTAAGATCTCATTGAATAACCATTAACTAGACTTTATGCCAGACATGTTCTCAGACGAAAGCATCAAGATGGAAACACGCACACATATATACAAATATACAAATATATATATACGCGCACAAACATAGATAGATAGATATGTGTAAACATATGCACAAACAAAAACTATAAAAAGATAGAAAGAGTTAGCAGTAAACTTAAAACCACACTGACACACACAAAAAATCCCCAAGACACACACTCACACATACAGAGAAGAAAAATTACTGTTAGTGAAATCCAAAACCACTGCAACACACACACAGAGAGAGAGAGAGAGAGAGAGAGAGAGAGAGAGAGAGAGAGAGAGAGAGAGAGAGAGAAACATGTCAAATATCAAAGAGGGGTAAAGCAGACTATAGTAAACATACTCTAAGAAAAAGGGAGAATAACATCTATATAAAACCCACAACCAAACAGAAAAACATTCAAACTGCCTACAAGAGTGAGTTCAAGTCTCATTGAGTACCCCATTAACAAGGCCTTGTGCGTAGACCTACCTATTTTAATATATATATATATATATATATATATATATATATATATATATATATATACATATATATATATATATATATGCATGTATGTACATGTATGTGAGTATGTGATCAGCTGTATACTCTAAACTCACAGATACACATAATTATCTCCACTCTAAATCTCACCATTCCAAGATCAGTCTCTCATATTAAATACGATGAGGATTAATAAAATATATCCGAACAATAATAAATTCTTATTGATCAAATCTACCAATAAAACTAGGTGTTATTGTACTAACAAAAATCTCTCGGGCATCAGTTTTATAGAATCATCATTGTTTCAAAAAGTGAAAATCAAACTGTATCCCTTTTATCATAAAATTTAATAATACCATTCCCCTTTTGAACAAATTATTGAGAACTAGTCGGAAAACTTAAATAAAATTCGAATAAAGAAATGTGTTTTTAGAAACAGGTTACAAACATTGGACCTGAAAATCTTACAGATCTGATGTACCATAGCCAGATACAGCTATTTCGGAAATGTACATCGATTGTCCATAACTCATTTAGATAACATGTATACATAAAGAACATCGGAATCTCGAAATTCGAAAACACGTAACGACTTCTTTGTTCAGGTACGAAACTTTTTTATTACTTTTGAGTAATTGCTGCTGTAGCTGTTAATTTATACCTGAAATCATAAAAATTGCTCAGTCATCTCATAAGATGTATAGCAATAACGTAGTGAATTTTCAAGAGTCTACAACAAGAGTCTGGAAACTTATCGTATGCACCTCGTATATATACAAGTGTTAATAAGAATGAAGAAGTATTGTGATATTCAGGAAGATGTTTAAATAAATATTTCCGTCTTTTATCAATAGTTAAAGAATGAAAATGAAAGATGACAGCCATTCGTAGCGTGATGGTCAGGTATCTTGTCTCGTAGTATTACTGCCGAAGAAACATGTTCGATCTTTAACAATTGCGTCTAGTTTAAAATTATCTTTGTAAAATTCCATACGAATGAAAAGTATCGGATTCAACATTATTATTTGGCATTTACATAAAACTATGTGACCTATTTTAAACATAGTTTATCGTTAGCTTATTCCAGGAGAATAATAAAAAAAAGGAAGAAGAAAGTAGGTGAAATAGTGATCACCAAGCTAAAATATAAAGGAAAGTAATAAAATTTGTATATATAATTATGCACACACACACACACACACACACACACACACACATATATTTATATATATATATAACGTGTTGGTGAGAGGGTTTGTTTTTATATGTATATATGTTTGTGGATTTAATTTTCAGGGTGATGTAAGCTTCTTCATTCGTGTAATTCAATCAAACTCGTTAGGTATTTATGCATGTCAGAGGACACTGCTACTAAATAAATTACACTGGTCTTCGATATTTTCAAGGTCGAATAGATAATAGTTTATTTTAATGCATTTTTTTTTATTCTGGATCAAAAATTTATACTCATTTTTCTAATCTGATCAAATTTTTAAGATACGAACTCTTACTTGAAATGTATCGAGCAGTATTATAACTCTATTTATTTTCTTGTTGAAACAAATAATGCTAAATTTAGGGCAGATATATTTGCCGAAAGCTCCTACTGTGCCATAGTAAATGGAAAAATGCACAAAAGAACATATTCATGGATGAAAGGGCTTTTCAGGGATTTCCTCTTGTGCTTGTCAGCTACCGCATCCTGTTTCAAGCACCAGCCGTAGTCAGCGAGAAAATTTACGTTCCACCGGCTTTGTTAGCGCTCTTCCATTACTTGGTGAAAGCGCTCACTCTGCTCTTCACTCAAATCTCCATAGTTCTTGGGAAATAGTTCAAGTGTGACTGCAGAAAGTGCAGTTTGACTGACATTCGTTCCCCGAGTTAGCGGAAACTCATCAGTAGTTCTTCAATTTCCTTCTCGTATTTTGTACTCCTGGGGTTTCCCAGGAAGTTTGTAACTGCTGACTTCAGTGACTGCCAGGCGGACAATTCAACTTCGCTCAGTGCTTCGTTAAACATTGGGCCTTTCATAAGTTTTCTAATTTGAGGGCCGTCAAATATATACCAGCCTTGAATTTCTCCATGCTTATTCTGGAGGAAAGCAAACCGATGTCTTCCCTGTCTATTGTCTTCACAATGTTCTTCATTACTCCTAACTTGATATGTAAGGGTGAATGCTGTATTTTGTTCGCATCAACGAGAGGGTAACACTGAACATTACACGAGCCACATTTTAACCCTTGTCTTAACGGCCACTCTTGTCTGCCCGACTGCCGCAGAGACACAGAAAACAAAGATACCTTGTGTATCCACCTTGGAGCCCTAGACCAGTCCTGATAGTTAACACCAGGTAGCAAATGATCCGTGCTGTTGTGGGTTTCTTTCATTTGTACAGAACGCCCAATTGGGATAGATGAAAAATTATTCCAATTATGTAAAAGAACTACTTTGAGACTTCTGCTGGATGAGTTAATAAAAAGTTAATAAAAAGTCTCCATTCTGGAGCACCATACTCTAAGACCATTGTTTGATCAATCAAGCAATATTGTTGCAATAAACTTATGGTGACTTATCCTGGAACGTGAAAAATTCTCTTAACTCTTTCTCTCTCACGTTCAGTAGAACGCTGTTCCTGGTGCCAATAGATGTTTCTCTTCGAGATGTGAACCCAGCAGCTGAATAGATTTCAGTGAAATTTCAGGTCTCGTGTCAGGTCGTTGAGTACTGTTTGTGCCAAGGATACTGGCTGGTTGTCCTCTTCTGTTTTTTTTTTTTTTTTTTTTGTGTGTCATCCCCAGCAACAACAGTCATGTTTGGAATCAGAGCTATATTCCATATTATCATCTAGCTCAGTAACAAGAAGGTCTGTGCCATGAAGGATTGGTCTTGTGGCAGAAGGAACATCGAAGTACTGAAGATGATGCTTGTTCTTCCGATTTATTTCTTTTAGATTTATCATGCAGAAATAGCAATCCATAATGTGATCTTTTCCTCCCCTCCAGACCATTGGAATGGCAAATGGCATACTCTTCCTTTTACCATTCTTCCAATCCCTCATGTTCTCTGCACATGTTTTACGGCAAATGTGGGGAGCGAATGGCTTATCCTGATCGTCTAGTTTGACTCCAAAGTAATCTCGATATGCCTTCTTTACAAAATCAAAAATAAAAGTTTTGATTGACGGGTAGGAAGAACCATATTACCGCAAATATTATAGAACATGTCAGGTTTTTCTTACATTTGCGATCCCTTCTTACAGGAATACAAATGTCAAGCTGAAAAGAGAAAAAAATTAGCACTCAGATCGTCGTTGACACTTGACACAGTGCATTAAAATCATAATAAGCTGAGCGATAATTCCCACCCCCTTTAACTATGTGGGTATTAGTGAGTAGGGTAGTACACTGTAGTTAGGTACACATACAACATTATATGCTATACTAAACATATGGCACCTACGATCAACTGTGACAAGAAGAGTCCACAGGTTTTTTAATAAGTGTTATCATTTTGTACAACTTGTGAAGTATTCAAGCACATCTTAAAACCAGATCTGACCAAACATAATGAATGGTATTTTGAATTCAGCAAGAAATGGTGATCATATGTCACTTGATAAACCTTTGACCTTTGGAAAATATTTTAATGCAGACCAGTGCTATTAATACTGAAAAATCTATTCATTTCTAATATGCACCTATAGATAACGTTTTTACGATAATGCAATTAAATCAGTCATTTTTTTCTTGAGGTCTCGAATAAAGAAGTTGAAGCAAAACATTTTAATTGATTTTAAGTTAAAAGAATATATGTATGAGTAATTCCCCTTGCAATTTATGCGAACAAATAGGTAAAAAGTGTTGTAAGCTTCAAAAATTAGACAAATACCCAATCATTTACATAAATGCTGCAAACATACATATATGGTGCATTGATGCACATATACACACATTATATATATAGTGACTAACATTTCTATGCAAAAAATGGCCATCTTCGCGATTCGCAAAGAGTACTCATGGAAGCACGTATAACACCTCAGGACAAGTAAATCCTTGCAAGATTTATTGCATGTATGATAAAAGAATTAGTTGTCAATATTGCTCCCGTGTACTTTCACATGACTTGTCAAATCTGCTAGAGACCTGAACACTTAGTCCCAGAAATGACACGAGTTACCAATAGGTTACTGCTGAATGACTTTTGTGAAACGAGACTTCAATAGTTTGTTGTCATGAGATCTCATATGACTGTGGAATTTTCTTCACGTTCGTCTCCATCAACCTCACACATATTTTACAGAATAATTTACAATGGACAATAATGGCTGAAAACATAAAAAAGAATCACTTGAACCACAGCAAACAAAATCTTACTTAGAAGGCGACCTTCGCTCTATGTAACACTTGCCCGGCTAATTATTATCTAAATTTCTCTTACTATCTTTGCGTGGTTGGCCATCTTGACATGTGTGCATCAAGGTACCATACGGATGCAATTTTTATCTTCTCAACACAACGAGCCCTCCATAATTCCTTGAAGAAATTTCAAAACCCTAAAAAGGACCATACTCTGGTCCCATATCCTGGTCACGGCACCAAATTAAAGTTATGTTATATAGTTATTTACACGTTCATTCAGCATCACAACGACACCATAATTAAGACACATGAAGGAAGGAAGACGCAAGAAGAATTAAGATGCAGGAAGGAAGACGCATGAAGACTTCTTTTCAAATATATTTACCTCTCACTTTATTGCAAGGGTTTGAAAGGGTTGTTTAAGGGTTTGCATGTGAGAGGATGCTGGAGACCGAACGTAAACTTCATATTTTGACCCCACTGTTATGACCGTCACGTTGTGTCTTTCTTGTTCTCCTGATTCTGGGGTCCACTCCATCGGGGCTTCCGAGGATCCCTCGGTCGGGTGTGGCTTTCCCTACCACATCTCGTCTCTAACTCTCTGGGAGTCTGCTGGCAACTGCTTGGGACCCAAACTCAACTGAGTTAAATAATAACTCAACGCCCACACGATCGCCTACTGGATCTTTGAATCGGATGTTTAATCGTCATCAAGCGGAAATAACTGTCATGCAGTTCAGAGGTTACTCTCTTCCGGTGCATGACTGTAGTGGCACAATGAGACCTTCACCTTGTCCCATATCATAAGCCTTAATCCGCCCACGCGATCTCTTTCGATTACTGGCCGTTGGAATGTGTCACTTCCTTCCGGTGTATCACCTTGGAATAGCATTTTTAGGCTGGGGCGAGGGGTCAAAATATAACATGACAAGTGAGTCCGGCTTTGGACTGACAGACCCTACGACAGACGTTATAAACATGTTCGCTGGATAATAATGGTATCTAGTTTTAGAGACTACCATTAGATGTGTAGGATCCTTTTAAGACAAGCTTGATGGTATCTTTCAAATGTCTTTTTTTATCATGGCGATATGTAGTCCAAATCTCAAAAGAGTATAAAAAGACATATAAAACGTACGTTTCATAGACACTGAACTTTGTTTTGATGGTGATACTTCTGTTAGACCATATGCAGCTTTCGAGCTCACGAAGGCCTTGCTGGCTTTTCGATGCATAGATTTATTTCAGAATCAAGAGATCCATTTTTAGAGAGAGTGCTGCCAAGGTATACAAAAGAATCAACCATATTTAATCTTGTACCCTAGACGAAGCAGATGAGTTTGCTTAGGGCTGGAGGCTAAATGAACATGACCTTCGTCTTCTTCAGACTGATGGTAAGTGGTGCATGCTCAGGAGAAGAGGTCGATTACAGCACCCGAACGAGGGTCTGGAAAGCTTTCGATTTTTAATTGAAGCTTGTGAGATCAAAGACTTTATCAGTTGTTCTGAATCGAAGGAAGATGCCGGCGTCACAGTTTTTGAAAGCCTAGAATAGAATTACTGTAAAATATATGGAGAAAATTTTAGAGACAGGAATGTCACCTTGTTTAACCCCGATAACAATGAAAATCAGTTCCGAATACACACACACACACACACACACACACACACACACATATATATATATATATATATATATAGATAGATAGATAGATAGATAGATCATGTAATATATATATATATATATATATATATATATGACATGATCTATCAAAGATTTATGTTTTTGAAATAGTTATTTAGGATAAACATGCTCTTTTATATATGGAGTCTTTGGAAGAGAGAGTTTTGACATAAACAAATCGTTTACATATGCTGATAATTTTAAGAGGAGAAATTTGTGTTCGTTCACATAATTGAAATTTTGAACATGTAGTAGCCCAATAATACGTACACCTTTTATGTATATCTATGCAGTCTTATGTTTGGTTACAGAAGTGTTATAAATTCCTTTTTTTTTGTTTTAAGAGTTTGGTAATAGATAATACTTAATAATATCTTTTTTCATCGCATAATATTCCACTAGTATTAGTAAAATCCTTGTACATTTGATTTAGAAAATACTTTTTATTTTAAAGAATTATGAGGGTATACTTACTTATGGGCGATATTATATTACAGTATTTCCAGCCAAAAGACCATGACTTCAGCAGATACTCTAAATTCCCTGTTATAGTGAAGATCGAACAAATTTACAAAACACCACACCAATTTAAGAAAGCCATAGAGATAGACATATGTCTTGAAACTCTTACCCAAAACAATACATTAAACTTTAAAAAATATTATTACATCTGAACCCTCAAATAACTCTGGTTTACAAAGAAATTGAGGCAAGCACAAAAATACCCGTTTTTACCTAATTTGAGGGTGCTGAATTTAAATTTGAAATCCGTTTTTACTCATCACCTCTAGTTTTTTTTTTAGATATGCATAGTATGCATTTTGTGCATATACGGTACATAAAGGCGTATATGAATTCAGGGTTAATTCTAATATTGTGAGACTTATGGCTTATTTTTTTTAGTTATTATGCACTAAATGTAAGTGATAGCATTACATTATATATATATATATATATATATATATATATATATATATATCAAGACGGATTTTGGCAGTTAAGACAGCAGGTCTCAATCCACACTCTGGCAGTCATTGGAAGAGGTTGTCTCGCAGGCGGCGCAGGAGGTTGGTGTCCCTCAACTATCGTGTTACATATCTTTTGGGTTACAAAATATTAGTATTACATTTTCAAATGCACATTTAGTTTTACTTTGTTATGGCCTCAAGCACGTCAAAATGTCGAGGATGCCTCAACAAGGCTAATTCTTTCTGCTACGTGTGTGGGGACTTCACAACAGTTGCACAGCGTCGAACCATCACTTCCATCCTCAGAACCGCCTACTTTCACTATTTTGACTGTAAAATTGGTGATCAGGACAAGTATTGGGCTCCACACATCTGTTGTAAACCCTGCTACAATGGACTAACTGCATGGTTTAATGGCAAGAAAGCGGCTTTCAACTTTGCAGTCCCGATGGTTTGGAGAGAGCAGCGAAACCACGCAGATGATTGTTATTTTTGTTTAACTAATATAACTGGTTTCAATGCCTCCTCTAGGAAAAAGATCAAATATCCCAACCTTCGATCTGCTATGAGACCCGTTCCCCATTTAGATGATCTTCCTGTACCAACACCTCCAGCAAATAAGGATCTTCTTTCCTCATCAGATGAAGAAATGCCTTCAAGGGAGGATTCTACCGAATCAATATCTTTGGAAGATATTGAGTCTACATATTCAGGAACAAGTGGCAATGAGCCACACTGGATCACGCAAGAAGACCTGAATGATCTTGCTCATGATTTGTATCTGTCAAAAGAGCAATCAGAGCTCTTGGCTTCTCGGCTTAAACAGTGGAACCTAGTCCAGGAAGATGTAAGGATCACCAGTTTCAGGAATCGGAACAAAGACCTTGCTTCCTTTTTCGACATGGAAAACAAGTTGTGCTACTGCACAAACATACCTGGCTTGTTTACGTCCCTTGGTTTGCCACATAATCCTTCAGTCTGGCGTCTTTTCATAGACTCTTCCAAGCGAAGTCTCAAGGGTGTTCATCTGCCGAACGAGAATAAATATCCCAGCATTCCCATTGTACACTCTGTCCATCTAAAGGAGTCCTATGACAATATGGAGCTTCTTTTAGAAGCTATTAAGTACAGCGAGTACCGCTGGATTGTGTGTGGGGACCTCAAGGTCATTGGTCTTCTTAAGGGTATGCAAGCAGGCTTCACAAAGTACTGTTGTTTTCTGTCTCTGGGATAGTCAAGCTGTAACCCAGCATTACAAGCAGAAAGACTGGGGGTCTAGAAGCACTTTTGTTCCTGGCGAACACAGCCTCAAGGAGAATCCTCTGGTGGATATGAATAAGGTGCTTCTTCCTACTCTTCACATCAAGCTTGGTTTGATGAAGAATTTCGTGAAGGCGTTGCACAAAAATGGTGTCTGCCTTCCAACACTTGTCTACTGTGTTCCCATGTCTTAGTGCTGCTAAGCTCAAAGAGGGCATCTTTGTCGGACCTCAGATCCGAGAAGTGCTGAAGGATACTGATTTTGAGGAGCTTCTTAACTTAAAGGAACTGAGAGCATGGGAAGCTTTCAAGTCAGTCTGTTGTGGCTTCCTTGGTAACACACGCGTACAAGATTACCAAGTCTGTATTGAGAAGTTGCTAAAGTCTTACGAGGATATGGAGTGCCGAATGTCACTCAAGATTCATTTTCTCCATTCCCACCTCAACTTCTTCCCGCCAAACCTTGGAGCAGTGAGTGATGATCATGGAGAAAGATTCCACCAAGACATTACGAAGATGGAGAACAACTATCAAAGCAAATGGATCCCCGGTATGATGGGAGACTTCTGCTGGATGCTCTTGCATGACATCCCGGAGGCAAAATACACCAGATCTTCTAAGAAAACACACTTTTGACTGTCTGTGGTACTGTGAATTGTGTAATTGTGTCATTCAAGTATATTGATTCAATCAGTGTTCTTTATCTATCCTGTTTTATCTGTTATAAGCTGCTGCAACTCTTGAAATATGCACATATATTCTCTGTTTATACTAAAATGAGACTATTTAAAAGCCAGAAAACTAGAGGTGATAGAGCAGAACTATTTATAAATTTGAATTCAACACACCCAAATTAACAAACAAAAAAAAACAACACCTATCCCCATTCTTGCCTCAGACCAAAAATTTATGTTTGTAAACCAATGTAATTAATAAAATGTTAAATATTTCACTATCTAAAAATTCATCAAGTTTTAAACAAATTTTCCTAATTAATAACATCTTCAAGGAAAAACCAAAACAAACAAAAAACAAAGGAACAAACGTTGGAATCTATTAATAAACACATGTAAAGTCGAATTTCAAAGGTTTTAAAGTTTCATTCAAACGTGAAGCCAATCCTATGACAATCATAAAACTTCAATCTTTAAGTGACTCAGTCATGAAATGAATTTTTTTTGTGTTGGGCAAAGGTCGAAACCGGTCGGTATTAAGAAATATATATAATTTTTTTACCACGTTAATATTGCTGTTATTTAGAAAATATTTCGCTCTCTTTCTCTCTCTCCCCCCCTCTCTCTCTCTCTATATATATATATATATATATATATATTATACACTAGCAGAGATGTCACGAGGAAAATGACTTTAAATATAACAATAGTAACCGCAAAGAAAATTATCAATAGAATTAAACTTTATATAAGTTTCGGAATGTGTTTTCTTTAGTGACATTTTAAAAGGCCGTATTTATGTATAACTTTGTACATAAAATGAATCATCAAATTAATAAGAAATAATAAGAAATTATTTATTTTATTTAGAAAATTGTGCATAAGTACATAATTTCAATCAAAACATTTTTCTCTTACATTTTATAATGGAAATTCATTCATTAAAAATCTCATTTTATTTTATAATTATGAAAAAGTTTTATTATTATTATTCGATAATTATTTGATTTTAGTTGCTTGTTATTCATAAAATCTTCATATACTGTGTCTACATGAAACGGATTTTTGAAACGAAATATCTCCAATTCTTTGTTGTGTTTTCAAAGAAACACTCCATCTGAATTTTCTCTAATCTTTCTTTTACTTATGAAAAAGAATTTGAAGATTAAAATTTATAGGTTTGGGAAAATTTTGTGAGGTTGGGGTGATCAGAAACATTTCAAAAGTTCATATTCCTATCGGCCGTCTTTGTCATAAGTTATCTGCAGAAATCCTCATTAAGTTTAGATAAAAGTGTAGATTAAAACTGAAATTTAATATATCTTAATCACCTTAATAGATTTTTTAGAGAAAAGGTTTCAAACTTAATTTTAAAATGGTTTGGGTTTTTTGTTTAATGGCATATCAACCTTCGAGGGCTAATTAATGCCAAAATATACTAGTAGAAGAACAGCGGTGATACTATTTAACCCATAGCTGGGGAAGGATAAGAGGGTTCAATACATTTCCCAAGAGTATTAGTTCGAAAATGAACATATTAGCGCTATGGGAGTTCGAACTTATTTACTACAAGGACGCTTTCAAGCTCTTTAACCATTACACCACTGGACTCTTTCATTTAAAAATGGGTTAAAAAGAAACATTCCGATTAAAAAACATTATATGAAACGCTATATCCATTCTATACATATTGTGACGGCAAATTAAAATAAAAAGAGCAACCATTTAAACGCGTATGGGAACTGGTGCATTTAAATATTGTTATCACCAAACGGGGGTTTATTTTTTTGCACGTGTGAGGACGGGGCGGCCTGGCAATTGATCCCTCGTAGAATAAGTCCTTGTTCACAGTCCTTTCTCGGGCATGTAGGAACTGGCATATTATGTGGGGGTTAATTTATGGCTAGACTGACCACAGTTGGCAAGGGGTTTCCAAATTTCACACTATACACACACCCACCAAGGCCACTAGTTCTTCCTCCTCTAGAACAATGGAAGATATGGATCTCTAGGTTTAGATGTAATAATATTAATTATAGTAGTCGACAACTCCGGTTTCCCGTGTAATATTTTTAAAGGAATTCATATAGGACAATTTTAAGCGAGAAGAACATAAGGCGAATAGAAGCTGAAAGAGAAACATGAGATAAACAATTTGATAGTAGATGATACAAATGAACAACTTCAACACGTGGGAACATTAAAATATATCAATCTTTTTACTACATACGTGGATACACATAGCCAACGCGTCGCCTATATTATTAACGGATAGTACATAAACATAAATGTCTTTCTTCTTTTCTTTTCTTTTTTCTTTAGTCTTTCTTCAAATTGAGATAGAGGGGGGGAGTATATAATTGGATATAGGGAGAAACAGTCTTGAAATTTACTTATCTTTACGACGACTTTCCTTTGGAGAATATCTTCATTTTTTTACGGGTCGACGGAATTTATGTTATTTTTAGTTCTGGCGTGAAGGTATTGCTTCTTCTTCTTGTCCAAGATCCCTTCCGCTTTCTTTACCCGGAGTCTTGGCTTTAGATTCGTTCACCACGATCTCTGTCCAAAAACTGATCTTCTTATTCCCTTTTTCCACTGACGGAAGGAGCTCCCACTTCCGCCTTAGAGATCTAGCCAATTATTTGGCTTCTATCTTCTTCCTTCCCCTGTCAGGCAATTCGTTAGGGCTACTATATGTCCCTGCACCCCATTCTTTACCCATCCGGTCACAAAGTACAAACATCTGTTGGTTTCCATTCTGACCTGGATTTGTTACTTCGGGATTGACCTACATTATCTCTCTTAACGGTCATTCTTTGACGGCTTGCTACTGTTAATTCAAATACGGAGGAATAGTAGTAATCTTATTTCTCTTCTCTCAATGGGAGACCACGTGACAATATACAGAAAAAAAAGAATTATTTAGTGCTATTTCAAGTTTAAAAATCGCTGGATTGAAGATTTCCTTTTAAAAAAACGTACGTGGTGCCTTCAATAAGTTTCCAGACTTTTTTGTATAGGCATTTAAAATTGTCGTAGTCTCTTAGAAATTCAAAATGTTATTGCTATACATCTTATGAAATGACTGACCAATTTTTATGATTTCAGGTTCAAATGAACAGCTACAACAGCAATTGGAATACACCCTACTAAAACCTGATTATCACAGCTGGTGAATTTCAAAAATGCAATCTGGACGTGAGGACACTTTAGAAGAACGATATGCTATAAAATTCTGTTTTAAACTTGGAAAGAATGCCGCCACAGAAACGTACGGAATGCTTCAGACTTCTTTTCGACCATCTTGCATTAATCGAGCATCAGTTTTTGAGTGGCATAAGAGATTCAAGGAAGGCAGGGAATCTTTGAGGGATAATGTGTGTTGTAGTAGGAGTAAAGAAGTCAATAAACTAAAGTTGATTGGCTAAAGGGTTAGGGTTAGGGTTACTATGTTGAGGTTTTAAGGGAGTTCAGGAAGAGATTCCTAGGGAAGAGGCCAGCACTCTTCAAATCGGGTCAGTGGCATTTCCAGCAGGACACTGCACCAGTCCACAACTCCATCATTGTAACAGACTATTTGACTAAGATGGGCATCAAGACAGTTCCTCAGCCTCCCTATAGTTCAGACCTAGGTCGCTGTGACTTTTGGTTATTCCCTAAGCTCACAGGCTGTCGTTATGAGACAATTGAGGAGATGAAAGAGGCTGTGACAAAAGTCATTGACACGCTCACACAAGAGGACTTCAATGGGGCCTTCCAGAAGTTGTTGGAACGGTACAGCGAGGGCATTGCAACCAGAGGAGATTACTTGGAAGGGGACTAGAGTTTCATGTGTGTACTATCAATAAAAGTGCCCATACGAAAAAAGTCCGGAAACTTATCTAATGATCCTCGTACATTGCAAATTGAAAATATAAGATAAATGAAAAAACTTTCTGGAAATTATTTCATTCTGAAATATGCCATTTGCCATATTTAGAACCTGTGATAGCTGTTCGTTGTCTTCCTTTTGGGATTTCAATTAATTATTCTTGCGAAACTATCATTTAAGCGGATGTCTGGCAAGTCTTCATGCTAAAATTACAACGTATTGGTCATAAATTCACATGCAGGACTGTCATTCACACACACACACACTGACACTCACACTCACATATGTATATGTATATGTATATATATATTATATACCGCCCTCCCCAAAACCTTGGCGTTGTAGCTATTGAAAAGGGAGCCTTCGGGTCACCCTCGACTAAGGTCGTCAGCTTTACTTACATTAAAATTAGAGAATGTCGGAGACAAGTCTTGGTTATTCTAATCATTTATCAAATTAAGTGGATTATTGTTTTGTTTTAATATTAATCTTGCCAGAAAAGCTTTACATAATAAAATCCAGGGCGTTGATATTTTTTATAAATTAAGAGATTACTGTGAATTCTGTAAGTTTTCCGTCTGTCTTTTGTGGGGTAGGAGGGTAAAGTAACATGCAAGCCTCTTTGAAATTAAAATTCTGGATTTTTTCAAACTATTACGAGTGCATTTAAAGTATTCACATGTTTTAAAAGCATAATTATATTCATCCAAACGCTTTTTAAGTCATTTTGAATTTCCACCGGTATAAACTTTTTCACAATTCTTACATAGAATAATATAAATTCTAGTTTTATTAATTGATTTATTGATTATGTTCATAATTGTTTTTGATGTGCTTGGGAAGACTTGATTGCCTAATTTTTATAAGTTCTTTGATCAATTATGACTAATATTAGTGGGCAGAATTACATATTGAATTTCGTTGTGATATTTCGTTTGGTGTTGGTTTTTTACTCTTTGTTGAAATATATTTTGTTTGCTTTTCTTCTGGAATTGTGGATTAAAGAAATATAACGGTAGAGAAATTTTAAAATATGCTCAATTCATTTAAATTCGTTATATTTACTAAGGGATATATTCTAAGGGCTCTTAGATAAAAACCTGGCATTCCACCATTTTTAATTTTGTAGTTGGGATGATATATATATATATATATATATATATATATATATATATATATATATATATATATATATATACAGAAATCTATATGATCATTTTTGTTGACTGATTTTGGGTAAATTTTTAATTCTAATTTATCATAGATCTAATTAGTGAAGAATTTATTTTAACGGCAGGTGAACCCATCCAGGGTTATTTTATGCATGGAGGTTTGGGAATAGCAATTATTGTACGTTCATATTTATATTTTTTGTGTATTTGTTTCTTAAGAGTTTTTGCTTTTTTGTTTTTTTGCACGCGGTCCTCAGTCAAATTATCTTTAAACTGATGTGTTTGATCTATTTATGGGACCCTAACAGGTATTACCATTTCAGATCAGTGTGAACCTGGGAGTAATGGCAACGAATGAGTACCCCACACACTCTAGAGCTCTAAAACTGTGGTCGCACCACTAGATACGGTTTAGTAGCATCCCCAGAAACCCACTTTTTGGTTGAGTCTGACATCTCTGACGGGGATACAGTCAAGCTATTATAAACCCTGCCCACAGGGCGTTTCTAATAAGTTAAAGAAGTTTCAGTTTCTGTTTCATAGTTGGAATTTATATTTGGTTCTACTTTGTTTATTCCGTTAGTGATGTCTGATATTAAAAAAAAGTTAGCGCATCATCAATATATCGAGAATGAATTATCTTTTGCTTAGATGTACTTAAAAGACCCAAATTATAGATATCCTAAAAAGAAACTAAGCTAAAACACTGCTAAGCGGAGAAATCATGGATAAGTCTAATTTTTGCTTATAAAAATTCTTCTGGAATTAAAAAAATTGCTCTGTGCATAGTGTACATATATTTATAATCTTATTACTTTGTAAGGGTAAGTTGATTTTTGATTTTTTTAGATGTTTTCTGGAGACATTTCTTGTTTTTATGTTAATGTAAAATGATTTGCTGTCTAAACTTGATATAATTTTATTATTCACGTTGATGTTTTTTTTTTTTTTTCAATTTTTCTCAAATCTTCAGAGTTTTGAAAATGAATGGGACTGATTATTCCCAGGAGATGAGTTTGGATTTTAGCCATGACTTTTTTGTGAGGGATGTTATATATTATTGATATAATGGATTATTTTGGGATATCAGGTTTATGAGTTTTGTATCGTCCATATATTGTATAGTATCCTTATGGGATATTCAGTAAGGGATGACCATGTTTTGTTTTTATTTTTTGCAAATTCTTTGTATGCTTTTATGAATTTTCAGTTCTATAGTTTATAACTTGTTCATTTATTGTTTTCATCTATGCTGTTTTCTTTTAAAAAAGACATCATTTTATTGCTGAATGTCTCTGTATCAGTGATTATAATTCCTCCACTTTTGTTTGAAAATTTCCATATAATCGATAGCCTATTGATAGCTGTCCATGCCTTCGTTAACCTCGTGTCGATGTCCTTTTCGGTTGATGCGACGCTGCTTCCAAGGTAAGTGAATTTGTCAAATGGAAATCAGACCTAACCGATAAAATGAAACGCAGTTTCTTCCAGGCAGCGGTCGCATCGATACTGCTATATGGATGCACTACATGGACTCTAACAAAACGGCTGGAGAAGAAGCTAGACGGCAATTACACAAGAATGATGCGAGCAATCTTGAACAAGTCCTGGTGGCAACACCCCACAAGACACCAAACTGTACGGCCACCTGCCTCCTATCACGAAAACTATTCAAGTTAGACGAACCAGACATGCAGGACACTGCTGGAGAAGCAGGGACGAGCTCATAAGTGATGTACTCTTATGGACCCCCACACATGGCCGAGCAAAAGCAGGACGACTAGCACGAACATACATTCAGCAACTATGTGAGGATACGGGATGTAGTCCAGAAGACCTGCCTGAGGCGATGAACGATAGGGAAAGTGGCGAGAGAGGGTCAGGGATATCCGTGCTACCAGCACGACATGATGATGATGATGATGACGTTTGAAAATGAAATCACGATTTTGTCAACACTGACTAAATTCTTCAAGGCATTGACGTATTTTTTGATACAGTAGTTTCATTATTTTCGAAATTTGTTGTAGCAGTAATAATGCCCGTGTATTTTTTCCTTAGTGAAATCTGTGTGGATGAGTTTGCAATTTCAGATTATTAAATCTGTGATTCTGTTGTTGTTCAATGCTGTAAATTCAATACAATATTTGATGACTTTTGCATAGATTTGGATTTGTGAACATGCTTTATCAATATCTATATATAAATTTATATATATGACATATATATTTGAACATCTGCAAAAATTTGGAGATATAATTCTCCCGATACAATGATTCATAAATATACACACTTTTATATTCATTACTGTGCTTCGATGAAAATTTAGTCACAAGTTTACATGATACAAAAATATCAAGGTTTGAAATAATGAGGTCACAGGATGATTTCTTTGGATTTTGCGAAAGTCTTTCGAAAATCCTGACCGAGTACTTTGTTTATGTATACAGAAAAACGAACCGTTACATGCATACAGTGTACCGTACAAAAATCGATTGTGTGTGCGTATTATCATCCATCCATATCTACAATTGTTTAAGAAGGAGCGATAGACTAACGATTTTGATGGAGAAGAATAGAGAGAGAGAGAGAGGGGGGGAGAGGGTCAGA
>OY757907.1:20413074-20450570 GCA_963585895.1 Sepioteuthis lessoniana
TCACGTAAATATATTTTATCTTCTGAGAAAGTTACTATTCCGATAACAAAAAGTATTTTCTTAATTTCCCAATCTCTGTCAATGTTGAAACGGTAACATACACAACTTGACACTTATGTCTTTATGTTGACCAGATCTGATCTGCTGTAATCCATGTGTAATCCATATGAAAATTAAAATTTCATAAGAATAATATTTTTAAGTGTTTTCTACGAGTTTGTTGTTTGTGTATTTACCATTGGTTTTTATGATCAAATTCTAGTCGTTTGAACAATTTCCATTTGGTCACCTTTCTTATTCAGACATGCTTATGGGTTCTGAACTATTTTTTTTGCATTCACTCATTAACGGTTTCATCTCTTGTATCATTTGGTTGTTGATGATGTTTCCATTTTAATTACATTATTATATTATTATGATTGCAATATCATCATCGCTATAATCAGTTCAGTAATATATCTAGTCAATGTGTGCATAAAACTACATTATTTACATATACATATATATATATATATATATATATATATATATATATATATATATATATATGTGTGTGTGTGTGTGTGTGTGTGTGTGTGTGTGTGTGTGTGTGTGTGTAGCTTTTCTAAAATATTTTCTTTTTATTCAAGCATGTTTCTTTTCTTCATATGTCAAGATATTTTAGAAGGTGGTGGAATATAGTATTAAATATTAAATTTGTTTAAATTCTTTGACGAACAAAATTCTGAATTATTTTTGGGACGTCAAAAATTATTTCTTTTCTTTAATTTCAAACATCACTTCCTCCTTTTCTCTTTAATAATGATTTCTGCCTTAAAATTGGATCAATATTGTTAATATTTAGTAAGATTAGCTTAGATTAGTCTTATGAGTAATACTATTTACCAACCCCTCCGCTCGGGCAGGATATGACACAAGGTCAATTTTTAAGCGGAGTTTAACAGGTTTGAATTCAGAGTTTTCCTTCTCCTAGACTAGTTGCCTCACCAAGGCTGAAGAACCTAGTCCGTCCTACTATTTACCCATAGCTGGAGGGAGAATAAAGGGGTTCATACCTATCCCAAGGGTATTTGCCCGAAAGTGAACGTAATAGCGCGACTGGAGTACGAACTCGCGTACTACGATTCCGCAGTTCATCGCTTTAACCATTACACCACGAGGACACCCCAGTCTTATGAGTAATAGAGCACGTAAGATAGTGTTGTGTCAAAGTGGAGAGGGTCTGGAGGCCTTGAAAATCGACATTTAGAATTCTAAATTTTATTTGGACTCAAGTATCGATCTCTTTTGTCTGTGGAAAATACACAGAAACCTCTGCCACAAGGCAGGATTCAAACAGAGACATTCATAATGTTTTCTAAACATATATCATGGTTGCAATTCTGATCTTATTCTTGTTTCCATTGGAAATTATATTCTTATTTTTAGTTGTAATTGAATCAAGTAAATAAAATAGAAAAGAATAGAATAAAATATTGAATAAAAAAACGTTTCTTGATGTTAAAAAGATGTGCAATTTTACAAAGTTTATTACCAAGTTTTATTTCAACATTGCAATTAATTACCCACGACTTTATATTATGTTTTCTGAATCTATATTTCTTTTATTTATTTATTTCTTGCTGTCGTTGGAAAAATATTGCTCTATCTCAATGTGAATGATATCCATCAATTCAAATAAAATTTAGGATGTTTTAAATGTAAATTTTGTCATACGTTTTGACTGTTTGAATTTTTTAAAAATTTAATATCTGGATTAAAATAAAACCAAAATTGGAATTCTGTAAATTCCCAAACTAAATTAACCATCACAACATAATTCAATTCCAAACTGCAAATTGAATAGCCAAGAAAAAAATTGTTAAATATATAAAAAAAAATATTTTTGTTATATTAGGTATTACTTCCCTATAAATTGAAAGCAAAGATCATGCTAACCAAATAATTCAATTCTTTACAAGTCACCGTTGCTGATAAACTGATAGTGTATCATTTCCTGAGAATAGACTTAATATGAACATGGTTACTGTTTTATTCAGCGTTTTCTGGATCTTGCCTCTTTACTATGAAATTTTATTGATATGCTTTTAATCGTAGAAACAGGTTTTGTACGTCATTAACTTTTTACATTTACATACACAGGGGACGTTATTTTTATTTATTTTTTATTTTTTTCTTACCGACAAGAAATGATTAAATTTCCTGCTGTGAATGTTGATGAAACCTACTGTGAGGTATGTTCACTTCACAAATTCCAAGATCCGATAACCACGCAAAATGAATATCGCATACCGTTTTACTAATGATATTGAAAAAAATTAAATATATCATTCGTAATTCACATTTATACATGAATATCTAAACATATTCGTTTTGCATATATATGTGAAATGGGTGAGGGAGAGAAGGGAAAAAGAAAGAAATTGACTCTGAGAGAGAGATTAAAGCAAGTAAAACAACTATCTAACGCTTATATTCTTTTGTCGTAAAAAAATAATGTGACAAATTAATTAGATGATAATTCTCAAAACAATTTTTGGTATTGAGACAACGGAGCACAGATATATCTTGGAAATGCATAAATACCTTTTGCACCAGTTTTTTTTTTTTTTTTTTTTTTTACAACGCCTACAAATGGAGAACGGAAATGATCGTAGAATGAATAATAAAATCTAAAATTTTAAAATGTGCACCATGTTCTATGTATTCTTTTTATTTTTATGGATACCATTTTCTAATGCCACTTAGCGTCACAAATTTGATACATTTAAAATTAATATTGAAAGTTGACATTACTGCTTCCATTCATGTAGGTAGAAGATACACGACAAAGTTTTCCATCATTTCAGTCTATATGTGTTTAAGTACATAACTATATCGATATTGTAATAATCAAAACAGAGGCAATGTCACCCGGCTTAGGTGTCTTAGACTCCAAACACCATCTCTTGTGTTAAGAGAATTATATTATATTTCAACAGGATAAAGAATCCCTTATAGACCATTAGCGTCCTATATAAACACCTTTCATAGATGCATACAATTAATGTAAGTTAGAATGTTTTCATAAATTACAAAATAATGAATGTTTCTAAAACTTTACAGCAATGTACCAAATGAAAAATATGATTGTATTATCTCTCATTAAGTTGGGTTAAAAGAAAGGAAATTTGCAGGAGGAATTATAATCTTTGATTATTACAAATAGGAGGTTTAAATATAAATAGAATGAAAAGCAAAGAAACTACATATTCACAGAACATGCTAATCGTCGGAACCAAAACAACCAACCGTGAGGATGATAAGTTATTCTTATTCACTATGACGTCATACAATTAATTAAAAAAAAAACTATAAAAACTGATGTTTTTAAAAAGGCATATCAAAGCAATGATGTCAAAAAAGAATTTCGGTGATTTCCTCGATAGGTCAGTTTTCTTTCACATATTAACTAAGTTCTTGAATTAAATCAAAAGAATTCTAAGAAAGAATTTCTGTAAAAATAAATCCAAAATATATATATATATATATATATATATATATATATATATATATATATATATATATATATATATATATATATATAAAGAAATATTCAAAGAATTCTATAGACATGATTTAAAGATACGCACATTTATAAATTATTCTTTATATTTCAACGTTTATTTATATAGATATTTCAACGTTTATTTATATAGATATTATGTATATAGTTGTGCATTCGTAAAAGATACGTCATCTCAAAAGACATTTTCCCATACTAGTTTTAATTCTAAATCCGAAGACATGCAAGTAGTAGATGTACATCAAAATCTGACTGTATTTTTTCCGTAAAAATAATAAACTTCAAGTAATTTCATTATCGTAGGAATTAAACTTTTATAAAAACAATTAAAAAGGTGTACTTATTAATGGATGAATATATATATATATATATATATATATATATATATATATATATATATATATATATATATATAAGTGAGTGTAATGCATACTGATAGCTGTAACCACTTAGATATATTTTACGTTACATGTTACATTTCAGTCTATGGATTCATTGATTTTAACGGTATCTCAACTCGTCTAGGGTTGCTTTATGAGTAGAGGTAAGAGAATTACGTTTATTGATTTTTCTTCAATTTTTTTTAACACGTTCCTATCGAATACAAATGATTTTCAAACAGATAAATTTGAATCTGAGATGGCAACCTAGTATTCGTCACCACTCTTGATGAGAGTGAACCTGGGAGTAACTCCTGAACTGAAGCCTCACCATCAAATGCAGTTTAGTGTCATACTTAGAATAACGTTTCAGTTTAGTAATCGTCTCAGTCAAAACTTCTCCACTAAATTCAAGAAAATGTTTAAAGAGTATAAATTTTGTTCCATTGTTACATTTTTATGTTTGCTGAATTTATTTCAATATTCAAATGTGCTTCCATAAATGGATTTATAGATTGAATCATTTTTTTATTTTTGTCCCCACCACACCAACAGTAGGAAAATTCTAATGTAAAATTAGTTACAGCAAAAAAAGAAAAAATCTCACTTAAACCTGTTGAATATTCCATTCTGCCGATGATAAACAATGAATTATATGAGATTTCGTCTGTAAGCATCAATTTTTGTTGCCGTTGACATTTGAAAAATGTTTTAATATTTTCTAATTTTTTTTTTTTTGCGTGAATTATTTGCGCGGTTATTTAGTGTTTATTGATTGTTGATATAATATCAAAATATATCATTTATTTTTATTTTCTGTGTGGTAATCTCTGTGTGATGAAGATTTAAGTGATCTATGAGTCTATATTTTATAGAGAGTAACCTTATCGCATATTAATAGGATCCTTATTATGCAATCTAATATACATTTCCATATTTGATCCGCGCGACAGAACATCGTTATAGGACAAACATAGGAAATTACCTCATTAGATTAGATTCTTTTGTAAAGGTGTTTATTTATTAAGTTTAGCTTAATAAGTTATAGGCTAGGATGTAGATTCTATACGAACAAAAATTTTCAACGGGAAATCGACAGCCAAGGAAAAAAAAAACTCAAACTTTAATTTGATTGTATACGAACAAATATTTGAGAAAAATAAGACATAAATCATTTTGTACACTCTTTAGAACCGAATAATTTTTTGAAAAAAGTCGTTAATTTAAATGAATGTAAAACACGTAATGCTCTGCATAAAAGACTTTTCAGACGAAAATATACTTCAAGTTTTTCTAAATTTCAAATTTTGAAAATAAACTGTTTTGCGATTTAAAACCTTTCTAGTTTTTATTTATTACACTCTCTTAATTAATTCAATGATTTATTTTATTTTGAATAAAATAAAATGAAATAAAATAAAACTATTAGAAAAAAGTAAAAATAATCTATTGAGTTTTTCATTTCCTTTCAATATACTCATATCCACATCTTGGATGTTAATGATTGTTATATTTCAGATGAAAAATCATAGTATTAATTGAAGCACTCTTAAAAAAGCTGAAGAATGTCCTGAAATATCCATAAAACTGTCTTAATTTAGAAAAAAAAAAAACTGAAAAAATAATGTAAAATGTTGCTCTTGTCAAATTATATTTTAGAGTTATTTTTTAAAAAAAGGAAAGAAAAATATTCACATTCATTTTTCCCTTTGATTTCTAGCATAATTAACATATGCTTCTAAACAAGAATTATTTTTTCCAATTTTGATCTCTATACTTTTATGAACAGGGATTATATCAACGGTGTTTATACACCGTTTATATTATCCAATTGCATAAACATTACACGAGACTTTTAATCTGAATTTATTGATCAAACGCTACTTGCGATAAAAATATATTTTTCAATGTTTTAAGCAAAAAGGAGTACAGTTATTTGCGCAGTTCAATTGAGTAATGATGAAATTTATTTTTCATCAAACCATCTTCATCGGGTGATTACTTCATTTTGCTAGATTGTTAAATCATCGAATTTAATTTTTTTTTTAATTTTAGAAAAGGCCCCAATTAGATATGACAATAATATATACTGCTTTTTTGTCTTTAGATAGATCTAACAATGACTTTAAATCAGTTAAATTGTACATTATAAACAGTGAAAGTTTATTCTTATTTGTTATGTAGAAATTTGGGCATTTTTCTTTCAGGGAAAGCTAGAAAAGCATTCAGAACAACATTCTTTGAATTTTGATTTACAATTTTAATTAGGGTTTCAAAAATTATTGAAAATTGCATGGTTCTATCTACCAGTAGTCGTCAGAGTAACTTAATTCTTTTGGATTCACGGGACTAGTTTGATAACCTCATATATATATATATATATATATATATATATATATATATATAAAGTTTTTCCCTGTGATGTAATAAATAATGTGTTAGATGTGTAATCGTAGTTCAAACTCTAGTTGTATTATCCCATTCGCTTTCAGACCGATAAAAGTGGGAAAGGTATGAACCTGATTATGCTCAGCTGTGGGTTAACTACTGTTAATCTACAAAGATGGCTTTGGCATTAAATAACCTACTATGGCTAAAATGTGATTAAACAAAAAAAAATCCATCCTATTTTAACTTAAAAGGTGCAAATGATTTACTTGTGTGAATTAGGTTTGTTTTGGTTTCTTTGTTTAATGGTATATCAACCTTTGTGGCTTATTTAATGCCAAAGCCATCCTTGTAGAAGAACAGTAGAGGTATTATTCAACCCCTACCTGGAAGGCAGGGTAAGGTGGTTTCATGTCTTTCCCAAAAGTATTTGTTCAAAAGTGAACATAATTGTGTGACTGGCTTGCTTAACATGATGTCACAGTCCAGGACCTTAACCACAACACAACGGATTCCGTTTCTGTAAATTAAAATGAATGTCACTCGATACATAAATATAAAACTGTCAAGCTTTTTTCTTAAAGGCAGTTGTGAATACAGAAACTCGAATAATAAAGATAAAGTAGCAATCGATTCACGAGACTTGTTTGATAACTTTATATATATATATATATATATATATATATGTGTGTGTGTGTGTGTGTGTGTGTGTGTGTGTGTGTGTGTGTGTTTTCCACTCAATTAAAACAGCACATAAAAGCGATGTATCTATTAGAACAATACACTCAAATAATGAAACAATTTTCTGTTCAATTTGCAATTTAATAATAATAATCTCGGCCAGAAAACCAGGCCTTATAACAAAAAAGAGAGAACTTGCCGGATTGTGGACTTTGCTGTCCCGGCGGACCACAGAGTAGAGTTGTTGAAAGAATGCGAAAAGAATGATAAGTACTTTGACTTTGCAAGGGAATTGAAAAAACAAACAAACTGTGGAACATGAAAGTGACGATTGTATCAATTGTAACTTGTACCATTGGTACAGTCACCAAAGGATTGGTACAAGGACTGAAGGACTTGAAAATAACGGCACGGGTGGAGACTGTCCATACTACAGCATTGTTGAGTTCGGCCAGAATACTGAGAAGAGTCCTGGAGACTTAAAGAGACTAGCGCTGATGTGAAAAACTCTCAAGGAGTAAATAATACCAAATAGTATATGCACAAACCAGAATCTGTCCTAGAGAATGAGACGAATAAAAGGCTGGTCACTGTGTCAATGAACAAAAAAAAAAAAAAAGAAAGAAAAAAGAGAAATTGGCCTTTTGTGGGTTTTGCCGTTCCAACGGATCACAGAGTGAAAATCAAGGAAAGCAAAAAGATAGACATACTTCTGCCTTGCCAGAGAAATAAAAAAAAATTGTTGTAGAACATGAGGGTCACGATGATACCAATTGTAGTTGGTGCACTAGGAACGGTTCACAAAGCCTTGGAAAGGGGATTTAAAGAGTTGGAAACCAGGGGAAGAATCGAGACAATCCAGAACACCGTATTGTTGAGATCAGCCAGAATGCTCAGAAGAGCCCTGAGGATCTGAGGAGTCTTGTTGTAACTCCAGTGAAAGACCACCAGTTAACACCGGTGGGAAAAACTCCTAATAATGATAATAATAATATAACCGAATTAAATGAAATAATCTATGCAGGGGTGAAATTAGTTTGTGAGAAAATTGGTATCCCCTCAAAAAGCACAAAGAAAAAATCAAAACCAGGATGGGAAATTCGACTGGAAACGCAAATAAAAAAACCTACGAAAACAGGCCCAAATGATAAAACAAAGGAAAGACGCCAGATCATGTAGAGACAAAAAAGAAACGGCAACACAAGAAAAAAATAATACAACTTTAAGAAATAAACAAGAAAATACTGGTGAAAGAAGGCAAATTAAAGAGATATCGACAAATGGTAAAATAATACAGACAAAACAGGATATTCCAAAACAACGAAATAAAATTATAACAAGTGAGAGGGGATGACACGAAAATATACCGACGACCGGATGCAAGAGATACCGAACGATTTTGGACTAAAATACGGCAACCAAGAGAACATACCGAAAAAGTCGAATGGATAAACAATAAGATAAAAGAATAAGAAGGGCTCTAAGAAGACCCGAAAACAGAAATACACATCAATTTACTCAAAACGACACAAGAAAAATATCAAACTGGAAAACGCCAGGCCAAGATGGAATACATGGTTTCAGGTTCGAGAAATTCACCTCCATTCGCAACAGACTAGCACGAAAAATGAACAGATGCCTACGAGGAGGACACTTAACTGAATGGATGACCAAAGGAAAGACCACATTGCTCCAGAAGGACCCACTCAAGGGAACCACCCTAAACAACTACAGACGCATAACCTGCTTACCGATGATGTGGAAAATATTAACTGCACAAATAAGGGAAGAGATTTACTACTCGCTAACAAGACGTGGATTGTTCCCTGAAGAACAGAAAGAATGCCTCAAAAGATCCAGGTGCACAGCAGGGTTACTTTACATAGACCATCACATTCTAAACGAGATCAAGACAGACGGAAAAATATAGCTATAGCCTGGATTGATTACAAAAAGGCATATGATATGTCCCGCAATGCTGGATAATAAACTGCCTCAAAATGTAAAAAATACCAGATGAAGTCATAAATTTTATCGAAAAAACCCATGAAAACCTGGCAAGTAGAATTGGCAGCAGGAAGGAGAAGCTTAGCTGAAGCGAAGGTCTAAAGAGGTATATTCTAAGGAGATGCACTATCACTGTTACTATTCAAAATTACTATGATGCCACTAAACCACATACTAAGAAAATGCACTGTCGGATACAAACTTAGCAGTTCAAAAGAAAAGATCAATCACCTAATGTACATAGACGTCATTAAACTATTTGCAAAAAATGAAAAAGAACTGGAAACTCTAATACACGCAGTTAGAATCTACAGTCAGGACATAGGAATGGAATTTGGTATTGAAAAATATGCCGTGCTAGTAATGAAAAGTGGCAAACTACATCTAATGGAATTACCAAACCAAGATAAGATTAGAACGCTCGGAGAAAAGGAAACGTGCAAATACTTGAGCATCTTGGAGGCTGACACCATCAAACAAGTGGAGATGAAAGAAAAAATTAAGAAAGAATATCCCAAGAGAACCAGAAAACTACTCGAGACAAAACTATCGAACAGAAACCTTATCAAAGGAAGAAATATCTGGGCTATTAGATATTAGGGACACTTTTTGAAGTGGACCAGAGAGGAACTTATACAAATGGACCAAAGAACAAGAAAACTAATGACCATGCATTAGGCATTACATCCCAGAAACGACGTTGACAGACTATATGTATCTCGAAAGGAAGGAGGAAGAGGACTTGCCAGCAATGAAGACAGCGTTGATTTATCGATACAACGACTCGAAGACTACATTGAAAAGCACGAAGGAAGACTGATTACAGCCACCAGAAACGATACTGAAAACGCGAAAACCAGCAGAATGACAATAACGAGAAAAACAAAAACAAAAATGGGAAGAAAAACAACTCTATAGGCGTTTTAAACGACTAATAAAAACATCTCACACGAGAAAACCTGGACTTGTCTAAGAACAGGAAACCTTAAGAGAGAAACAGAATCTCTCCTTATAGCAGCACAAAACAGCGCCATAAGAACCAATCATATCAAAGCGAGAATAGATAAGACACAACAAAATAACAAATATAGGTTATCTGGTGAAAGAGACGAAACGATCGATCACATAATAAGCGAATGCTGCAAATTAGCACAGAGGGAGTATAAGACTAGACACGACTGGGTGGGCAAAGTGATCCACTGGGAGATGTGTGAGAAATTGAAATTTGACCATACGAACAAATAGTATATGCTCAACAAAGCAGGTGTCCTAGAAAATGACGCTAATAAACTCCTGGGACTTTGACATACAAACGGATCACCTAATCTTGGTCAGAAGACCAGACCTTATAATAATCAACAAAAAAGAGAACTTGCAAAATTGTCAACTTTGTTCCGGTTGACCACAGAATAAAACTGAATGAAAGAGAAAAGAAAGATAAGTACCTCGACTTGGCTAAAGAATTGAAAAAAACTATGGAACATGAAGGTGACAATTATACCAATCGTGATTGGTGCTTTTGATACAGTCACTTGGAGGTCGGTGTGTGAGTGGAGACCATCAAAACTACAGCATTATTGAGAACGGCCAGAATACTGAGAAGAGTCCTGGAGACTTAAGGAAACACTGTCACTCACTCCAGTGAAAAACTCTCAAGGAGTAAAATATAATAATATGATTTGTTTGATTCTTTTTAATAACTCTAATAACTAAAGAAAACAATTATTTTTCAGATCCTCAACTTGAATGAGAAATGACTAATTAGGATCCGTGATAAACTGTTTTTCCTGATTTATTAGGAATCTTAATTTTCTGGAAATTATGAATGAAAAACGAATGTGAAACGAAATTAGTTTGCTGAAATGAAACCAAAACGGATTCTACAGTTATTGTTAGGATTGAAGATAAACTGAAAACTAATAGAATTGTTCAAACGCTTTAATTAATGTTAATTCATTGATTGGATTAGCAGAGCCGCCATTAAATGCGGTAATATTTAAAGAAGTGCAAAATACAAGAATAAATTCTACTAAAATCTCAGAGTAAATTTTAGTTTGGATTTTAGAAAGTTGTTCAGGGTTTTTGTTCATAGCATAAATATTTTTGATAAAATATTTTTAAGGCAACATATAACAATTAAATAGTAGATTTTTTTTGTTTTACCATAAACATATATAAGCTTTGACGAACTGTGATATTTGAATATTTTGACATCTTAGACAAATGTGAATCCAAGTAATATGAGATTGATACTGCTAAGACTGACACGAATTGGCGTTATATCTATTCCTGAAATCCTGTCGGGAAAATCTCACTGGGAAGTGTTTCTATCTTCTACAAATTTGAAAGTTTTACCTTTATCTGAATACAATGTACTACAATGAACGTTAATTATGGAACACCAAAATTATCAACCCTGATAGCAATGAACCGTATTAAATATGTTCCTGTAAAATAGTTTTATGGAAATAAAATCGGCACTTTCATTGGCTTTCTTTAATGAAAATAAAAAAGAAAATAAACCTTTAAAGAGTGTTATATAAGAAAACGGGTACCTATATTTTCAAAAAAGAAAAAATTAACATCTTACAATGAAAATTAAAATTTAATAGATTTGTCTACATATTTATAAGCTTTTACTTTTTCAGACATTGAATATATATGTCATCTTTTTCTTTGGAATATCAAATGGTTGAATTTAAAAAGCAAAGCAAATCTGTGGACACTTTTTTCAAAATGAAAAATGTTACAAACACGTTCAATCAGATTCATATCAAGAAACTTTGGACCTCATTGAGATTCATTAAGTAAACATTGATTTTATCAAAGCAACTATCCATGAAAATCCAGATATGTTCTTCGTGAATACGTATTTTTCTGAAATGATATTTTCTACGAATCGTCTGCGCTTATTTCATCTTCGAATTGACCAATTAGGTTCTCTTCCTTTAAGAAGCATTCTCTCATTCTTTAAAAAAGTAATTGTTAATGTATTTTTCATTAACCACTACATTTGATTAAAATACATTCGATCAAACCACTGAAGTTTTCCAACTCGGCTTAATTTTTTAGTAAATTGTATTTTCTGAGATTCTAAGTTTAGTATCATGTCAGATAACGTTCTGTTTATACGGTTGCTTTCTGCAGTGAATATTTTGAATCCAAATACATTGTGGTCCATAATTTGCAATATGATATGTGTTATGACAATGCAAGTAAAGGTTTCCTTGGTTGCAAATTAAAATGGCTGAACAATTTAAATATCTTTGACGATAGTTTCATTTCATGGTAATGAAAGATGAGTTGACATATGCAAGAATACTTTCGTAGTTTTATTAACAAAAAACTGAATCTGCCACCCAAATGTGGATCTTAGTGCAGTGTTATAATTGAGCTAGCAACGGATGTACGTCATCACTACCAAGGTTAATGTGACTTCAATCGATTTTCTCTGTTCGTTATATTTCAGGATTGAATCGACAACGAAGTGGGAGGTGGAGATGAAGCCAGTGGCTCGTAGCTGCGCAACCATTTAATTAGGCTTGTGCTTTACTGATTGTTAATCTTGACCATTTCTTCACTGGCTTTTAGATTTCTTTTGTGGCACGCATTTAAAAAAAAATCCTATTCGTATCCGGCCAATTTTGACCTCGTCAGTTATTCAGAAGGACATTTTTGAATTTTACATTAAAAAAAAACCATTAAAGTTTTTATCAACTTCAAATAAAAAAAGAAGATTAAAGCTAAAATAGAACTTATAAGTAGGGAAATATACTCACTCAGATAAATTTAGTAATATCCAATAGAGCACATTTCTCTACTTATAAGAGATATTTTCGCAGTATTCTTTCTTAAGAAGTTTTCTTAAATGCTGTAAAGTTTATTTTGATATTTTTACTGACATTCTTCTGTCTTTACACAAGACTACAAAGGTTTTAATTTGTACAGAATGGACAAAAATTGTCTTCTTGAGCATTTTGAACCGATATTGATAATTTTTCTATAAAAATCTAGATTCATATTTTCACGTGTTTATGTCATAAAAAACCGTCCCAACGCAAGTAAACTGTAGTTTGAGTTAGCATATTTATTAGTTGTTTAATATACAGGTTCCTAGATTGAATGTTATTCTATTTAATGAAGTCTTTTTGGTTATATAATTATGGATTCTAGTGTTTTTAGTCGTTATATAATGCATACTGGTTAAGAAATATGATTGAAAACTAAAAACTAAGTTGTTGAAATTGACAATGAATTCGGATAATGTTTTACTTATACAGCTTCATTAAATGTTCTTTACAAAATAATAAGCAAACATTATTTATTATAATGTATATCGCATATGATTTATGACGTATATCATGTTGTTTGGTTACAAGTATTTCTCTAATATTCATAGGAATAAATGAACCTTTAATTCTACGTTGATTAACGTTAGCTTTTATCATATTTGTATGATAAATTTAAGATTATCCACGTGAAGAAATTGTTGATGTTTGACCAATATATTGGTCAGAGGTTTTATTTTTAGATGTTAACATTGTCAAGATAATATGTTTACATATATATACAGAGACAGAGGAGGTGCCCGTGGTGCAATGGTTATCGTCGTAGGAAATGGACACGGCGACACGAGTTCAAATCCTAGAGGAGACCGATTGCATTTCACATAGCACTAATACCCTTGGGAAAGGTATGAATAGGAGTAGGACAGACTAGGTGAGGGAACTAGTCTAGGAGAAGGAAAACTCTGAATGTAAACCTGTTAAACTCCGCTTAAAAATTGACCTTGTGTCATATCCTGCCCGAGTGGAGGGGTTGGGTAAATATGATAATTGCAGTTATCAGTTCATCAACAAAATATTCTAAGATTAATTCTCTCAGATGCTAAACTTACAATTGATAGCAATGCAATATTACTCAGTGTGTTATTGTTCATAGAATTTCAAAGAAACGTTTTCACTTATTTCATGGTATATATATATATATATATATATATATATATAGACAGAGAGTAATATTTACAGCAAAAGATATTATTTAAAATAAATTTGTTTAATAAAGAGTTATTCTAGAGAGTGCATCGAGTATTTGAGAATCCGACTTTTGCAGGCTATAAATGAAAGGTGACTTAACTTTATGTTGTTACACGGTAACTTTAATATTCTCATTTTTCCTTGACTAAAATAGTTAATCTCTTCGAACAAGTTACAGAAAATAAAAACATGGTATGCTGTACTTGTGGAGTTAGTCACTTACAAAAGAAAGTGAATTGGTGGAAAAAGAAACTCTATGGTTCACGTCTGTGATGGTCCTAAATCTCAATGGAAATTTCCCCTTTAACGAAGAACAATAGACACTTTCATTACCAGGAAAACACAAGAGAAAAGCACATGAACAGCAACATCAATAGCAACAATAACAACAACCGCTGTATATGATTTATGAACTAGAAAAGAAATTTAATACCGTTATACGATCCACCAACTGTCATGTCTAATTTCACTTCTGAGGCTCCACCGACTTCATGCACATTATTTAAATCTTAAATGAAGGGATGAATGGATCAGAACTGCACAAATGAAAAGTCACTCCCTTTTCGACTGTGGGAGTTAAGCACCAAGTGTTTTCTCTTTATCTTGTAGCGATACCAAGGAAAACCACTGCTGCAAAACAATCTGGGATCTTCTTAAGATATTGATATTACAGAGATTTATTTAATCCCAATTATGAACAAAAACTCAAGAATTCATTTTACTATAATTACAATATACGGATAACTTCTTTATTCCTTCACTGACATCTGAGAATTTATTGTCACTTCGGTACACTTTTGAAGATCCCAACGAAATCTTGAGCATGAAAGTTAATGTCACCAAGAACACTTCAGAAAACCATTGAAGCTTTTGACATCAAAATTCGTGAACTATGGAACAAGTTTCAAGATTCTTTCTCCCTTGGAAGCAGTATGAGTTTTTGTTGTGGTGGAATCACCTACTAATGGACTCAACCACTCTCCATAATACCGGAAGACGCAGCAATACGAAGTCTGTCTAGATCCGGAAGCTAACCTCGTCCCCGCGCGGTTATGCGAACTAGCTTATCGTCCTATGTTCTGGTAACCATCTTCTGTTCTTGTAAATATATACCTATACTATAATCGTGGTGTTCTGTTCTCTTTGTGACCCTTTCCAGGATCATAACAGTTTTCAAGCAAGTGACGACAAAATTTCCAATCGATCGAATGCAGCTAACAATGCATGTGAGGAACTCGTTAAAAAGATCCTTCTTTAATGTGGCCTGTCAAAGGCAGCAAAACACTTGATATATCAAGCAGCAAATTCCAGAACATTATTCTATTGACTCAGTATGTCAAATAAAATTTTTGATTTCACGAATCAAATGAATTTAAATCTATCACCAAACACTACTAACTTTGATAGACAGGATTTGTTTTCTCATAAGGAACGAAAGATTCCCGAAACAAATGCTCAGAAAAAGAAGACCAAAGTATGATCAAAGAAAACGGATCGACTCAAGACTACTCTCCAGAAATTTGGCACCTAAACATTCAATTATAAAAACATACCGGTGAGACCTGTTAACATGGAGGCATTTCCATCATTGAATCAATAAATTTGATACTAAATGAAGATTAGATGCAGAAACATGCAAGCAACCAATAATCACCACCATCAATGGGCAATTTTCATGCAGTGTGTGCGTACAAAGACCTTTCAAAGTATGGATCTCAAAACCATTAAAGAAAGCATGTTCAATATCTTCTACATGACGAAAAGATGATTGTAATACCTCAAATCATAAATGTTAGTACATAGAATATTAGATTGCAGTTTTCACCACTGGAAATACGCGTGAAATTGTGATAGTGAGGGTTTATTTCTCTGAAAGTGGGAATAGAAGTCAAAGGAATAAAAGACAATAATTAAGAATATTTATATATATATATATATATATACATATATATATACATATATGCATACATATATATATACATGTATATATATATATATATATATATATATAGGTATATTTTGATCACCTCCTTTACTTATATATGCTTGTTAACAGATGTTATGAAAACATACGTTAAGTTTCCAGACATTTTTCGTACGGCCACTTTTATTGATTGTACACACATGAAACTCTTGTCCCCTTCGAAGTAATCTCCTCCGGCTGAAATGCACTTGTTATACCGTTCCAACAACTTCTGAAAGACCCCATGGAAGTCCTCTTGTGTGAGCATGTCAATGACCTTCGTCACAGGCTCTTTCATCTCCTCAATTGTCTCATAACGACAGCCAGTGAGCTTAGGGAATAAGCAAAAGTTATAGGGAGCAAAGTCTGAACTATAGGGAGGCTGAGGAACTGTCTTGATGCTTATCTTGGTCAAATAGTCTGTGACAATGATGGAGTTGTGGACAGAATCTCTTGCTTAACTCCCTTAAAACCTCAACATAGTAACCCTAGCCCTAACCCTCACCCTTTGACCAATCAACTCCGGTGTATTGACTTCCTTACTCTTCCCATACCTCTCATCATCCCTCACAGACTCCGTGCCTTCCTTGAATCTCTTATGACACTAAAAAACTGATGTTCGATTCATGCAAGATGCTCCAAAAGCACTGAAGCATTCCAAACGTTTCTGGGGCGGCATTTTTTCCAAGTTTAAAACAGAATTTTATAGCATATCGTTCTTCTAAGGTGTCGGATTGCATATTTGAAATTCACCAGCTGTGACAATCAGGCTTTAGTAGGGTGTATTCCAATTGCTGCTGTAGCTGTTCATTTAAACCTGAAATCATAAGAATTGGTCAGTCATCTCATAAGATGTACAGCAATAACATAGTGAATTTTCAAGAGTCTACAACAATTGTAGATCCCCATACCAAAGAAGTCTGGAAACTTATCGTATTCACCTCGTAACACCGACTTTCCTTTATCCTGGGCCTATTGAGTTTGTTACGTTGTGAATTAAGGATGGAATAAGGTACAAATATTCGAAAGAAAAATAACATGTCCATTACTGTGAAATGAGACAATAAATAGATTTATTTAATAAGACAGGAGAGACAACCGCTTGAAAGTTGAACTTGATGTTAGACTTTTGGTATTTTTTTTTGTGTTCTACAACACATTTTGCTTTTAAAATTATAAAGTAAATGTAAAAGTTCATTTCAGAAAAGCAAATGTTCTTTGAGTTGTTGCCATATGTCGATTTTTCACTACAACTGAGAACGCTTTTGATTTGTACTAGACTGACTCGGAATAAACTTAATTTAAAACAACTTCTACCGGTTATGTCATCTCATAAGCAATAACATAGTTATGTTATCTCATAAGCAATAACATAGTAAATTTTCAAGAGTCTACGACAATTTTAAATGCCCATACGAAAAAAGCCTGGAAACTTATTGAATGCACCTCGTATCCGTAAATATTCAAGATTTATTTTTATACTATAGTTCAGCTGTGAAGCGAAATTCACATTTGGCATCATCATTGCAAAACCCTATGGTATTGTATGGCAAATTCATTTTTTCCATAAATGATTTTAGTTGACCTCATTGATCCGTTTTGGGTTATTTTATGCCTTGAGTTTAGGAAATCGCGTGCATGGTACATTCATATTTACTTTTTTGTATAGTCTTTTAATTATTTTTTTTTTTTTGTATATAATTCTATCATGTACGAATTATATTTTAACAGATTTATTTGACCTCAGATGGTACCCTCGCAGATATTACCACTTCGGTTCAGAGGGAACCCTCAAGTAATAGCCATAAAGAGGTTCTTCACACTCCCCAGATCTCTAAAACTGGTGCATCACCATCTGATGCACTTTTGTGTCATACCCAGGAACTCTTTTTTGGGGGCGGAGGGGTTCCTACAGACTGTGAATTCAAAACCCTATCGACAGGGCGGTAGTTGAAATTTAGGTTTGATTTTATCATTTCGAGAAAAGAGATAATATTAATCTCATTGAATGAAAGTAAAGAAAAACAATCTTTGTATTAAATGAACATGGTGTGCAGTACAAAAAGCAGCTGAAATTATTTTGAAATTGCTGTGCATCTTTATTGGTATGTTAGTAAGTAAAGTTGTCCACCCAAATGAGGCGATTGTCTTTCTCGTCTTGATGCTTTTGTATAGTCGAGCATTGTCATGCAGAAGAACATTATCGCATCATCCAAACTCACCAGATTTAGTGCCTTCAGACAATTATCTCTTTGGTCTCTTGAAAGGAGGGTTTAAGAGGCAAACATGGCAGTGACAAAGAAGTGAAAACTGCAGTGATGAAGTGGCTCAAAGAACAATCAACAGAATTTTACGAGGTATGGGTAGATTCAAAGGTGGGGCATTGCCATGGAAAGAAACGGTGAATTTGCTGAGAAGTAGGGGTGTAATTCACAGAGCACTAGTTTCCTTTTGATATATGATACATTTTCATGCGTCGGTAATTATTCCTGTACTAAAGAAAAAGGCATTACTTTTTGACTCACTCTCGTAGATTAGGTTAGATTACTTGGTATAATGGCATATCAACTCTTGATGGAACTTTAATATCTAACCCTGTTTACACACACACACACACGCACACACACATATATATATATAAGTAAAGTTGGCGAACATAGTCGAGAGTGACCCGAAGGCTCCCTTTCCGATAGCTACTACACTAAGGCGTAGGGAAGGGCGCTACTCCTTTCTCTGGATTGCTGCACTTTACCCTTGATCCGTACCTTACAATGCTGAGTGTTAAGCAAGGAGGCATCAAGTAACATTTTTTGAGTATTTGGTATGACTCGACCTGGGATTGAACCTAGGTCTCCCGGGCCATTGGCGAACACTCTAACCGCTAGGCCAATATATATATATATATATATATATATATATATATATATATTGAATAGCTCTTTGGTAAGTTTATTTTTAAACGAGACAGGGCTCATTTGCTTGTATACAGTTAAATAATTTCAAATTTTGCAATTTAATATGAGTAATTCTATTTATCAAGTATTCTTATCTAATTTATTACTCATCATTTGTTTGTACGCAATTAGACAGTTTCAAGTATTGCTATTTAACATCAATAATTCTATTCAATATTGAAATTAATTTCTAGTTAAATATTGGAGAGTTTTGTTTTTAGATGGGACCTCAACTGGTATTACCACTTTGGGTTAGAATAGACCTGAGAATTATTGTAATAAATGAGTACTCCACATTCCCCAAACTCCAAGAGTGGAGCCTCACCATTAGATGTAGTTTAATGTTATACTCATGACACTAAATGATTACTCTCTAACACTAATCATTCTATTCAACATTATTCATTCGGTTATACCCAGTCAAATCGTTTCAAGAATTGCTGTACAATACAAATAATTCTATTTTTTTCAACGAGTTAAAGCTAATTTGTTTTACACGGTTAAATTGTTTCAAGTATTGCTATCTAATAATAATAATTCAACATTGATCAGTTGTTTGCTCACATCTAGATGGTTTCAGGCATTGTAAATAATTAAATAATTCTTACCGGACATTGGCCTAGCGGTTAGAGTGTTCGCCAATGGCTCGGGAGACCAGGGTTCAATCCCAGGTCGAGTCATACCAAAGACTAAAAAAAAAAATGGTACTTGATGCCTCCTTGCTTAACACTCAGCATTATAAGGTATGGATCAAGGGTAAAGTGGAGCAACCCAGGGAAGGAGTAGCGCCCTCCCATACACCATGGTGTAGTAGCTATCGAAAAGGGAGCCTTCGGGTCACCCTCGACTATGGTCGCCAACTTTACTTTACTTATTTGACTCATAGATGGGACCTTAAAAAGTTACACTGCTCTGGGTCAGAGTGGTTCTGGGAGTAATGGCTATGAAAGTGTTCTTTGGGTTCCCCAAAGCTCCAGAATTGGAGCCTCATCATCAGACGCAATTTAGAGACAAGAATAAATCAGGATAAACACCTTTATTTAGTATCATTTTACATATTTATTCACAAGTATCTATTCGACTCAGAAAACATCTGCTCGGGGGTCTTACCCCTCTGCAGCGATGCAGTCGGCGTATTCTACTGCCCGAGCTGTCTGGACTAAAAATAAATAGAAGGGGTTTTCCTTTTTTCACTAATCTGCAATCCAAGTCTTAAATTGTTACTCAGAGTAAACAGGTACTTGAACAAGTCATTACATATTACTTTTATCGGATTAATTTCCTCGTTTTGGTTGTTATAGCAGATATCAATACGAATAAACGTGGGATTTAAATGGTCGGCAAGTGTTCCCTTAATTGCCAACATAGAGTACCTGGTCGTCATCATGTGTATGTTAAAAGACTTGCAGACCAACTAATGATAATAATGGACTAGAAATATGTTGTCAGGTAAGTTGTGAAGAATATGCTTAACGAAAGTTTGTCAAAGGAGCTGAAAAAGAAAAATACTGAAAAAGATAACATTATGGAACCCAAAATTATCCACTACAACAACAATTTTAATACAAGAGGAAAACAAAGTTGAAATGACAAAGAAAATTATGACCAAACAAAAGGATGAATTACCATCACTAAGGAATAAAAACTGGAAAATAGTCAATTTGGAAACCGAAAGATTGAATAACTTATTAAAAATATCATTATGAACAACACAAAACTGAAGATTTTAATTTATGCTGGAGCAAAGGTAGTCAGGGAACTACACAGAAAAAGAAATACAAAAGCTGGATGGGATATGAGACGAAGAACAAATTAGGAACCTATAAGAACATGCAAAGATTTTAAGCAAAGAAAAAGAGACAAGGATACAATAGAATAAAAAAAACTGAAGCAAAAACTAAGCAAAGAAAAAGAGACGAGGATACAATAGAATGAAAAAACTGAAGCAAAAACTAAGCAAAGAAAAAAGACAAGGACACAATAGAATGAAAAAAACTGAAGCAAAAACTAAGCAAAGAAAAAGAGACAAGGACACAATAGAATGAAAAAACTAAAACAGACAACAACAGCCGAGAAGACAGACTAGAAGAAACAAACCAAAAAAAAAAAACAAAACAAAAAAAAAAACATCGAAGGAAGGGAAGCTCAAAAGATAACGGCATAGGATCCAGCAATACAAGCAAAACAGAAAACTACTAAATAACGAAAATTTTCGACGAAGAAGTCGGCGGAGAAAACGTGAAGAAAATTTAGCAACCGGGTGAAAATGAAATAAAATATTCAGCAGCATAATATGGGAAGAGAAACAGCACGTAAATTTCCAAAAAAGCAGACTCTCATGAAACAAATAAATTGGAAAACACCAGACCATGTTGGGATACATGGATTCTAGTTTTAAAAATCCATAATCATCCACGACCGATTAGTTCTGAAGAGTAAGAATACCGTAATGACTGAAAACTACTCTGATCCCGAAAGACCCGCTTAAACCGAACAATCACAAGCAACTACAGACCGATAATGTGTTTACCTAATATATGGATTACTCTGACCACACTAGTAAAGAAGAGATCTATTACTCCCTTGAAAGCTACAGTCTGTTTCCTGAAGGACAGAAAGTAAGTCACAAAGGAACAAGACGAATAGATTACCTATCATATATAGACCAGCGCATTGTAAAGGAGGTACAATAATACAGAAAATGTAGCCGTAGTATAAATAGAGTACAAAATGGCATATGACATGAATATAGATAATGTAAATGTAATATGTAATGTTGGCGACCTTAGTCGAGGGCGACCAGAAGGCTCCCTTTTCAGTAGCTACTACACCGAGGTGCTACTCTTTTCCCTGGATTGCTCCACTGAACCCTTGATACGTACCTTATATTACTGAGTGTTAAGCAAGACGGTATCAAGTACCATTTTTAAAGTCTTTGGTATAACGCGACCTGGGATAGAACCCAAGTCTTCCCGACCATTGGCGAACATTCTACCCACTAGGCCAATGAATGTAATGTCTGATAATGCTCCCAATTTCAGAGAAAGTGGTAAACTTAAGCAATGGAAAACTGGAGAGTAGAATTAGTAGCATGAGGACAAAATCCTAACAGAAATAAAAATCCAAAGACGCATCTTCAAAGGAAACTCATTATTACCGCTAGTATCTGTTATAGTTATGATGCCACTAAATTATATTCTAAGGAAAGACAAAGTTGGCTAAAAATTTATTAGTCGCTGGAAAAGACAAACTACCATATGATTTGCCAAGAATAAACAAGAACCAGAAACTCTTATAGAAACTATTAGAGTCTATAACAAAGATATAGGCATAGAATTTGGGATCGGAAGATATATGGTAATATTTGAAAAAGGAGGAACAACGGAAGGAATAGAACTGCGCAAATAGGAAAGCATTCGAAAACGTGGAGGAAAACAAAATTAAAGATACCAGGGAATCATCATCATCATCAAGTCGCATTGACAGCATAGATTTCCCTGATTCTCTCTTTTCATCCATCCCTATCACCCATCGCTCCCAGTAGGTCTTCCAAATTATATCCTGTGTCTGCACAGAGCTGATGTAAATAAGTTTTTGCTGGTCAGCTCACGTTGGCACGTCAATACCTAGGGATCCATTGAAGAACGTCCCTTATGAGTTCCTCCTTGGTTCTCCAGCTGTGTCTCACATTTCTTGCTCGTCTTACGTGGATGTTTTTTAGATTGGTGGTAAGTGGTCATACAGCTGCTGTTTCGTGGGGTGTTACTTTCAGGATATGTTCAAAATAGTTCGTAGCATTCTCGTGTTATTCCTGGAAGTGAGTATCATAAAAACAAACAGAAATGAAAGAAAAAGTAAGAAAATAATAGCACTGAAAAACAAGAAATCTTCTCGAAAGCGAACTCATCAACAGAAATCTTATCAAATGAATAAATACTTAGGCAGTCTCCCTCGTAAGATTCACTAAAATCTTCTTAAAATGGATAAGGCAGGAACTCAGACATATGCACCGTAGAACAAGGAAATTAATGACGATACACAAGGCTTTGCACCCGAGGAATAACATAGACACATTCTTTGTGACAAGAAGGACGAGGACTCGCCAGAATATTGACATTTTTCAATCTTTCATCATACAAATATTCTACATTTAAAATCTATTCAAGACAGAGACAAGAATAAATCAGGATAAACAACTTTAGTTTCATTTTACATATTTATTCACAAGTATCTATTCGACTCAGAAAACATCTGTTTTTCCATTAAATCCCTGTTGCACCTCCTCTGGTAGATACTTTCAAAATACATCTTAAGGTCAGGGGAGTTCACATTCCAAGTTTATCAAAGTTTTCCGATGAGCCAAGGAAACTATTAGTACATAAACGAACCGAATTATATGCAGATGATGTGAATAAGAAATATGTCCTTAGGTGTCATAAAATGTTTTATGACATCCACCTGGTTTGTAAAAAATCATTAAAGAATAAAAGCAACAAGCATCGTAATATTATCAACTCATTAATTTTTTAAATCAATTTATTCTGAATTATTTTTATTCTGCTGTTTTATAATAGAAAAAAAAATCCTTGCCTTCGTAAAATAGTTAATTTCTTTTAAATTAAAAAAGCCTAGAGATTATATTCTTTATCAACTAATATTAACATATGCACTAAGAAAACATCATCATCATCATCATCATGTCGTGCCGCTCTCTCGCCACTTCTCCCTATCATTCATCGCTTCTGGTAGGTCCTCAGGGGTACATCCCGTATCCTCACATAGCTGCTGTATGTATGTTCGAGCTGGTCGTCCTGCTTTTGCTCGGCCATATGAGGGGGTCCATAGGAGAACATCACTTATGAGTTCGTCCTTGCTTCTCCAGCAGTGTCCTGCATGCAGACTAAGAAAACAAGTTTCCAAAATTTAGTCACATTCTTCTTCCGAACTTTAAATAACTCAGACGACAGCCCATCACTCAGTGCCGTTTTATCATTAAAAGTTAAAAGGAGTTGAAATCTAACAATAGCTTGATTTTTAGCTCAGGTTGACAGGAAAACAGACATCCTCCATGTAAAAATTACTTTTTTACTGTATTTTAAGTAAAAAGCACACACACACACACACACACACACACACACACACACACACACACATACACACACACACACACACACACGTATGCCATCTCGATAAGTAACCATTAAATCAATTACTTTTCTTTAAATGATATTTCATGGGTGCCAAGCTAATTTTTGAAAGAATTGTAATATCAGAGGTGTTTTCTGATTGACAGACCCATCTATCATAATGTAATCGAATTATTTTCTCTACAAAAATATTAACATTACAAATTTGTCACTCTAAAACATGTTGAAATTGACGAAAGTATTTTTCATTTTTTACGACAACCATCAAACTATTTCCTTTCAAATAAAAAACACTTCAAAGTAGTTATTTAGATTTTGCAACATTTTTCAATCTGTGATGATAAACCATCATAGAAATCGGACCCACAGCCTTTATCGACCGATGATTATTGATATTACTCCTACCAATACTATAAGTGTGCGAAAAAACAATAAAAATACGATACTGAGCAATTGGAAAAATCAAATTTTTATTTTCAGAAAGTCATAATTTTCTTGTATTCCAATCGGTAGAACAGCTGGTATAATTCTCTTTTTGGAGTTTGTTTATTTTTGATTAGTGCTGTATAGTGATGACCGTACTCTGACAATTGAAAGATGAAAATGATACTAGTCAAAAGTTAATGATAGGTGCAAATATTGCATCAATTAAAATAAAAAAAATCATGAGGAAAGTAAAGAAATTCTAAAATCTTATAACACGAATCCTGAAACTAAAAGTTTTGTATTTTACTCTCTTTTCTTCTCATGTGATGTACGAGGATCATTAAATAAGTTTCCAGACTTTTTTCGTATGGGCACTTTTATTGATAGAACACACATGAAACTCTAGTCCCCTTCGAAGTAATCTCCTCCGGCTGCAATACACTTGTTGTACCGTTCCAACAACTTCTGAAAGGCCCCGTGGATGTCCTCTTGTGTGAGCGTGTCAATGACCTTCGTCACAGCCTCTTTCATCTCCTCAATTGTCTCATAACGACAGCCTCTGAGCTCAGGGAATAGCCAAAAGTCACAGGGACCAAGGTCTGGACAATAGGGAGGGTGAGAAACTGTCTTGATGCCCATCTTGGTCAAATTGTCTGTGACAAGGATGGAGTTGTGGACTGGTGCATTGTCCTGCTGGAAATGCCACTGACCCGATTTGAAGAGTGCTGGCCTCTTCCCTAGGAATCTCTTCCTAAACTCCCTTAAAACCTCAACATAGTAACCCTAACCCTAACTCTTTGGCCAATCAACTCTGGTGTATTGACTTTCTTACTCCTCCCACGCCTCTCATCATCCCTCACAGACACTCTGCCTTCCTTCTTATGCCACTCAAAAACTGATGCTCGATTCATACAAGATGCTCTAAAAGCATTCTGAAGCATTCCATACGTTTCTGGGGCGGCATTCTTTCCAAGTTTAAAACAGAATTTTATTGCATATCGTTCTTCCTCACGTCCAGATTGCATTTATGAAATTCACCAGCTGTGGTAATCAGGCTTTAGTAGGGTGTATTCCAATTGCTGCTGTAGCTGTTCATTTGAACCTGAAATCATAAAAATTGCTCAGTCATCTCATAAGATGTATAGCAATAACATAGTGAATTTTCAAGAGTCTACGACAATTTTAAATGCCTGTTCAAAAAAAGTCTGGAAACTTATTGAAGGCTCCACGTAATACATAAACAAAATGATAAACAGAAGATTTTGTCTTTGAATTGATTTTATATAAATGTATCTCTTCTCATTGACCATCCTGACCAGGTTATTAAACCTTTGGCAATTTGTCTTTTAAAATACGATGGACAATAAATAAATGTTTTGTTAATTTTTTTCTTATTTTTTGATAAGTGTTTTAAACGAGTTTAAAATTTTCTATCATTTTCAATGACTTGGTTATGAATGTAAATTCTGAATAAAAAATTGAAACAATTAATAAAACAATTTTATTGAAATATGGATGCATGAGAATATTGAAGAGACTTTTTGTAACTTATTCTTTTATCAGCGCGTGTCACGCAATTGCTACTGTTTTGAAAATTGATACAATAATACAATTATATATGTAGAACAGCAATTCCTTTAACGATAGAAAAAAAAATTAACCTTTATTCATTTCTCTATTTGAACATATAAAAAAATTAAAGCCCTATCTATATTTATCAATGATTTAATATTTTTCTCGAAATCATATTTAATTCCAACAAATTTTACAGAATTTTGTATATTTCAACTTGTAACACAAACTTATAATTTTGATTTTATCTAAATTGACTAAAATGCTTTTTAAAATTATGTAAATCTATAATTTATAAATCTTGGAAATGAATACATGCCATGAGAAACAGAGAGAATGATGATCATTTTTATAATTGACTTTCCTGTCTCCATCAGAGTAGTCAATTGAAATAGAACGTTGTCACGGTAACAATCCGAATCAAGCGGCGATCGAAAAGATCGAGGGAACGGAAGACTGCGTTGAATGGAGAAAAGATATAAAAACAGTAATACTGAATGCGCTCGACAATTCTCTACGTGATGACACTGTAAATACAAATTCTGAATCAAATTCTAAATTGTAAATAATAACTAGCTATTAAGATTCTAAACAAATCTATCAAGTTTTAATTGATTGACTTAATATTTCAACTTTCTAAACGCCTCATTTGAATTTTTATATAAAAAAATATATATGAAAAATGTATTTACTCTTTGAATGACGTAATTTCTTTCAGACTTTTGTCTATATTAATTGTTAGCAATAATTTCTTTGTCTGTCCTTTACGGACGGCTAAACAATTGGGAATGTTGTCATTAGATTTTATATGCATATTGATAGGACTCAGGAAAAGATTTTAATGCCAAAATCTTCCTCTTGAATAGAGGGATCACTCATCGAGAGAGGGTCTCTTAAATTAAGCAATGATTAGTGAAAATCTATGTGGCTGCGAGATGTAAGTCGACGAAAAAAAAAAAATTACTATTTGTTACAATTGCTGGGGAGGATATGACACAAGGTCAATTTTTAAGCGGGGTTTACAGGTTTGAATTCAGAGTTTTCCTTCTCCTAGACTAGTTGCCTTACAAAGGCCGAAGAAATCAGTCTGCCCTACTATTTACCCATAGCTGGAGGGAGAATAATTGGATTCATACCTTTCCCAAGGGTATTAGTGCTATGTGAAATGCAATCAGTTGCTGTTATTATAACTCAAATAATTATTCACATTTAAACGTTACTTATTAGGTTTATATGTAGTTCTTCAAGCTGGAGGTTCGTGGGTGTTGAGGCTGTAGTTTTAGAGCTATGTGGAGAATGGAGTCAGCTCTTTTTTGAGAGAGTGTTTTAAATGATTTTAAGCTAAATGAATACATTGGCTCTTAACAGCAACTTAGTGTGAAGTATTTATTGATTTAAAATGATTGTGAACTTTATCAATACAGTTGAGTCTTAAGACAATAATATTGTTTAGTATGAAGGATTTACCTGTTTAGAATGATTGTACAAATACATTTTTGTTTGTATATAATTGGAGAACATACTTGTCAAAATGACTTAAGCATAAAATAACCCAACAGGTAAAACCAACCAACCAACCAACCCAAGCTAGTGATGTCAATTAATGGCATATTATCAGTGCGGACAAAAAACAATAAATGTTTAAATCGGTAAATCTCTAAAGTATTATTGACTTAAAAGAATATTTATCTAGAAAACAATGTTAATTTCATATGATCGAACAAATATTATTATTCAGTCTGTTTTTATGGTTGTTTATCATATGGAGGTATCCTTTATAGTAACAATCATTTTTTATAACCAAGAAGTGTGATTTTTTGATTGAAAACAAAATATTGTAAAATAGACGTTGTCAAGAAATAATGAAATAAATTGTAGGGATTATTAACATTTGTATATTCATGTCTGTCTGTGTATTGCCATCATTTGGTTACGGAATCGTTTTATAGTCACTGTAACCAGTCGCCGTTCAAATCTTGACCTTTCCCCAGTGCAGTTGGGTATTCACCTAGTAGTTATATGAGGGTGAATGTGAGTTTGTGTGTCTGTGAGCGTACTCATTTTTTCTTTTTAATTTTTATGCAGTTATTACCTAACACAATTTTCTCTACTTCCTCCGTTTCTATAAATAATATCCAACAGAGAATGAGATCACACCCACAAAAAAGAAGGAAATATAAAAGCAATAAATAGATAAATAAATAGATAGCGTGAGAGTTGTTAATTGTAAAATGAATATCTTTTATTCGTCTCAGTGATACCAAATTAAGGTGTTTTTTTTTCTAACTGGATTGAATAAAAACCAAAAGTCTGTTTGCGTGAATTAAATGATTACTTTCAATTTGTATATTCTGATTTGCAGCCCACATTTGACATCAGAAAACGTTCATATATTTTTTTATGTAAGTTAAATCAAATTTGCCGAATGAAAGATGAAAATTTCAAGGAGATTTTGAAAAATTTCCAGAACAGCATCGCTAGAAATATATAAATTTAGAAACCGTCATTTAAGCTATTGACCACTCAAGGAAAGGGCATCGCTACTTGAAACGATATTATGTGATTAAAAATCTGGAAACCCTGGGAATACACATCACAGATATTTGAGGTTAACTTAATCATTTAAAATCTCCTGAAGAAGACGTAAAGTATATGAGATAATTAAAATCTAAATACCAAATCTAAAATCATTTGTGGATTTTCTTTCTCTCTCTCTCCCTCTCTCTCTCTCTATGTATGTAATTGCTGATCCTCAACAATAAACAGTTGACACCAAGTCCTGTAGAAAATATCTTTGAAATAAATAGGCAGTAATCTATTATGAATCGAAATTTATTGTTACCATATGCATGTGGATGAGCGTTCATCTAACTGTCTTAGTAGAAAAAGATGAAAATAGTTTTAAGATAAGGCTTTAAAACTAGAAAAAGTTAGAGAGCCTTCATTGATGCTATTTCCATTTAACCCAATGAGAATGAATAAAAGAGAGAGAAGTGAAAGAAAGAAAAAGAGCAAGCTAGCGAGCGAGCGAGAGAGAGAGAGAGAGAGAGAGAGAGAGAAAGAGAGAGAGAGAACACACACAAACATACACACATACGCGGTATGTAACGAATATAAAGAAATTAATTTATATAAATTGACAGCGAAAAAATAAGTGCTAACAGGGAAGAAAACAGAAAACCAGTCGGCCAAAAAGCAGAAAAGAAACTCTGTAAGATGTCTGAAATTTAGATCACCATATGTATTTACTCGTAGCCACAAATACATATACACATGTGTGTGTGTTTGTGTGTTAATCTTGAATTTCAAGACATGAATAAGTGCATAAATATAGTGAATGTGAGTAAATAATGACTAAGACTCTCTGATATTTAATGTGTTTGCCGAATATCAGTTCGGTGTTTCACTTATGATATTGGCATAAACTGTGAGAACGATACAGAAAAGACAGAAAAAAACATTAAAAAAAAGATACAACTGGAGATGTACATTCTGTCTGACGAGAAATACGTATTTGCTTTCGTCACCATTGTTAAGTATTCTAGGTCAAATTGAACCAAGCAAAATAATTTTGCTAGTTACAAGTAAATTGGGCCTAATGCCTTAAAAATCAACGCACAATTTTGCTGTGGCTTTTAATTCGTAAGTGAACATTTTTCAGAGTACTCTTTAATCATTTCCTTTACTTGATTTGTTTATAGCTTTTCTGATAAATAAGCTATTAAAGTCTTAAAACACGTAACTGGAGCCGATAAATGGTTCATTAAATTTCTTTAAAAAAGAACAGTCAGCGAAATCTAATGCAGATGGTATTCTCACTGACTTTTGAGTAAAATATTTTGTAAATTAGAATAAAGAAAATTCATTTTTGCACGCACAAATTCTACTGGTTTATTCATTTGGAAATATTTTTTAAAACAACAACAACAACACACACACACACACACACACACACACACACACACACACACACACACACACATGGATTTATGTATGTATGCATCTTTGATTATATTATATTTGTATGCATGCATCTTTGATTATTTTATATTTGAAAATAGTTATTTTAATAACTATTTTCAAATATAATATAATCAAAGATGCATGCATAAAAAGATGACAAATAAAAGATTTTTGCATTATACATCCTTTCTTTTCCCGTTCTTAAACAAAATGGGACGTTTAATTTTGAACACCGCAAATCAGAATTTCTTTTTGCAAAGTTAATGCAATGAATTCCAATTGTAAGGCACTTGTTTCACTGTTAGAATACAATGACGCATGCGTTTTATATTCTAGCGACAATATTGTCCAAAAAATTTCTTTGCGGCAACAGTATATGAAGAGTTCTGTAAATTATTCTAAGAACTAAAATTAGTAAACTCTTAAAATGATGTAATCTAAAGTAACAGACATCTGAATCGAAATTCAAAAGGAATCAATTATTGATAGTCTGAAATCAATCATCTACCTACTATACAGGTAAATTCGTTACAACGTTACTTTCAAATAGGTGCCGTGATAAAGTGTATCGACTGTGATTGGATTTTTAAAAATTGATATAAATAGGCGGTGACCACTCTGTATCGTGTTAAGAATACTTGTGACTCGTTCAGTAGTTTATTGCTTAGCAAGTTATTCACTGCAATATTTATTGATTAGCTGGTAATTCAAGACAATATTCATTGATTAGCTCGTTATTATTCACTACAACATTAATAATCTACTTGATCTTGTTTATTTATTTGTTGTTCCAGTGGAAATTGTTGATTTTATTTTTATTTTTTTACTGTCTTTTTTTCTCTACTTTTTGGAAGGACAATAAAATATAATTTTTAATTTGTAAATTATTAACAACAAATTTTTTGCTGATTATAAAGTAAAATTCAATCTAATATATTACAAGATTTTTAGGCAAATATAGGAATTATTTTCATGTTTTATACTTTATGATCTCTATTTTTCTGAAATTTTGAGCCAGCCTGCAGCTTCATGGCGTTTGTAAGATTTGACTTTGTTTCTTATGTTTTTTCTGGTGTTTGCAAAGTACGTTTGGCGATTATCAAGAAGGCGGATTAAAAAGTGTGAGTAAAACTTTTTTTTAACAAACTGCTGCAGAGATAGCTGTAGGGGTTTTTAAGAAAGAAGCTTAAGATGAAATACGAAGGCAAGAGTGGTATTCGCGCTTCAAACTTGTTGAAATGTCACTTAAAGACAAGCCGTCCTTCAACAAACTGAAATGACAAAACTATTCAAAAAGTTCAGTACACAATCAATTAAGATTATCGTCAGCCCATTGATGGGATATCTGAAGTGAAGGGTTCGTCTTGAAGTTCATGTCCATGACACCGAATTTTAACAGAAAATTTGAAAAATAAAACGCGTTTCCACAAAATTCATACCTGGGTTTTTTTTTTGGACAGAGGATAAAACAAAAAAATGTTTGATTATGTTGCACGATTTGAGAGAACTAGATCAGAATATGCCTCATTTTCTTTCCAAAGTTTTCACCAGGGATAAGTAAATAATTCCTGTTATCTATTGGTACTCCCACATCTATCTATCTATCTATCTATCAAAATTTGTCTTTTTTGCCTACATGCCTGTATGTATGTTAACAAACCTCACATCTACAGGGTGTTTTATAAAGGATTAGAAGATAGGATTTATAAGCTCATGAATCTTATGTTACAATATTAGTGAAGCAACAACACTACAGTTACAGTAAAAGACAACAGTATTTGTCAGCTGAAATGTAATGTGTTAGCTTCATTCGAGCATCCTTTCTTTTATGTTGTGTCAGCTATGTTGTTTTTCAAGGATGAATGTGTGTTAATTCTTGAGACTTATTTCACTTACAAGTATGCAAGACGAATTTAATGTGAAACCTTCTCAGACTAAAATTCTCGACAAGTCAAGATTTTTGCATTGGGTTGATAAATCTCTTGAAACTGAAAGTGTTTACGGGAGAGAACTCAGTAAACAAATGAATACCAACACGTGCAAATTTGCATCCAGTTTAAAAGAAATAACTTTAAACGTTTATTGTGAAGGTGATGTGTATCTGTAATTAGCTTGGGGCTGTACAATATACTGAATGCACCTCTGCAGAGGGGTAAGATCTCCCCCAACGATTGTCCTAGATATGACACTAAACAGTCTGATGGTGAGGTCCCAGTAATGCTGGGGTCTTGGAGAATACGGAGCGCCCCTTCATTGCCATTGCTCCTAAGTCCACTCTGGCCTGGCGTGGTAGCAATTGATCGGGCCCTATCTATGGGTTAAATAGAACTAACGGCATACTTATGCTAAACTGAATTGTTTGATTAAACTGAATAGCTTGAAATAGAAATGTTTTTGACAATTAATCTTTACTTACATTTAAACTGCGTGCTTATGCTAAACTGAATTATTTTGAATAGAACTGTTTTTTGACATTGAAACTGTATTTACACTAAACTGAATTGTTTGACATAGAACTGTTTTGACATTTAACTGTGTGTAAACAAAATCTGTACTTATACTAAACTGAATTAGCTGAATTAGAACTGCATGACTAAACTGAATAGCTCGAAATAGAAACGTTTTTCACAATTAAACTGTACTTACATTTAAACTGCGTGCTTATGCTAAACTGAATTGTTTTAAATTGAAGTGTTTTTGACATTGAAACTGTACTTACAGTAAACTGAATTATTACATATAACTATATGATTATTTGCATAAATTTTGCCGTCTAGCTTTTTCTCGGGCCTTTTTTTAGACGGCAATTACACAAGAATGCTGCAAGTAATATTGGACAAGTCCTGGAGGCAACACCCCACAAAACACCAACTATACGGCCACCTACCTCCCATCAGGAAAACTATCAAAGTTAGTCGAACCAGGACACTGCTGGAGAAGCAGGGACGAGCTCATAAGTGATGTACTCCAATGGACCCCCACTTATGGCCGAGCAAAATCAGAACGACCAGCTCGAACATACATACAGCAGCTATGTGAGGATACGGGATGTAGCCCTGAAGACCTGCCAGAGGCGATGAACAATAGGGAGAAGTGGCGAGAGAGGGTCAGTGATATCCGTGCTGGCAGCACGACATGATGATGATAATGATTTACATAAAAATGGATTTGGCGTTAAATAACCTACAAAGGTTGATATGTCATAAACCCCAACGAACCAAACAAAACCACACCTGTAATTAGCAGTTTTTTTGTAATTTATGTCTTTGACAAGTAATTTTACAAATCTAGTTGCATCCTTTTAAAACATCTTGTACAAATAATTAAAATTGCTGACCTTCAATTTACCTGTAGTGACTTGCTTTTTTTTAAAATTTTATATATATATATATATATATATATATATATATATATTCAACAAGAGTAAATATTTGGGTAAGATTAGCCGATAAGTATTTGCAAAAAAAAAAAAAAATGATATACTTATGTTCATTTACAGAAATATTTTGGATTTTCAGTATCCATATTTACCCAACCCCTCCGCTCGGGGAAGATATGACACAAGGTCAATTTTTAAGCGGAGTTTAACAGGTTTGAATTCAGAGTTTTCCTTCTCCTAGACTAGTTGCCTTACCAAGGCTAAAGAACCCAGTCTTCCCTACTATTTACCCAAAGCTGGAGGAAGAATAATTGGATTCATACCTTTCCCAGGGGTATTAGTGCTATGTGAAATGCAATCAGATTCGTCCAGGATTTGAACTCGTATCGCCGTGTCCATTTCCTACGACGATAACCATTACACCACGGGCACCTCCAGTATCAATGAATACTCGTTATGATTATGCTGATTGGTATAAACAGTTTGATTAGATGTCCGTGATCATAAGCGATAAAATAAATAAAATCTTTTTATAAGTTCTGCTCTTCATTAAAAACAAATTCTATAATTGTAACGCTGTTATTCTCTCACAAAGGATCTTATTTTATAAATGTTTTAATATTTCCGACCACTCATCTCCCAGGTTTCCAAACTGCCTTTCAACCGGGGGAGGAAACTCCCTTTATTTTCTAAAAGTCTCTATCGAAACCTGTCTTAAGTGTTCCCATAAATGTTGAAACCCCAAAAAGCAAGTCCGCTCTGTAGTACTCCGGAAATCCGATTGCCAAAACTTAAAATGCAAACTTTCTAATCGTTGTTTCAATCGAAGTCACATCTAATACCGCCTGTTAATGATAAACCTCCATACTTTCGTTGATGAGAGTGTTGGTGAAGAGGAGACATTGCATAACATATCCTTATTGGCTTTTTGTTACCTTTAAAATCCATTATATACACCATCATTTTGAGCATTGTCAACTATTTGCCGTGAATATCACTGATCGATAATCTATCAAAGCGAATGATTTTTTTACTAAGTTGAGTCGATGTTATTTTTCAAATGTTAGTTTTGTTAAATCATTGATCACCATCAGATTAGTTGAAAGAGCATGGGTATTGAAAAAGTTAGAAATTTAATCATTTTGAAGAAAACTCAAAAATATTTACTACTTCACTCTCGTCATAAAATTCAATTTTGATGGATATCTGATACGAAAAGTAATTGACTGTTCAAAAAGGGACAATAAAATCACCCAAATCGTGGCATTTAATGTGAGTCAAAGACTCTTTTCAAAGATATATAGATTATTCTGGTTACAATCGTTCTTTCTTATATGTCTCAATTGATGTTGAATAATCCGTGATATTACAAATTTACGGGTCAGGAAAGTGTAACACGTCGTTGTCTCTTCAATTCACCTACTTACTTTTCTTCAGATTTAGGTGAAGAGCAGAAAAAGATGATAAAAAATCCTGGTAAGCTTTTATAAACGAAACGGATAGGAATAAAATATTTGAAAAAAGGAAGTTCACTGACCTTAAAATTAAATGAAAAACGAAGAAATTTAGAGTTACATTCATAGGACGAGGAGACGCAATTAGCTTAACGGTCATCATCGTTGGAAATGTAATCGGCGCTTCAAGTTCAAATCCAGGGCGAGGCTATTTGAGTTTCACTTTGCGTTAATGTCCTTAGAAAAAACATGAATCCATCTGCTCTTCCTCCAGCAATGAGCAAATAGTACGACAGACTGGGTTCTTTAGCTTTATTTAATCAACCAATCTAGGAAAAGGAAAAGTTTGAATTCAGATCAGCACTACTGCGCTTGAATATTGACTTTGTGCCACGTATTGCCCGTGATGGAGAGTTCGGGTAAATACATACACCCATGGAAAAAATATATGCTGCCCCAAGTAGAAAGAAGCCATCAGTTTCAGTTTAACTTTACGGTAAACTGAAAATCAGTTTCAATCCTTGTACATTCCTTAAAACAAAACAACCAACAACATCAGACAAAAATGGTTGCCATCTTACATAAGCATTCGGTTGACCATTGCAGTCAATGTCTAAAAAAATCCAAAAATCATTTTGATTCTTTTGAACTAAACAAGTTCATAGTACTTTTTTTTTCTAAAAGATTTCCAGTTACACTTGGCTATCTCTTAACTTACAGTTTTCATAACACAAATTTAGCAATTCAGCGCCAGCATCTCTAGCCTCTACAAGCAAATCGTATATTCCATTTCGTCGCCACTTGTAGAACTAACCACGCAAAAAAATTCGCTTCTCTGAGGATATTGCATTTTGTTTGTGGGTTTTTTTCATTTACGTAGGTTCGCAAAAAACTTGTTTTTTGTCAAGCCTTAAGGATCCAATGTTCCTAACCGTTCACTTCTATTCACTTAGACTCCGTGTTTTCTACATCTTAGTGCAACTAATTTTAAGTCTTACTTGTGTAACCCAAGCTTTCAAGTCGTCGATTATCGGGCTGCCCCCATTTGACAGTTTTATCCCCTCTCCGCAACTGGCTCTGATTTACAGTTTCTTTAGTTTTATGTAAGTTTATCTCCCCACTTCTACATCCTATCAGAAGCTCTTCCGATTTTCTGATCCTCTGATCCAACCTGTTTTCGACTACGTATCATTTTCAATTTTTTTCTGCTGTCTTTTAACTCGTTTTCACATTAACTAGTTAGTTCCAAGTATTTGTCGCTGCCTCCCACCAGACACGACTTGACACAAGGTCAAAAGCCCGAAGGCCGATTAAAGTGGGGATAAAGGGGAGGGGAGGTCGGGAACGAGTCGAGACTTGAACCCTGCTTGTCTGTGCTGCTCATCGGCTCACTTAGTGCAATGTGAGCCTGATGAGGCAAGCAGTTTCAGGAACCCAAATGTGGGTCCGGGCACATATGCCAGTTAACGGCTTAAACTAGACGCTTGGTCTAGTGCCGTGCATGGGGGACAAAGGAGACAAAAGTGCAGCTCGCCCACCCGAAGGTAGCCTAGTCGAAACTAGGTGCCTAATTAAAGGCCCCAAGTTTGCCATTGTTCCTTTTCCAGGGCCACGCTCCGGACCGAAGTCCAGAACAGGCCCCGGGGCTTCTAGTTCCAGTCCCAACATTTAACCAAGTATCAGTCTTACCTCCTTCTCGTTTAGTGTAACATGGTATATTTGTACCTGATACGGGAAATTCAACATTTGCCTTTGAAATTTATATCTTTATATCATATCATCTATACATGAATGCAAAGACTTGCCTACACATTTGTAAGAATATCTGTGTGTTTGCTTTTAAGTGTGAGAGCATGGGTGAGTTGACGAAAATGATGAGATTAGAAGAGGAACTCATTGGAACACCTAAAACGTTTGATCATAAGTTAATTTATTTTCACTTATAAAAGCAATATCTGACCATAATGGAAAATATTTGTGAAATAAACACTGTTACAAATTACTTATAAAACAGCCATAAGACGCACCCAAATAAGATTCATAACAGTCAAAGCTCGTAAAATATATCCTATATATATATATATATATATATATATGTGTGTGTGTGTGTGTGTGTGTGTGTGTGTGTGTGTGTGTGTGTGTGTGTGTGTGTGTGTTTATATATAATTTTAAATTTTGCTTCTTGAAAAATAGTTAAACTGCAATTTTCTCCATGAAAAAAAAAACGATAAAATCAAGTTCCAGATATTTTTGAAAACCAAATAATCCTTTTTCTCCAGAAATGGAAAAATTTTTCATGGGGTAAAATTGACTTTAAGATGTGTAACTTCTAAAATATTCACTACTGGTGAAGATGTCTTAATGTGGTCAAAAGCCACAATTTAATTGATTATATAAAAAAAACTGTGGTCGTAAAAGTTTGTATCTTTTATACACTTTTTTTCAAAATACGTTTCTCCAATTTGTTTTATTATGTTGAGTAATGATAATAAAACACTCTACACTTCCGACTTATTATTCTTTGATTAAAGTAAGAAATGCTGAAAATTTTCATTCTGTCTTTTTGGCTTCTTAGGTTACA
>OY757907.1:20450770-20720770 GCA_963585895.1 Sepioteuthis lessoniana
CTCAAAGGTAATACTATTTACCCAACCCCTCCGCTCGGGCAGGATATGACACAAGGTCGATTCTTTTTAAGCGGAGTTTAACAGGTTTGAATTCAGAGTTTTCCTTCTCCTAGACTAGTTGCCTAACCAAGGCTGAAGAACCTAGTCTGTCCTACTATTTACCCATAGCTGGAGGGAGAATAATTGGATTCATACCTTTTCTAAGGGTATTAGTGCTATGTGAAATGCAATCAGTCTCGTCCAGGATTTGAACTCGTGTCGCCGTGTCCATTTCCTACGACGTTAACGACCACACCACGGGCACCTCCATTAACTCAAATGTAATAAAAGGTTTCGTACCTTACTAAGAAGTTGTTACGTGTTTTTCGTGTTTCAGGATTCCTATGTTCTATGTATATATGTTATGAACATTCTATGTACGTTTCACATATCCGTATTCATATATCTGGTTGGTTTGGTTTCTTTGTTTAATGACATATCAACCTTTGTAGGTTATTTAATGCCAAAGCCATTCTCCTAGAAGAACAGTAGTGGTACTATTTAACCCATAGCTGGGAGGATAAGGGGGTTCATACCTTTCCCAAGGGTATTTGCCCGAAAGTGAACGTAATAGCGCGACTGGAGTACGAACTCGCGTACTATGATTCCGCAGTCCATCGCTTTAACCATTACACCACGAGGACTCCTCCTCATATATCTGGCTATGGTACATTACTGTGCAAGTCTGTCATCTAAAGATGTAAACTTTTTGGACCAAAATCCAGACTTTTGTTTTCGGTTACCAATATTTTTGAGATATTCTTTAGATCCTTCACCAGTGAGGCAGATACTTCGGGGAACTTGACCTTTAGTTGCCAATTAGACTTCATGTTACATTGACAAACCTACAAATAATTTTGGGTACTTTATTTAATTCCCAAAATACTCCATAAATGTTCCACTGAATATTTTAATTCTTTATTTAGTTTATATTTCTATATAACTGCATGTATTTTTGGATTGTTTATTTTATTCAGTTTACTAAGAGTAAAACATAGATCCTTATTCATTGCAATAAAGTACCTTAACAAACAAACAAACAAGCAAAAAGAAAGAAAAGAACTAGTTTAGCTACAAGTGTTGTTTTTTTTTTGGTTGTACATGTAAACTGGTTGCCTTAAAGATTATTAAATTTTTCTTATCTGCTAGACATGATCATTTCCACTCACCTCTGATCTAGTACTTCCTCCCAACAAGAACAATTGAAAAGTGTATTAAAATTTGGTCATGGGAAGCATAATAACCATTACCTACATTTTATATTTCATATTCGGCTGAACTGCCGTTACTAACTCAATTATTTTCAATCAAATAAGTGACCCATATCGATTACAGTTTTTTCCATTTATTGGCAAAGCATGATGATTTTTTTTCTTTTTTCAGTCTTTTTTGCAATTGTTTTCGTATTTTTCTTTTTCTTCATTTGTCATGTTGGCAATTGATGTTTATTTTGTTAATCTTGAAGAACTCAGATCTGACAATGAATTTTTGCTTTTACTTTATTCGTTTCTGATTTCAGTAATATTTGCTGATTGTTCAGTTAAGTGGTTTAATTCTTCACTTTTTAGTTTTTACATTTCTCGCAACTTTATATAAACTTATCTGGGTTTTTTTAATTGTTTGTCTGATAGGAAAGAATCTGGTTCGATATTTCTAGATGTGTCCTTCTTTTAAAAAATGTCTAACATTTCGAACCCTCTAATGGACAGTTTGACTTTAAATATAGTAATGCATTGCTAATTTATTTTCCCTTTTATTCCGTTTTATTTTTCTGACCAACTTAACGACGAACATATCGTTCCGATAGGCCATCAAGAGGGCACAAGGAGATCGACTCATCTATCAAGAAGACACTTGTTGTTTATGACGCAAAAATCGAATAGTTTTGTCCTATCTTTATATAAGGTTATTTTCGTAAGAAGTGATGATTTAATGTTGCATGATGATAAAGGAAGAAAGATTATGAAATGAGTTTTAGCATTTTTTATATGACCATTTATGTTGAGAAAATGAATAAATTGGAAAAATGGTTTCAACATGAACTGACAAAAATTCGAAAAGTGTCTCGTTCAAAAGATTTCTTTATAACTGTTTTGCTTGCAGCTATAATTATTTATTTTTCAATGCTGAAAAATTATTCTACTGGATATTAGATATTCCTGAAAAGGAAGAGGGAAGATCAGATTACTAAATTATATGGATCACTATGAAACAGGCAACAACTTTAAATTTATCCAAGAAATACAACCGATATTATTTTATTTTCATTCTTATTTAAAGATTGGGTGACGGATTGCTTTTAGAGGTTTGCCTAAGAAATAAATTGAATTTACATCAGCATATATAACCAATATCAAATTATACCAAAAATGATATCATTCTCATAGTTTTATTTGGTTTCGTTTGGTTACTTTATTTAAAGGCATATGAAACTTCGTAGCTTATTTAATACCAAAACTATCCTAGTAAAAGAACAGTAGTGGTATTAGTAAACCCATAGCTGGAGGACTAAGGGAGTTTAAATCTTTCCCAAGGGTATTTGACGGAAAGTGGATGTAGGAGTGCGACTGGAATTCGAACTCATTTACTCCAATGTCGTGCTCCAACATGTTAGCCACGATGACTCTTGAATATTTTTTTTATAATCAAAGAATACCATATATTATTTCGAGAAACAGATTCATATTGCTTTCTTAGTCTTTTGCAACATTTCTTGAAAACCACGCAAGTATTAGATCTTCAAAGTCACTGTTTTTATTACACTGTTCTTCTTCAGAGCATCTGAAAATTAATTGCTTCCAATATGTTTCTAATGAGTGTCCTGATTATAACACTAAACAATCTGATGGTTAGGTCCAAGTAATGCTGGGGCTTTGGGGAATACGGATCACCCAATTCATTGCCATTGCTCCCAGGTCCACTCTGACCCGGCGTAGTAGCACCTGATAGGGCCCTATCTATGGGTTAAATAGAACTCAGAATCGTTTAACTAAACTGAATAGCTCGAAATAGAAATGTTTTGACAATTAAACCGTACTTACATTTAAACTGCGTGCTTATGCTAAACTGAATTATTTGAAAGAAGTGTTTTTTGACATTGAAACTGTATTTACACTAAACTGAATTGTTATATATAACTGCTTGAATAGTTTAAAATAGAAATGTTTTTGACAATTAAACTGTGTACTCAAGCTAAACTGAATTATTTACATAAAAATGGATTTGGCGTTAAATAACCAACGAAGGTTGATATGCCATAAAACCCAACAAAACAACCAACCAATATGTGCTAGCATCAAATAAACTTCAATAGTTGATATGCCATGAAACAAAACATAACCGATAAACCAAACCAAACCAAACCCATAAATCAAACCAAAACCAATATGTTTGACACTGTTAATAATAATAATAAAGATGATAATAATAATTTGGAAATCAAAAAAAGAGTCGAGACCATACAGACCACAACATTATTAAGATCAACTGGAATACTCAGAAGAATCTTTAAGACCTGAGGTGACATAGTGCCAAACTCCATCTGTTAAAACTGGTCTGAAAAACTCACACGAAGTAGTAGTAGTAGTAGTAGTAGTAATAATAATAATAATAATAATAATAATAATAATAATAATAATAAGGGATGAAAAAGGTATTTTTCCAATTTAAACTTGTCACTTAACTTTCGATTTTTAATATAACTTTGTTGTTTATTCTTGCTTTGTTTACATTTGCCAACCCGTACTTTATTTAATAAAATAATTTTCGATTGAAAATTTGAGAGTGTAAGCATGTGTTTGACAGATTTTAGATAAAAGGAAGTGAAAATTGAAGAGACATTTTAATTTTTAAATTCTTCATTCAGACAAGATGAAAGATGTTATTTAAAAGGTAATTTTCTTTCTGATTCCAATGATTTAACTTTCGATTTTGAATAGAATTTTGTCCTTTTTTGCTATTGTCTCATTTATTGATTTGAGATTTTTATCTTATTTAACAGTAATATTATAAAATAATACACGAAAATACAGTTGAAAACATAGTTACATTTTAACTAAGTTAAAATTAGAAGATTGAAAACATAACATTAAAATAGAAAGATGTGTCTTATTTATTTTTTATCCCGTGTTCGTCTCTGTTTCTGAGCGTGTTTTTTTTTCATTAATATGCGGAAGGTTTTCTACCTTGTAAGAATACCATTATACCCCAGTTACAAGGAATGAACAGCTCTTGCTTCTGCTATAGACACAGTATGATACTCCTGAAAATATCCAATGTATAGACGGGGGGACTGAAATGACAGATTTCCAGGATCAGCAGCTGCTCCTTTGATAGTCAATTTTGGGGACCCGGTGGTCATGATCATGAGAATGTTGGCAGTTTTAATTTCAAATACGCTGACAAGGACTACTATAATGGCATCTCAATAGGACAAAAATGAAATAAGTCAGACAACAAACATGTAATCCTCTACTATGCATAGAGATTATAGAAAACGAACGATTGAACTTTGGAAGGAATGAGATTAGTTCGATGCAACGAGCTAAAGACTTGCAGACCAAGCAAGAATGATTGCAAAGGAAGGATGGTTTTCAGATCTTGAAATTCTAGAAATATGTGGATAAGTATGTCATGAAGAAAATCATCAAGAACATACCAAAATAGTTGAAACACAAAATTTTTAAAAAATTAGACAAATCCAACAGCCCCACCAACAATTTTAACACAAGAGGAAAAAAAACTAAACTTGATAATAAAGAAAATCATCACTGAAGAGAAGAAAGAATCAAGAGCGGAAAAAAGTTAAGTTAAAAACTGAAAATTATCAAAAATTATCCCGTTGGACAGCATCACTGAATTGAACAATCTAATTCATGCAGGAGCTAGGGTATCTCACAAAGAAACCCGATTAGAAAAAAGATTTAAAAAAAAAAGAAGCTGTATGGTAAATGAGACTGGAAAAATAAAAAAATTCGAGGATATGCAAAAGTACATAGGAAAAAAGGAAAACAACTAATTAAAGGCAACAGCCGAGAAGACTAGCAATACAATTGGAAGAAATAAACTAAAAAAACATTGGCGAAGAAAGGAAAACTCAAAAAATCCTGTAACAGGATTCAACAATACAAGCAAAACAACATTGTTAAATAAGAAAAGTAAATTTTAACAAGTCCATGAAGAAAGCATGCAGTAAATTGCGCAAGCGGAAGAAAATAAAAGAAAACATTTCCAGAGAAAACTATAAGAAGAGAAAAAATACAATAAAAATTCTGAATGGTAAACGACATAAAAAATGAATTACAAAGAAGTGAGTAGAGACTAAAGGCTGAAATATTTGTGGATTCACTAAGAATAAAACTCAAGAAAATAGCAAATTGAAAGACACCAGGCCACTATGCGACACATCGTTCAAAAGATTCACATCTATCCACAACCGATTATCACAGAAACTACGTAAATACCTATGAGAGACAAGCATCTCCGAATAGATGACAAAAATGAAAACTATTCTGGCCAATAGAAAAAAAGAAACCATTTCAGGCAACAACAAACCAATAGCATGTTTATCAATGATGTGTAAGATCCTAACTCCACAAATAAGAAAGAAAATGTATTACTCGCTTAAAAGCCGCAGACTATTTTCTGAAAAACAGAAGGTTACCGCAAAGACACACTAGGGGAACAAATGACCCGTCATATTTATAGACGAACAAATTCTAAAAGAGATAAAGCGCAAGAGGAAAAGATATGGAATGAATAAGCTACAAAAAGACATTCGGCATGATGACACTAACATGTCTAAAATGTTCAAAATCTGAGAGAAGGTCGTAAAATTCATCACGAGAGCTATGAAATACTAGAGAGCAGAATCAATAGCGGGAGGACAAATCCTAGGAAACGTAAAAAACAAAAGAGGTCTCTTTTAGGGATACTCATTATCACTTATACAATTTATAATAACAATGATGCCAATAAGTAAAATAAAATGTAAAGGATGTTATAGATTTACAAAATCGCAAGACAAAACACCTACATATACATGGATAATATCAAGATTTTCGTCAAGAATAAAAATAATTTAATACAAACTATTAGAATAATCATGAGTGATATAAGAATAGAATTTGAAATTAAAAAATGGATCATTTTATAATGAAAAAAGGAAAAAGAGAAAGAACGAAAGGAGCAGAACTGGTTAAACAGGACAACATTAGATAAGTTGGAAAAAAAGAAAACTATGAATATCTGGGATTAGTAGAAGCGGGTATCATCAACCAAACGGAAGTGAAAGGAAAATTAAGAAAGAATATACTTTAGAAGGACAAGAATATTTGTTGAAACTAAACTCTGCAGCAGAAATCTAACCATAGGAATTATAACCTGGGCTGCCCCCTTTGTCAGATACAGATGCCAAATTCATCCTTGTAGAACAACCGTGAAACTAAACCCATAGCTAAGAGGATTAAAGGGTTCATACCTTCCCTGGCTTTAGCTGGGCCGTCTGGCATTCGTACCGGATGGGGTATCAAAATCAATGGCAGATTCGAAGCCGAAAGGCCCCCAACTTCGGTTGGGCCACCTTCGGGTGGGCGAGCTGCAAACTTTGTCCCCTATATATAGCACTAGACCTTGCTGTCGAGTTCAAGCTATAACCCGGCATACGTGACCGGATCCAGATTTGGATTCGTGAAACTGCTTGCTTCATTAGACCCACATTGCACTTAGTGGGTCGATGAGCAGCACAGACCAGCAGGGTTCGAGTCTCGGCTTGTGACCGACCTTCCCCTCCCCTAAATCCCCTCTGTAATCATTGACCTTGTATCAGGTCCTGTCTGGTGGGAGGCAGTGACAAATATCCATACTTTTCCTAAGCTTGTTCAAAAGTGAGCGCAATAGCCCGACTGGAGTTCGAACACGCTTACCTCGAGGCTGCCGTTAACATTAGTCATTATCATATTTACCCAACCCCTCCGCTCGGGCAGGATATGACACAAGGTCAATTTTTTAAGCGGAGTTTAACAGGTTTGAATTCAGAGTTTTCCTTCTCCTAGACTAGTTGCCTCACCAAGGCTAAGAACCTAGTCTGCCCTACTATTTACCCATAGCTGGAGGGAGATTAATTTGATTCATACCTTTCCCAGGGGTATTAGCGCTATGTGAAATGCAATCAGTCCAGGATTTGAACTCGTGTCGCCGTGTCCTATTCCTGCGACGATAACCATTACACCACGGGCACCTCCACAAACATTAGTCATTATACCACGAGTGCTATTCCCATCATAGAATAAGGAAACTGATGACGATGCACAAAACCTTATATTCAAAATATGACATTGATAGACTCTAGGTTACAAGAAAAGGATGAAGTAGAGTACTCTCCAGCATTGAATAATGCGAGGATGCAACGATTCAGTGACTCGAGTAATATACAAAAAGAGCAAATGGGAATTGATTACATCAACATGTAACAATAGAAACTATAAGAACAAAACAAGAATATAGTTATAAAAATATCTAGAAAACAAAAAAGAGAAGAAAAAAAACATATGGATATTTCAAGTGACACATAAAGAAACACTCGAGATGACCTGGACATAGCTATGATGGGAAACTTAAAGGGAAAACATTACTCTCTGTTACTAGCAGAACAAAATAACGCTATAAGGACAAATTTCGTCAAAACAAAGATTGATGATACGCTGAAGAATATTAAATGTTGGATATGCGATGATAGAAATGAGACTGTCAGTTACATGACAAGCGAATACTTGTAAGAAAGTAAAAGAATATATGAGCAAACATGACTTGATAGGGGGGATCATCGCTTAGGAATTGGAACCTGGATAGAGACTAAGTGAACAAGAGGGAAAATCAAGAGCATCTTGACCATAGAACACAGTACTGTTAAAACCATCAATAATTCTTCGAAAGGTTCTGGAGATCTGAAGAGATTTCCTATCATTTAGACTTTAGTGAAAACTACCTGTTAGAGCTGATGTGAAAAAAAGGAGTAAAATAGTGAATAGCTTACAGAAAGGTATACGATATGGTCTCGCAAAGTTGGATCATAGACACTCATAAAATGTACAAGATATCCGACGAAGTCATAAAATTCATCGAGAAAACCATGAAAAACTGAAAAGTGGAACTGACAGCACCAGGTAATAGCCAAACTGAGGTGAAAATCCTGAGAGGTAACTTCCAAGGTGATGTATTATTACCATTACTATTTCTGATTGCGTTGTTGTCACTCAATTTCATACGTAGGAAATGCACAGGTGGATACAAACTTCATAAGTTAGAAGAAAAAGATCAATTATCAAATGTAGATGGATGACATCAAACTATTTGCCAAAAATGAAAGAGAATTGGAAACACTAATACAGGCAGTGAAGATATGGGGGATGGAATTCAGCATAGAAAAATATGCTAATAAGGAAAAGTGGAAAACAACAAATGGCGAAAGGAATAAAATTACCAAATCAAGAAAAATCAAAACGCTCGAAGAAAGAGAAACTTACAGATACTTGGAAATATTGAAAGCGGATAAGCGGAGATGAGAGAAAAAAATAAAGATAAAAAAGCATACCTCAGGAGAACGATAAAGCAACTCGAAACCCAAACTATTTAGCAGATATCACATCAAAGAGATAAAAACCTGGTCTGTCCTCCTGGCCAAATAATCGGGACCATTCTACAAGTGCGCGAGGAAGGAACTTCAACAAATGGACCAGAGAACAAGAAAACTCATGACGATGCATAAGACCTTACATCACAGAGATGACGAAGACAGTCTATATGTGTCAAGAAAAAAAAGAAGGAAAAGGATGCGCCAGCATTGAAGATAGTGTCGATGCATCGATACAAAGACTCGAAGATTACATAAAAAAATCCAGATGAAGACTGAATACAGTGAACAGAAACAATACAAGCAACACAAGCATCAACAGAACAAAATAATCAGAAAACAAAAATGGGAAGAAAAACAACTGTATGGACATTTTAAACAACAAACAAGCGAAATCTCACACGAGAAAATTGGACATGGTTGATAAAAGTGTTGTATATTGACCGGGCTGTTAAAATAGGAAATGCTCCTGTGTAAATAACAGGTAAATCCGGTCGAGGAATATCAGAATATAACCTCGACCGTGGACGGGTTGAATGAGTGCGATTTATGACGCCCACAAGAAAAAGGTGGACGTCGAATTATAATATAACTGTGCACAGGAAGTTCAACCAGTTGGAGATAAGAGGCGGTAGAGAAAACCAGCATCCAGCAGAGTGGGCCCCCAGGCCCCCGGTTGAGCAGCTCAGAACGGGAAAGAAACACTCTTATGGCCGTAAGAGTGGGGGTCAATATGTTGCAGTTCTGTTCGGTCTCCAACTCCCTCTCACACACAACCCTTTCATTAAAGTGAGAGGTATATTTTTCTAAAGAACTGTGTCGCTTGTCTTTATTGTGTCGTCGTTATGATTCTGCATGCATATGTGTTTGTATAGTTGGTCATGGCAATACAACAAAAGGAAGCCTTAAGAGAGAAACTGAATCCCTTCCAATAGCAGCATAGAACAACTCCATAAGGACTCACTATGTCAAAGGAAGGATAGACAAGACACAACAAAATAGCTGATGTAGATTATGTGGTGAAAGAGATGAGACTCTCAATTACATAATAAGTGAATGTTGCGAGTTAGCGCAAAAAAGTATAAAAATAGACCCGAGTGGGTAGGAAAGGTGATCCATTGGGGATTATGCAAGAAGTTTAAATTTAACTATAAGAACAAAGGATATATGCACAACCCAGAATCCGCCCTGGATAATGATTGATAAAGGGACTAGAGGAGCTGGAAATAAGAGGACAAGTGGCAATCATCCAAACGACAGTTTTGTTAAGATCAGCTAGAATACTAAGAAGGGTCCTGGAAACTTGAGGAGACTTGCAGTCACTTAAACTTCATTGAGAAACCATCAGCTAACGCTTGTGTGAATAACTCTCAGACGAGTAAAATAATAATAATAATAATAATAATAATAATAATAATAATAATAATAATAATAGGGCGAATGGAGACCATTTAAAATACAGCATTATTAAGATCAGCTATGATACTAAGAAGAGTCTTGAGGAGACTCAAACTCTTGTGGAAGTCCATCAGTTAAAACTGATGAGAAAAATTATCAAAGGAGTAAATAATAATAATAATAATAATAATAATAATAATGGGAAGGAAAACAACTCTATGGCCGCTTTAAGCGTCTAATAAACAACATCTCACACCAGAAAACCTGTACCTGGCTAAGAAAAGGAAACCTTAAGCGAGAAACGGAATCCCTCCTAATAGCAGCACAGGAAAATGCCATAAGAACGAATCATATCAAAGCGAGAATAGATAAGACGCAACAAAACAGTAAATATAGGCTATGCGGTGACAGAGACGAAACGACCAATGCACATCATAAGCGAATGCAGCAAATTAGCACAGAAGGAGTACAAGGCGAGACACGACTGGGTCGGCAAGGTGATCCACAGGGAAATGTGCAGGAAATTTCAATTCGACCATATAAACTAATGGTATATGCACAACTCGGCGCCTGTCCTATAAAATGACTCGCATAAACTCCTATGGGACTTTAACATACAAACGGATCACCTAATCCCGGCCAGAAGACCAGACCTCATAATAATCAACAAAAAAAAGAGAATCTGCAAAGTTGTTGACTTTGCTGTCCCGACGGACCACAGAATAAATCTGAAGGAAGTTAAAAAGAAGGATAAGTACCTCGACCTTGCTAGAGAATTGAAAAAACTGTGGAACATGAAAGTAACGATTGTGCAAATTGTGATTGGTGCGTTAGGCACAGTAGCTAAAGGATTATTAAAGAGCCTGGAGGACCTGAAAGTTGGCGGACGGGTAGAGACTATCCAAACGACGGCATTGTTGAGGACGACCAAAATACTGAGACGAGTCCTGGAGACTTGAGGAGACTTGCTGTCACTCAAACTCCAGTGAAAAACCATCAGCTAACACTGATGTGAAAAACTCTAGAGGAGTAAATAATAATAATAATAATAATAATAAGATAGATAGATAGATAGATAATTTTTATATCAAACAATCTATACTCTATTTGCCCTATTCAAAAAAACTCTTTAGTGATTATCATCAGGTTATTCCAAAACAATTGTACAAAGTAGGCATTTCCGGTTTCATAATAAATATCCGAATGTTGGCATATTTGAGATTTAGTGGTAATGAAAGATAATTCTGAGCTTCATTGTTTACATCTTGCACAAAATTCAGCGCCAAGAGAAATTTTTTTCCATCGATTTGTTTTTGTCGGTGCATGCCAGTTTGTACACAGGTTTAGGCACATTTCATATCCTGCTTTGTCATTGTATATCAGGGTGTGCATTTTTGCGCCAAGACACTTTGTGTGTGTGTGTGTTACGTCTGTTTGGTTGGTTTGGTTTCTTTGTTTAATGACATATCAACTCTTTGTAGGTTATTTAATGCCAAAGCCATTCTTCTAGAAGAACAGTAGTGGTACTATTTAACCCATAGTTGGGAGGATAAGGGGGTTCATACCTTTCCCAAGGGTATTTTCCCGAAAGTGAACGTAATAGCACAACTGGAGTACGAACTCGCGTACTACGATTCCGCAGTTCATAGCTTTAACCATTACACCACGAGGACACCCCCCTGTTACGTCTGTGTGTTTCTTTTTGTTTGGATAAATTTATCAAACTGTTGGGAATTGATTATTTATAAAATAAATTTTTTATAAAGACACTAATATGAAGTATTGTTCAAAATTTCACATTCAGACACAATGTTGTTGGTCTTTTCTTTTTTGCTTTTTGTTTTTACTTTTTGTCGGTGATGGCAAGGACTGTAATATTCATTTTTAGATTATTCGCTGAAATTGTTATGATAAATAAAATTAGTCAGGGATTACTTAAGTTTATCTGTTAATGAAGAAACATCTAAAGAAATATGAAATAATACGTACATTAATATTTCAACATAATATTGTAAATGTAAAATTTCATATTTATGATAATACAAATTCAGGATCTTTTGAGCCTTATTGTAGTTGAAGATGATCGAAAGAATCAGATTTTATATATAAATAAAACAAATTATATCAGTATGTTAGCAATAATAGCGTTTCCTCGAACTGGACCAACGTGTAGTGTAAAAAGATCGAAGAAAAATAGTTTCATCAGAACTTGATCAGGATACATTTTTCTTCTCATATGATTCATGAACAATCGGTTCTGAATAATCTATGTTTACGACACAGATATGTATTGATTTCACTTTACTTAGAAAGTCATTACAACAAACAACTTTGTCAAGCATCGATTTGTTTTTTAATACTATAGAGTAAATAAGTTTATATATAAATTGAATTCATTTTTTATGAGGAAGAGGTTAATTCAATAAATAAGGTGAATTTTGCTCAAAGACTTGGCAATAGGAATCACCGTTTAAAAAAAAATGAGGTTTCTTTTTTAATGTGTCAAAAGGTTGTCAGAAATAAACTTATTTTGTGACAGCTGCGCTCAAAGTTCTTTCTTTACCGGAGAGTCAGTGTGTTTCGTTTCCATTGACTGTCTTCTTGACTCAGGCTCGTTGTGGCAAACCCATTTTGAGCCCATTTGTCTTTTTAACTTAGGCTCGTAGTGGCAAATCCATGTTGAGACCATTGATCTTTTTGAATAAGGCTCGTAGTGGCAAATCCATGTTTAGCCCATTAGTCTTTGTGACATTGGCTCGTAGTGGCAAACCCATGTTGCGCCCATTAATCTTTTTGACTCAGGCTCGAAGTGACAAGTCCATGTTGAACCCATTGACCTTTTTGACATAGGCTCGTAGTGGAAAACCCATGTTTAGCCCATTTGTCTTTTTAACTTAGGCTCGTAGTGGCAAACCCACGTTGAACCCATTTGTCTTTTTAACTTAGGCTCGTAGTGGCAAACCCATGTTTAGCCCACTTGTCTTTTTGACTTGGGCTCGTAGTAGCAAACCCATGTTGAACCCACTTGTCTTTTTGACTTGGGCTCGTAGTGGCAAACCCATGTTTAGCCCATTTCTAAACCCTTTTGAGTAAAATATGCTTTTCCGTTTACATCACACATTCTGTAAATTTCACATTGTTTGCACTTCTTAACACAAAGGATTATGACTGGGTTCGAAACCTTTTCCCAAAGAACGAATATTCATTTAGAATTATATGATATACAAATCCACTGATCATGAACTTAAAAAAATCTGGTATCAAGAATTAACTAATAATATATTTTAGATTTCTATTATTATTCAGCAGCTAAAAAAGCTTTTATTATCATCCATCGGGCCAATGTTTCCCATTATTAATCTACGAATTTACATTTAAAAAGTAACTACTTATAGTTTTCTAGAGTCTGTATCATTTTTATAAGATAAAAATCCATAAATGTAATTCTAAATATGAGTTTAAATGTATTTTGGTATAAAGTGCACTGAAATATTTTCATGAATATAAAATGAACCCCCAACAAGAAAAATTGAGGAACGTAATGATCTACATTTTTATTTTTTAATTTATTTTCTACTTCTTCTTTTATTTTATTCCTTTCGATAAATTTGTATTTTCCATACTTTTCAAATATTTCATATATTTCTTTGGTTTCTTCTCTAAATAAAATTTATTCGTCTTTTCCTTTTTCTCTTCTTCAAAATCGTCTCTATGTCTCTCTTTTATGCCGTTCTCACTAACTTACAATGTTCTTTTTCTTATCTTATTTTCATTCAAACATGAAACTATAACAAGGATGAGATAAAAAGTGGCTATTCAAAGTTCAACTAGATTTGTCAGTAAACATTTTGTAAGTATTTCTAGTTCATTATTTTTTCATTTAGGAAACAATTTTATAGTTAGAGATAATACTTTACTCATATAACATGAGTACTTCTAATAAATAATTGAACAAGTCAAAGGAAAATACATAGTTATTAAAAAGAAACTTTGGGGCTGAATTTTCTATCCGAATTTCTGTTGAAATTAGATAATTTGCAGGTGAATCTGTTGCTAGAACATATTAACGATTGATCGGCGACGTTTCTCCTGATGGCTCATTTGTAATATTTGGAACGCTAAAATACAAGAAATATCTATAATTTGTTTTAAGAAGATTTCAGTTCTTCCAAACAATAAGGGAATAACTAGTAACCGATTATTCTTTCTACAAATGTCATGTAGTACTTCATACGCATAGTTTTCATAAAATATTACAGTTATCAAATTATTCATTTTATTACAAAAAAGCTTTTGAATATTGAATTGTAGTTTGATCTAAGGAGAAATCGGAATAGTCATCTTTTTTTACAAAAAATCTCTAACAACAACGGCAATAAAAAGCATTACTTGTAATTATGATAATGAATGCAATACTTTCAGTTTGAGTATTACTAATTTTGAATAGTGATTATTCAATGGTAGGGAGAGGGGTAAAGAGAGAGAGAGAGAGACAGACAGACAGACAGAAAGAGAGACAGAGACAGAGAGAGTAACTTGGGGTAGAGCTGCTAACAGATATTTAAATCTTAGGAAAGGATAGTTTGTAAACTGTTTATTTCGTAAGATTCTTGTACAACATACATTTTAATCCATTGCCTGCCCTTTTTTACGGAAAATATACAATATTCAGATATTTAGATGTTGCAAACATGACATATCTATCATAATTTCATAAAATTAAAAAAAATACAACTACTTTGATGATATTCCGATTTTAATATATAATCATCATGTTCCCCATTGTGGTCGATTTTACAAAAATATTGGCTGTCCCAACGTTTTTTTGTTTACTAATGACACGTTTTACGTTGGTTCAAATACATATTGCAACTGCTACTAAACCAATTGCCTTCGCTTCGACTACTCTTCTGTCTATTACAGTATGATTACAAAAACGATCTACCACTACAGATACTCCTACTATTACTGCAATAGGAACTTTTGATACCACTACCTATACAGTTATGACTGTATGCAATGAATATTAATAAGACTTATCTTAATTATTTCTCTAAAATCATTTCCAATATTCTTTCATCTGTTTTGCTCCTGTAGTGAATAAAGGAATCATCAGAAAAATATAATTAAAAACTTTGCAAAGAATATTTCTTTAAATCGTTCGGCTTGGTACATAAAATTCATCACAATTTCGAAGTAGTAATATCAAATCGGACTTTTTTTGTACCATATCAGGAAAATAAAGTGGATCGTATATAAAAATGATAGGATAAAATATTCAGTAAAATTTGCTTTTGCTCAAATTAGTTTTTCAGTTAAGTTTGGGTATCTGTCTATATAAACTACTCTCTCTATCTCTCTCTCTCTCTCTCTCTCTCTCTCTCTCTCTCTCGCTCGCTCGATCGATCTCTTTCTTTCTCTCTTTCTCCCTCTCCCTCTCTCTGCCTGTCTCTCTTTCTGTCTCTTTATCTGTCTCTCTCTGTCTGTATATATATCTCTCTCTGTTTCTCTGTCTCTTTCTCTCTATATATATATCTGTCTCTCTCTTTTGTCTCTCTCTCACTCTTTCTCTGTCTATCTCTGTCTGTCTGTCTATCTGTCTGTCTGTCTCTTTCTTTCTTTCTTTCTTTCTTTCTTTCTTTCTTTCTTTGTGTGTGCGCGCGTGCGTGTGTACGTGATTTATAAATAGAAATGTTAAATCTTTGCAGAAAAATTGATTTCAGCTAAAACAAATTTGATTAAATATACTGTTATGTATTTTTTTTTTTTTTTTTTGTTGCTAAAACTGTCTAAATAGGAAAACTGTCACCATTGGTATTATATCAATGCAAGATGTTTATGGTAAACATATTCATTATAAATAAAGCTTTATCATTGCTTGTATCACTCCGGAAATGATAAAATTCATCATGTATTTTGTTCGTTGATAATTACATTTATAACAAATTACAAGACACTAACAAAAACATTTCCATGTTGTCATGTGTGAGCCAACTACTCTGATACTATGATGACAAAGATATATCGACGATAGTAATGGTAGCCATTATCATTATTATCATCAATATATTTTCATCATTAAAGAATCAGAGTTACTGGATCACACAGGACAGCATAGAAAATTATTCGCACAAGTTTCATGTGAAGGAGATAAAAATTAAAAATAGCTTTGAATCTGAAGAAAGTTTCATTTGCTCGGGTGTTCGAAAATAATTTTTATGTGATAAACCATAAATAATTTTTTTTAAATCCTGTTGATGCCTTTTCTTGCAACTGATGGAATTTGTTGCCATCCATTTGAATTTGATGGGTTAGTAAAAGACGTTAAGTGAAAAATTAAGAAAAAACTTCAGTGCCGTCTTTTTTTTTTTTTTTACACTAAGAGTTTATTATTTAGGGAAGAGCATTTCAATGATATTTTACAAATAAAAATAGTAACCACCCATTGGGTAAGACAAAAAATTTGTTGTTTGTTTTTTCTTAGATAGCATTAGGAGTGTTTACTGTATTTTGATTGTATTGTGACAACTTAGAGCGTGTTTGCTTGTCATAATTAGCCAATTTTATTTCTATTGCGTCTAAAATAGAAGACGGAAGAAAAATAAATAAAATGTGACTTAAACTCAAAAACGTTTGTGCAATTTCTGTAAAAAGATAGTGCAAATGCTCAAGTATCAAAAGTCTTTCGCTAGTTTCACTCTATTCCACGGTTGGGTAAACGAACTAAATTTATAAAGCAATAAAATTAAGCCATTATACAAGAATAATCAATGTTGTAAGACACAGAAGGTTACCAACTGAAAACACCCAAATTCCAGTTTTGAACATTATTTTCACTTTGGTTATGTTTTGTCGTGTTGATGTGTGCCGATACACAAGTAATATAACTTACTGAACTGTACGCCATTCACTGTTCAATGTCATGAATATTTTCTGAATTTGAAATAAACTATGACAAGCGATCAAATATTTAATGCGATAGACTGAGAGGCAAAAGAAATGGACTAACTCTTTTAAAGAACAGTGGTCTTCATTCAAACAAGGCGTTGTCGTGTATTTTGTACGATTAAGAGACTATGCCCTACACTGTGATCCTTCCTGAGAAGCATATAATTGATCTGAACAAGTACTGTTCACAGACTTTGATTGAAAAAGAAAGAAATTGTTATAGGTTTCCTGAGAAATTTCCATTTATCCGTTATATTCATTAGATATAAAAACCTCAGATTATTATTTATTGCAATTTCTACAGCTCTCTTAATAAAAAAAAGCCCTTCAGTTTCCTGAAAAGGCTGCAAGTTCTTTCTTGAAAAATACAAAGTTCTGGGAGTATGGAATTAATTAGTAAGTTGAATGAAATATGACAGAGGATAGTACACTAAAACGGTAAATTTGTTACCCTATAAAATTTGTTACCCTATAAAATTTGTCACACTACAAAACTTGTTACCCTATAAAATTTGTCACCCTACAAAACTTGTTACCCTATAAAATTTGTCACCCTACAAAACTTGTTACCCTATAAAATTAAAGTCGAAAAAGAAGGTCTTGTTTTTACTTAATGACCTGAACAAACTGTTTATGCTTATCTAGCCATCACGATAAGATGGGCTTTGCGATTGATTTTTTCTTAGAATTCCTCTCCATAAAGTGGATGATAATTAAAATTTTGAAAATTCTTTAGAAATACGCAGGTCGTAAAATACAGTCCATGATGCTTTTTATAAATTTTACAAATCCCTCCCCCTTCTCTCTCTTTCTCTCTCTCTCTCTCTCTCTTTGTGTGTGTGTGTGTGTGTGTGCATGCAAGTACCAAATAAACTGCTATACATCTTACTTTTCTTTTATTACCAATATTCTCTTAGCCTCAGATGTTATACCTAATGAAAAATTGATATAGAAAAATATTGTTTTATGTATGGGTTTTCTTTCCATTAAATAAATTTCATCAAATCAACAGATGAAACAAATAATGAACTTTTGACTGAATAAATCAAAAAATGGAAAAAAAAAAAACACACAGCAAATTAAATTTTTTTCTCTGAAGATTCTATATGCCCTTAATGCGAATACACAGATCACTTCCCCTGAAATCTCTATTAAGTATTCTATTATCATTTACTAAATATAACTTTATTTTGTACAAGGCCAAGAAAATAGGACACTCAGTGAGAATCAAACTTATTAGTAATGGGCTGGTGATCTAACTCTCTAACAAATACACCATAAAAGGCGGCATTAAATAACCTGTTGGTATCGTAAGTGTTGTGTGAAAATACGTTACAGCTAATAAAACATCTTCTTCACATTTTCTATTTAACTTTCTCTTTTAACAAATAGCAAATGTGGTTTACATCTATATGATGGCTAATCCATCTGCTGTACACATTTCCTGATTGCATCTGCATTTCGTTTTCTTCTCTTTCTTCTCCCAAAATTTTACGTCTTCCTTCATATCCCTCGTGCCTTGATATTTTACCTCTTTCGTCATACCCAACATTTTGTTCGTTATTGCTTATTTTTTCTCTTTTCTTTTCTTTTATACTCTTCCTCTCTATATCTATCGTTCTCTACTTCTCACATTCCAGCCAACCTGATAATTTTATTTCTATTTTGTCATTCTCCCAGAATTCCTCCAAATCTCAGTCTCAAAACAAGAATAAACTTAACGAATATGAATTCATTGAAGCTAACTTGTTCGCGCATCAAAAACTGTTCACGATTAATTTTGCATTCAAATAAGCTACAATTTTCACGTATGACATTAGCAATGGTTTTAACGACAAATAAAAACATACGTAAGATTTTAAAAGAAAAAAAGATAAGATGTTATAATGTAAAATGTGGAGCATTTGGAAGCTTCTTTTAATTTTGAATCTTGTCTGTTTACAATGAACCCCAATCAAATCGTTTTTTCCATCTGATTTTCTTCTACAGGAAATCCACAACAGTGATTTTGACAAAGATGAACAAGCAAACGAAACTTTTGCAATACTTAACTAAATACACTGATTTTTTATATTCACATTTAACTTAATGAAAGGTCAAAACAGCAAAAACTATATGAAGCAACACAATATGTTTTTCGATCATTTTTCCGTCAAAAATATTGATCTAATTTGTTCTGTCATTAATCATAAAATGAAGGATCACTGTTTAGATATTAGCTAAATTGTTTTCCCAGATTCATGAAAAATAGTAAGTAAGAAGTTTATTGTGTATTTTACGGCTTCGAGCTGACAAAGAAAAGAAGCAGAAGGTACCCTGCAAAAACAATTACCGACGCCGACTACGCTGAGGACATAACGATTCTGGCAAATACACCCAACCAGGCCGAAACACTACTGCATAGTTTGGAACGAGCCGCCGCAGGTATTGGCCTTCATGTCAATGCACACAAAACTGAATATATGTGCTATAATCAAACAGGCGACATTTCCACACTAGAAGAAACCTCTCTGAAACTGGTAGACAAATTCACCTACCTAGGAAGCAGTGTCTCATCAACCGAAAAAGACATCGACACACGGCTAATGAAGTCATGGACAGCTATCGATTGGCTATCGATCATATGGAAATCAGACCTGACCGATAAAATGAAACGCAGTTTCTTCCAGGCAGCGGTCGTATCGATACTGCTGTATGGATGCACTACTTGGACGCTAACTAAACGGCTGGAGAAGCTGGACAGCAATTACACAAGAATGCTGCGAGCAATATTGAACAAGTTCTGGCGGCAACAACCCACAAAGCACCAACTATACGACCACCTGCCTCCCATCACGAAAACTATACAAGTTAGACGAACCAGAAATGCAGGACACTGCTGTAGAAGCAGGGACGAGCTCATAAGTGATGGACTCCTATGGAACCCCACATATAGCCGAGCAAAAGCAGAACGACCAGCTCGAACATACATACATACAGTAGCTATGTGAGGATACGGGATGTAGCCCTGAAGACCTGCCGGAGGCGATGAATGATAGGGAGAAGTGACGAGAGAGGGTCAGGGATATCCGTGCCTGCGGCACGACATGATGATACTATTTACCAACCCCTCCGCTCGGGCAGGATATGACACAAGGTCAATTTTTAAGCGGACTTTAACAGGTTTGAATTCAGAGTTTTCCTTCTCCTAGACTAGTTGCCAAACCAAGGCTGAAGAACCTAGTCTGTCCTACTATTTACCCATAGCTGGAGGGAGAATAATTGGATTCATACCTTTCCCAAGAGTATTAGTGCTATGTGAAATGCAATCAGTCTTCGTCCAGGATTTGAACTCGTGTCGCCGTGTCCATTTCCTACGACGATAACGACTACACCACGGGCATGACATGATGATGATGATGATGATGATGACAATCTCGATAAAGGCCGTATCAGAAACAAAATTACCCGGTAACTTTAAGGATTATGAATAACATTTTTGTGTAAAATGCTTAAACTTAGCTTCTTTTTAGTATAGAAATAACCTATTAAAAGACAGCAGAGCGTTTACTTGAAAATATAAAAGTTATTTCATGTTATTTAAAGAATTAAAAAATGCTCGATATGATTACTCAACCATTACAGTGTCACAACATGCTTTTTTAGATGCAAAATGTATTTTGAAATAAAATGATTAATCATATAGAGATTTTCTAGAAGTAAACAAATACAATAAACAAATTTTTCGAGTTGTGGTTGTTTTTAAAGTAATGCAGCTTTTGAAAGCTAAAATTTGATCAATCAGCTAAACTGGAATCAATATTTTAATCTTAATGATATTCAAATTTCAATTTTTTTTCTCATCTTCCTAATCTTTGTCCATTATGAACTTAACTTATGAACCTAAGGATTTTAACGACTAATACATATGCATTTATTGATTGTGTGACAACAAAGGGAAATTCCCCACTATTTAAAGTTCGATAAGTGGAACTTCACTACCGGTAGAGTTTAGTATCATCCCTTAGACATTCTTTTTGTGAGCTTTCACCACTTTGCATGTGATACAGTCGGCGTATTTTTAGCCACATAGAAAGGATTAGGATGTTTTATGTTACATAAAACATCACTTGTGAATCGAGCGTTTTGTCTAAGAAATGAAAAATAAAACAATTGCACAAACGGAAATTGGTTCTTCATCGAATTATTCCGAGAGAAAAAAATTTGACATATCAATAAACATATTAAAAAGTCAATATCTATCCCATTGATATATATATATATATATATATATATATATATATATATATATATATATATATATATATATGCAGCAATTAATCACTATGCATTTCGTCTCTAATCAAAACAAGATCACCACAGCTTAGCATAATTAGAAATGAAATAAATGAATGAATACATGAATGAAACAATGTTTGTGCGACAATGTCGGACATTAGTCAACAGAAAGAGTGTTGTTCAGAAAGGAGAAAGATAATTGACGATCAAAAGGCTAATTTTTTTTGTGGGATTTTCTCATTTTCTAATAAATATATTTGCATTAATTATCCCCCTTTTTTGTACGGAGGAGTTTTTATTCCCTTTCTAATAGTGTGCCGTTACTTTTAGATCAGTAATAGTGAAATATTATCTTGATGTTTTTTTTTTTTATTAGACTAAGTATCATTGACTATTATTCATTTTTTTTACTCGTATTCAGTATGCAGTATATAGTCATGACCGTGTAATTAAAAAGTGGAATTGGCAGAGATTTTGTCAAATATTTTGTTTGAGCATTGGAAAAGAACATACTGATTGTAATATACAAGCAACGTGTGCTGTTTAGAAAAACATCTTTATGGCTTCAGTCCTGTTCTATAGCCACTAAGCAGTGACTAAAGAGCAGGACTGAGATCTTAAAGTAAGCGAGTTCAGGTTCCAGTCGCAGCATTACCTTCACTTTCGGAAAAATACTTTTGGAATATATATGAACCCCATTATACCCCAGCTATAGGCTAATAGAAACACTGCTGTCCTTCTACTAGGATGGCTTAGACATTAAATAATCCACGAAAATCAATATGCCATTAAACAAAAAAACAAAAAAACAACTAAAAATGTTAACATATGGAAAACACATAATATTGATAATTTACATATCTAGATCAGCCTTAGTGTGTTTTGTTATCAACGTAGGTCATATTTCTTCAGCATTGTTTGTTGAACAAATACTACACTTCAGTCCCATATAAACGCTATTGATCTAAAGTTCTTTGTATCAAACTAACTGTAACTGAACTTCTTTTTTTTTTTTCTTTTCTTGTGATTTATTTTTGTCTCCTATAATAAAATATTTACAGAAAATATTTTTATGTCAAGAGTAACATTAAATTTCTTTATGAACTGTAAAAATATTTTATTTCATCCAAGTATTTGCTAAATATTTGATACTGAAATTGAATAAATATTATATGTATTTGTCGATAAAAAGCGTCTTCATGCGACCTTAAATTTATATTCGAACACCACGAATTAAATATTGGTGTACCTCACTATTTCTACAATAACTTAACGGAAACAAATGTATGCATACGCCTACTGCATAATAATCGTTCCTTCCCATGATCTAAGCACCCCATCATACATCAATTTCATTCCTTATGTGTACATATAGTTAGATATATGTATGCTAAGGCATTCACACAATCAATTCTGAGGATTAAATCATTAATATTTTTTTCACAAAACAATGTATCTATATTTGATTTTAATAAGCTTTACATGTACAGGCGTATTTACTAAAGTTTTTTGAATTACAAAAATTACAAAGAATGGATTCGGAAACGTAATATGACTGTTATGAAATACTTATAACGTTATTTTTAAACAATGAAAGTTATGATTGGATTATCTAATGCATGTAGATACATGAACGTATATGCATGGACATGTATAAACACACCGACCGACACACACACACACACACACACACACACACACACACACACACACACACACACACATATATATATATATATATATATATATATATAGTGCCTTCAATAAGTTTCCAGACTTTTTTGTACAGGCATCTAAAATTGTTGTAGACTCTTGAAAATTCAGTATGTTATTGCTTGTATAGCAATAACATACTGAATTTTCAAGAGTCTACAACAGTCTACAAGAGTCTTATGAGATGACTGACCAATTTTTATGATTTCAGCTTCAAATAAACAGCTACAGCAGCAATTGGAATACACCCTACTAAAGTCTGATTGTCACAGCTGGTGAATTTCAAAAATGCCATCTGGACGTTAAGACAGTTTAGAAGAACGATATGCAATAAAATTCTGTTTTAAACTTGGTAAAAATGCCTGCCACAGAAACGTATGGAATGCTTCAGACTGCTTTTGGGGCATCTTGCTTGAATCGAGCATCAGTTTTTGAGTGGCATAAGAGATTCAAGGAAGGCAGGGTGTCTGCGAGGGATGATGAGAGGTGTGGGAGGAGTAAGGAAGTCAGAATACCAGAGTTGATTGGCCAAATAAAGAATTTCATGGATAAGGACCGTCGTGTGTCTATAGAGACAATAAGTGCACAGTTAGATGTCAGTGTGGGAACTGTACACACAATTATTTACGAGGAACTGAAGCTCAAGGAAAACCTTAGAGTTTGTCGTTATGAGACAATTGAGGAGATGAAAGAGGCTGTGATGAAGGTCATTGACACGCTCACACTAGAGGACTTCCATGGTGCCTTCGAGAAGTTGTTGGAACGGTACAACAAGTGCATTGCAGCCGGACGAGATTACTTCGAAGAGGACTTGAGTTTCATGTGTGCATTATCAATAAAAGTGCCCATACGAAAAAAGTCTGGAAACTTATCGTGTGCTCCTTGTATATATATATATATATATATATAGTACCGTGCAAAAGTCTTCGGATTATAAGCTATTGTAAATTTCTACAATTTATTAACTTATTAATAAATGTTTCGCATTGCATTTTTTTAAATATGAAACATTGACTCAGTTGAAGTCATTTCCATATCTAACCATTATATTTGTTGTAGGAGTTCTGAATGAAAAGAGAAGATTTGAGATCCACCTCTAAAAAAATGACCGTATACAGGTTTTCGGCAACCTCACATAAACCAATCAAGATACAGTGTTTTAAAAACAGAAAAATGTCTATAATGAAAATTTATTTCATAATGTCAATATCGAGAAGTTACTGTACATTGTTAATATTTCGTGTGGCTTTTATTAGCTTAAATAATTGCTTCAATGCGCCTAGGATGAGATGCGTATAAGTCTTTCGCCACCTTCACAGGTATGAGATGCCTTTCTCTGTGATTGAGCTCCCACAACTCTTCAAGATTACATGAATTCTTCTGACGACCTCTTCTCTTTAGTTCTGTCTACATTTGCTCGATGATATTTAAGTTAAAGTTCTTAACTGACTAGTTTTTCAATACGGTAATTCCTTCATCAGTCAAACTCTATTGTATTGCACGCGATCTATGACATGGAGCTCCGAAATGCTGAAAATCTCCCCTTCATTCAAGTTTGATATCAAATTGTTCTTCAGCAACTGAATGTTTTCAGCACAAATCAAGTTACCATCAATTTTAACCAACTTTCTTGAACCATAACTTTTTATGTATCCCCAAAACATTAGACTCTTACCACAAAACTTCACTGTTTTCGTTGTGTAACGTTGATGCTTTAATTTTCATTGTGTAATGTAGGTCGTTTTGTTTTACTCTAGCCGTCTGACAAGTTCTCACTTATTAAAATGCAGCTCCATTCTAGTTTCATTGGTGAATCTGATCTTATTCCAAAGATCTGCATCCCATAGTTCATACATCTTTGAGCAACTTAATCTTGCATTCAAATGATTTTTTTAGTTAATGCTGGTTCCTTAGCTGCAATGCATCCCTTCATTTCATATTCTCGAAGTATGTGTTTAGTTTTATCTACGGACACCAAAGTGTCCCAATCTATCACTTTTCTTGCAGTCTTTTTTTTTTTTTTTCTTTTTTTGGTTATACTTTTGCTTTTCTAACCTGTTTTCATATCATTCTGTCCTGCAGCTTTCGAGAGCGACCACATCTTGATCGATTTGAAACACTTTCAGTGCCTTGAAACTTCGAGGAAATTTCTGAGAAGCCGCTTCTTGAAATTTCGTGTTCCTTATCTATTGTTCGCTGGCTCGTATTTTTTTACAAACGTCACTTTCTTTGGAAATTTTCACAAAGATTTTAAATGTAAGAATTTTTATTATATTTAGGAAAAAATCAGTGCTGTTGCAGAAAAATATTTGCATATTAGTGGTGGTAATTTACTAAGCATTTTGCTTAGATGTGGCACAAGACATCTGAAAGAGGCACCCAATGAGACTCGAACTATTTGCATATTAGTGGAGGAATATTTTTCTGTTTTAAAATACGGTATCTTAACTGGTTTATGTGAGGTGGCCGAAAACTTTTGCATGGCCATTTTTAGGAATAGTCTCCCATCATCCCCTCTCAGTAAGACGTTCTACTACAAAATATAATTATTAGGTAAGAAAATGACTCCATCAGAGGCAATGTTTTATCAGTAAAAAAAAATGTATGCGAAACATCCACTTATAATTTGGTAATTAGTAGAAATTTACAATAGTTTAAAGTGGTCGAACACTTTTGCAAGAACTATATATAATTCATAGGTTACTAAATCTTATTCATATATGTGTGTGTATGTGTTAAAACAGCCCTTGTCACTTCAAGTGTGTTTTGTTTCATGAGTAGGTGTACATGCGTGTGCTAATTAAGAAGCGAAATAGATAGTAACATATATACACCTGTGCGTATACAGCGATATATATACAGCGATATATATATTTCACTTAAACACGTCTGTAACCTTGAAAGTGAGCGCATCTGAAACTTGTAAGGAAAAAAAAACGTCGGTTCATTCATTGAAAAGGGGTCATGTCTTAAGCATAAATCAAGTTATAATATATATATATATATATATATATATATATATATATATATATGTGTGTGTGTGTGTGTGTGTGTGTGTGTGTGTGTGTGTGTGTCTTAAGCATAAATCAAGTTATAAAGAGCAAATGAAAAAAGAAACAAGGATGAAAGTCTTGCAAAGTAAATTACTTGGTTGATTATTTATTGGGGAAGTGATTAAATGACACTTGGCAATACAGGAAGCTGATAAAGATAGAGAAGCAGAAAGAAAAGATAGAAAACAGAAAGTATGACAGAAGTGAAAGGGGAAAAGGAAACAAGGAAAAGAAATAAACGTAAATTGGCTACTTCGGAAAACGGACACATAGCCAAGAGTAGACATAGATATAAAAAAAAAAAAAATGTTCAAAAGGAGACAAAAGAGAACGTGATTAACAAGTTTTGTAAACGAATATCTGAGCAGCGTTCTCACAGCCAATTCTTTTACTAAGAAGCTAGTCTTTTATTTAAATTGATTATCGTTTGCAAAATGTAATATAGTACAGTATTTACCAGCTTTTTAATCATCAAGAGACTCACTATTTCTTATCAAAAGGGTCATACTTAACGCTGGCTCATGTAAAAAGATAAATGCATCTTTGAATGCTAAGTGACATAGAGATATTGCTTGTCTCTTTATTCTCTCACTCCTTCGCAGGCACTTATATCTAAGCAGAAACATGTATAGTCATGTGTATATATAAACAGGGTGTGTAGGGCTTTAACATAGGTTCAGTATTCTCGTAAGCACACATACACAGTTTGGGAATACGTAATCTGGTTCTATATCGTAAAAATTACCATTAATACATGAAAAAAACTTCCACGTAGGAAAGCAATATACAATAATTACACCTTTTTCCTACTAAGACTACAAAAAAAGTTCAAGTATTTATTCAAGTGAACTTTAAGAATAGCATGAAAGCAAAGAGGCTTAATGATATACAAGTTGAAGAGTGATAAATGCACTTATGTATATCCATTGCTATTTAAACTGGTGTATACTTGTGTTTTATTTGTGTGTCGATGGATATTTTGGGTTGTATAAGAAAATGACAAAATTTCATTTAAAAATATTTTGCCATTTGAATGCATAAAACTATCAAGCTAGATATGACGTATATTCGAATCAATTAAATTTTAGATGATATGTGTAAATTTATAGAAAACTGGAACAGATTAAAAACTTCAGACTACCATGACTTAATAAATTATATATATATATATATATATATATATATATATATATATATATATATATATATCATCATGTCGTGCCGCTAGCACGGATATCCCTGACCCTCTCTCGCAACTCTTCCCTATCGTTCATCGCTTCTGGCATGTCTTCAGAGCTACATCCCGTATCCTCACATAGCTGCTGTATGTATATTCGAGCTGGTCGTTCTGCTCTTGCTCGGCCAAATGTGGGGGTCCATAGGAGTACATCACTTATGAGCTCGTCTCTGCGTGTCTGGTTCGTCTAACATGGATAGTTTTCGTGATGAGAGGAAGGTGGCCGTATAGTTGGTGCCTTGTGGGGTGTTGCCGCCAGGACTTATTCAATATTGCTCGCTACGTTCTTGTGTAATCGTCGTCTAGCTTCTTCTCCAGCCGTTTTGTTATCGTCCAAGCGGTGCATCCATACTGCAATATCGACACGACCGCTGCCTGGAAGAAACTGCGTTTCATTTTATCGGTCTGGTCTGATTTCATATAATCGATAGCTTATCGATAGCTGTCCATGCTTTCGTTAGCCGCGTGTATATATATATGGAAGTAAATAATGGAAATGAATCTCTGACAGTATGAAGAAAATAGAAAAGTAATCCAAAAGTTATGAATTTATCATAATGGAAATTTAAAACGTTTCGGTTTTAGTAAATCTTCATCAGATGGTGAAACAATTGTTGCTATAACAACGATGGATGTTTTAATAAAATAACAGTGGAAAAGAATATATATACAAAGAAATATCATATAACCATTGAATCATTCAATCAGAGTTCTTTATTTTAAACAATCATGTGATTGGTATATGCAATGATTTTTACATTTGTAGAACTTCTAGGATAACGGATTGAAAGTTGATAAAAGCAAAAATTTGCCAAAACACTCGTCAGAAAAGAAGAAAAAGGATGGAAAAGAAAAGAAAAGAAGAAAGAAAGAAGAAGAAAAGAAAAGAAAAAGAAAAGAGAGGAAAAGAAAGAAAAAAAGAAAAGCAAACAAAGACGCCTTATGTAAAGAAATAAATAACGATAAATCTTATTAATATCGACCGTACGAAAATTGTTATATCTATTTATTAAATTGTAAGTTATATACTGGGGCTAAAGAAAGTAAAAATATGATGGAGAGAAGCTTAGCGAAAATTTTGAATCAGTAATGTAGCTATAATAAACAAATATGTACCTAAGAAAAAGAGTAGATTGAAAAAACCGGTAGTAAGATTATATGTATAAACAAAGCGACCATAAGGAATATGTAAAAGGAATGTTTAGTTCATGGGGGTGAAAAAAGTATATATATATATATATGGAATGATAATTAATTTTCTTTCCTTTCCTCTTTTCATCATAATAAATTCATCACTTATGGATAATTCTGTTTTTCTATTATATATATATATATGTATGTGTGTGTGTGTGTATAATTAACTTATATATATATATGTGTGTGTGTGTGTGTGTCTGTGTGTGTGTGTGTGTGTATAATTAACTTATATATATATATATGTGTGTGCGTGTGTGTGTGTCTCTCTCTCTCTCTCTCTCTCTCTCTCTCTCTCTCTCTCTCTCTCTCTGTGTGCCCAGTTTAGTATCAACTAATTAAAAGAAAACACCAAAATCAAAACAATTTCAATGAAATATAGAGCTGTTGAATGATAATCATCTCTCAAATATAAGGCAAAAGGAAATACAGTTCACGGTTTTTCCATCCATAGACAATTCACAGTTTAACAGCCAGAAGAAAGTATTTCGCGATGCAACTTTGCCATGACAAAATCAAAGCAATTTCAATAAAATTAATAAAAAATCACACAATAACAGGGGACGTAAAGGGTGAATCGAGGATCGGAATTACAAGGAAAAAGTAATGCTTGTAAATACAAGATATTAATGAGACTTGCGCGATAAAAGCCTAATTCACGATTTTCCTTTCTTTAAGACCTATTACATATCAACTTCAGAGTATTCCTATGCACCGATCAGAGATGGTTAAAGGTTGGTGGCCTTATCCGACTACTCCTTCCCACACCAAGATGTATGAAGCAATTTTTACAATGGTGCAATAGCAAAATAGAAGATTGAAAGTTAGTGCACTGATCCAGTGAGAGTTGTTTTCAAGTGCATAAAAACGATGGCAGGGATCAATATTAAGAATTTGAAAAACTGAATATCATCAATTCAACATCTGGATGATGGCTCAGTTATCTAGATATTACATCATTCTCTTGTCTCTTAACAGCAATTGGTATATCCAAATGTATAAATTTCTTCAATAAAGCGTGATTTCAGTTGGCTATCTGGGATAATGCGAGACTGTATTTTAGGCACAGAATGAATTTTTATATCAGAAAAGGTCAATATCAGAATGGGAGAACTTAGCAAATAACAGTTTAAAACTGCTCAGTAATTGTCAATTTTGACTCCTAGCCATTTTTTTACCAACCTTTTTTTTTCTTATATTTATTCCTTGCCAATTCTTTTAAAGATTTCTCTAGGCCCTGGAGATAACAACTGCGTTGTTCCGAATAACTTTCTGTGATGATTTCTGGTGCAGGAAAACTGTAGACAAAGATGACACCGGCAATAATATATCCGATTTCCCGAATGATGACGTCGGTTTCGTTACCATATAAACCAAATGTCTCAAATGCCATGAGCTTAAGAATAAAAAGATCCGTGAGACCATGCGTATTTTGCTCCCTCATCATTGTTAGAAGCAGAGCGTGGAGTCGTGGTTGATATCAGTAGATGCAAAGGTGTGACGTCCCATAAAATGCATTTGTGATGACTGAAAGGGAACATTATACAATCCTAGCGCTCTCTGTCGCTGCTATCAAGTCCGGAAGGCTAATGAATGACTTGTAAGTTCATCTTAGTCAGTACCTTCCTGATTGTTTCATTGTTTCTCGGCTCAATTCCTCCGCCACTTCATGTCGAAGGAAGTGAGTCGAGCTTTTAATGCAGAAAAGAGGATAGAGTCTCTTGCTGTAAACAACAACCCCCCATTTGCAAACATACTCAGTGTATACATCAGCACTAGTGCGTACAGCAACTGCAATACTAAATGTTATGTGGTCCAGAAGAAAGTCATTGCAACGGCTTCGAAGAGGTTTAAGCCATTCCACTGGGTGTGGTGTGAAGCGGCAAAATTCTAGTTCGATCGACCTAATCAGACGCTTTGAAGTGAAAGGAATGCTTCATAAGGCGCAAAATACCATCCCAGGCCATGTGATTTCCTTCATCCCTGGTTGCAGGAGTAAACATTTCAGTATCAGATATTATATACGTGGTGCATACGATAAGTTTCCATACATTTTTTGTATGGGCACTTTTATTGATAGTACACACAGTGTTCCCTGTGACTTTTGCTAATTCCATAAGCCCAGAGGCTGTCGTTATGAGACAATTGAGGAGATGAAAGAGGCTGTGACGAAGGTCATAGATGCGCTCACACAGGAGGACTTCCATCAATTTTTATGATTTCAGGTTTAAATGAACAGCTACAGCAGCAATTGGAATACACCCTACGAAAGTCTGATTGTCACAGCTGGTGAATTTCAAAATGCAATCTGGACTTTAGGACAGTTTAGAAGAACAATATGCAATAAAATTCTGTTTTAAACTTGAAAAAAATGCCTGCCACAGCAACGTATGGAATGCCTGACTGCTTTTGGGGCATCTTGCTTGAATCGAGCATCAGTTTTTGAGTGGCATAAGAGATTCAAGGAAGGAATGTATGTCTGTGAGGAATGATGTGAGGTGTGGGAGTAAGGAAGTCAATAGACCAGAGTTGATTGGCCAAAGGTTAGGGTTGCTATGTTGAGGTTTTAAGGAAGTTCAAGAAGAGATTCATTGGGAAGAGGCCAGCACTCTTCAAATGGGGTCAGTGGCATTTCCAGCCGGACAATGCACCAGTCCAGCAAGAGATTCCGTCTACAACTCCATCCTTGTCACAGACTATTTGACCAAAATGGGCATCAAGACAGTTCCTCAGCCTCCATATAGTCCAGACCTTGCTCCTTGTGACTTTTGGTTGTTCCCTAAGTCCAGAGGCTGTCGTTATGAGACAACTGAGGAGATGAAAGAGGCTGTGAAGAAGGTTTTTGACACGCTCACACAAGAAAACTTCTATGAGGCCTTCCAGAAGTTGTTGGAACGATACAACAAGTGCATTGCAGCCGGGGGAGATTACTTCAAAGAGGAGTTTCATATGTGTACTATCAATAAAAGTGCCAATACGAGAAAAGTCTGGAAACTTATTTAATGATCCTCGTATTAATTCATTTTTGTAAGAATAATATGATTTATGGCTAACTCTTCGCTGCAACCATGTCAGTGTGTTTTTTGTGTATGTCATCGTCATTCTATTTTCTTTTCAATCCTTATTTGATTTTATCTCATTTTTCTTTTCTATTTTTCTTGTATAATTTTATTCTTTTATTTCATTTTTTTTTTTATATTTGCTTTCTGCATTCACAGGAATTCTTTGTACTTTCAACTATTTAGTGTATTCATACCCGTATGCCCTCCGGAAAAATTATATTTTTGTGTGTACATGTTTATACATTTATCCACCTTACTCGAATAGCTCAAGAAGTCTAAATGAATTTTTTTCTTTGCTAATTTGAATACAATTAGGTTTAAATCCATTTATATACATACTTATTTCTCTCTTTCATCTTCAATTTATAAACGTTTCACGTTCCACTACTGTCCTTTTACAAGAATGTCTTTGGTATCAGATAACCTTCGGGGAAACCAAAGAAAACAAAGGACCTTCTTTCTACACTTTTGAATCCCCAAGTTTGTAGATATGGAAACAGATTGTCTTTCTGTGCATAAACATTTGTAAATCTATAAATACGTAACTGTGTTTTTATCTTTATTATATTTTCTGTATATTTTGTGCACACATCTGTTAGTTCATTATCTGGGTGAAGTTCCCATGGCATAGTGGCTAATGAGCAGGATGATGTGTTGTGGCCCCGGAAAGGGTCACTAATGAAAACGCAAACACGGATATTAGATAACAGATTATATTACACAAGAAAGATAGAGTTACATAGAAAAGGTAAGAAATTTCGTACTGTTCGGATAACATCGATATTGATCTGCTTCTCTGGCAACGAAATCTCTCAGTACTAATAACGGTGAGAAGAGTCCATTATGGTGAGATGGGTAAGGCTCCCACAACATGATAACATGCTAGTTCGAAATTCAGTCGCACCATTCTGTTCACTTTTGAACTAATACACTACGTAAAAGAACAAACCCTTTCATCCCTCCTGCTATGGCTTAAATGGCACCACTACTGTCCTTTTACAAGAATGTCTTTGGTATCAGATAACCTTCGGAGAAACCAAAGAAAACAAACTTGTTATCTGTAACATAGTGTGTAAATTGCATATTTAGGTGACCTTAACTGTTTATACATATATATATATATATGTGTGTGTGTGTGTGTGTGTGTGCATATGTCAACTTGTAAGATCGGATGACTGTTATTTAATATCAATATATCTCTTCTATTGTCCTAACAAATAATAAATATTTTTAACTAGACATTGTTGCAAAGCCTATGTTCCGCTTACATGAGAATTAATTGTCGAAAACTCGAAGAGAGAAAGGCACGAAAGAAAAATTGTCAACGGAGCCAATTTTATCTAAAAAAATATTTATCATAATTAAATAATCAAAAGAAATATAACTTGTGTTCTGTAGTATCATTGTCTAGACCAAAGGTTAGGATTTTTTTCCTACCCTTGCCAAAATGGAATTAGCTCGATTATAGGATATTCACCTTGTTTTTTTTTTTGTATTTAGAATTAAACAAACTAATAATATACAAGACACATAACTATCAAACTAAATGTATGAAAGTTCTGGCTTCATAAAAATATGCCTTAAGCACACTTGGTTAAATAATTTAAATTAATTGGACATTTTTTAAATCATGAAGTAAATATTATGGAATTGCCAAGGATTGATGAAAGAATTATTGAATAAATTAACACACACACACACACACACACACACTCTCTCTCTCTCTCTCTCTCTCTCTCTCTCTCTCTCTCTCTCTCTCTCTCTCTCTTAAAAGAAATAGTGATATTTGGTTGAACCTCTTTAAGCTTTTACGATAGCCTTAATTCTTTCAGGCATAGATTCCACTAATTCAAAGCAATATTCTTTATGAAGTGGATGGTGCCATAATTATTTCAGGCTAGGGCATGTCTAATTTGAAGTAAGACTCTTTATTAAAGAGGTTTCAGTTTTCTCAAACAACAGTTAATAGAATTCGTTTGATGTATAAAACCTTAATTCTTTCAGGCATAAATTTGACTAATTTAAAGCAATATAGAAGTGCTTTCAGGTTTCCCGTATGGCAATTAATAAATTTATTTTGGTGGATGGTGCCATAATTCATACTGGCATAGAGTCAACTAATTTAAAGCAATATTCTTTATAGAAGTGCTTTCAAGTTTCCCGTATGGCAATTAATAAATTTATTTTGGTGGATGGTGCCATCATTCATTCTGGCATAGAGTCAACTAATTTAAAGCAATATTCTTTATAGAAGTGCTTTCAAGTTTCCCGTATGGCAATTAATAAATTTATTTTGGTGGATGGTGCCATCATTCATTCTGGCATAGAGTCAACTAATTTAAAGCAATATTCTTTATAGAAGTGCTTTCAAGTTTCCTGTATGGCAATTAATAAATTTATTTTGGTGGATGGTGCCATAATTCATTCTGGCATAGAGTCAACTAATTTAAAGCAATATTCTTTATAGAAGTGCTTTCAAGTTTCCCGTATGGCAAATAATAAATCTTTTTTTGGTGGATGGTGCCATAATTCTTTCTGCCATAGAGTCAACTAATTTAAAACAATTCTATGAGCGTTTATTTTATGAGCGTTTATTTAATAATGCTCGTCTTTTTCCCAACATTAAAAAAAGACCAAAAACAAACAAAAACTATGATTTATTTGATATAAAAGAAAATCTCAAAAATCAGATTTTTGCTGCATCCTGATTTTCTATATCCTTTTTGAGCTTGTGTGATGCAAAAAATATACAAGCCTATAAAATATTCAAATGCAGCTATGTGTGCATATATATGTGAATTTGTCAGACTTGTAACCATAACCAATGTATTTATTAAATCATTTCTAACTATATTGATAAAAATACGAAAAAAAATACGAAAGAATTAAAAATAAAGTATTTTGAATTTGGAAATACTCTTATGTTCCACAATTCAGACACCATAGAATGCATTTTTCTGTTTCAGTTCAAGAATGCCTTTGGTTCAAATGTATTTACTTGTGTCTCCACACCGTCGTGAATTTTGCTGAACATTGAAGCTGGAAGAAAAAAATTAAATGCATATATGCTTATATTTTGTTTCTGTGTAATTATCAGCTTATAACATAGAATTACTTTAAAAATGAGAGAGTATCAAACCTAAATTTAATGGACAGGAGAAATAAATAGTATATTTATTTAGATTGAAAATGCAATAATCGAATAGAAAATGGTATGAGCTCAGCTATTATTATGCCTGAACGTTAACTGGATATATCTTAAATAAAAAAAACCTTCACAAACTTTTCTTTGAATGGATTTGATATTAGCAACATCGATGAGGCGATAATAAATGCTGATAACGATTACGTAAAAATCGATAAGACTTGCCCAAAGGAGGAAACTGGTAACCAGCGTCAACACCACAACAACAAATTTAACCCAACAAAAAAGAAATAGTGTAAAGATAATAAAGAAAATCATGACTGAAGAGAAGGAAGTATTACTCTTTGTATGTAATCAAAACGGGAGAAGAGCTATACGATAAACAGAAAAGGCGAATAAATAAGATATCTAACTAATAGCAACAATAATAAATACAAATTACATAAAAAGTACGTAATAGTTAAGACGCAAGAGAATAATTAGTAAGAGAGACTAAACGGTCGGCTACATAATAAGCGAATGCAGCAAACTGACACAGAAATAAACTTACAGGTACAATTGGTCCAGGAATGTGATCCATTTGGAATTGTGCAAGCAACTAAAACTTAAACATATTGACAAATGTTATATGCACAAAACAGAAACAGCGACACCTAAAATTCTTGCGCACAAAAAAATCAAACCTACTTTTAGTTAACAATACAAAAATAGAGCCAGTTCTAGTTATTAAAAAAAAAGAACTTGCTTATTCACCGTTTTTGCAGAGTTAAAATAAAGCAAATCGAAAAACTAGGTAAATACTTGAATCTTTCGTGAGGGTTTAAAAAAAGTTGTGGAATATGAAGGTAAAAGTAATAATTGTCATTTTTAGAGCCCTTGGAACAATCCCTATAAATCTGAAGAAAAAAAACGACAAGAGAAACTGAAGATCAAATGAAGAATCGAAATTGATCGGGCCACAGCTCTGATGAAATCAGTTAGAATTCTGAGAATAATCGTGAAAACTTGCTTTCACTCACGTTTCAGTGAAAACTACCAAATACTCGCAAAGAGTATAATAATGATGTTCACGATGGCGAAGTAATAATTTTGAAAATTAAAATAAAATTGCAAGTAAATTAATTATAATATCAAGAATGATACCAACATTGTCCAGTAAGATGATAGTTTATTTACCCTACATAAACTGTCAATTTTACCTATAACAAAACCGTCGAGTGGAATCGATTATAACGCACAAAAAATAATTCAGGCTGAAGCAGTTCACGATGCGATGTAAAATTCGTCCATCAGATACAAATAGTTTTGAAGAAAGAAAAATAAACCCCTCAATAGATTACAAAATACAAAACAATTCAAATTTAAAATGTTGAAAAGATTCTGTCATAAGTAATAACAGGCCTGTAACTTCTACGACATTACAGAACAAACAAAAGAAAAAAATATACTATTCATTAAAGTAACGAGTACTTCAATCCGGAAAACAGAAATTATTCTAAAAAAAAACCAAGTAACCACAACAACAGTGAAAAAAGTTTTTTAAAAAAAAACAAGAAGAAACATAAATCAATCTGTTGGACTGAGAAGTTTTAACAGTGTAAGACACGATGAACTGAAGTAATAGGTCAAAACTTGAATCACAAATCGTTATTTACAATCTTTGTTGTTAATCAAAAATTTACACAGAACTGGAACGATAAATAAAAAAGATAAGTTCACATAACAAAAGAAGGTTTATCAACTATATTTTTATATTATCTTATGAAATTGATATTGTTCGAGTAATTTTACGGGGTTTTTTTAGGAATATCTTTAAATTCAGGTGAGTGACACTTAAGATATCTATCGATTTAAGTGTTTTGGTCAAATAGATTGTACTACTTAAGTAATCCTTACACAATTTTTTTAAAAAATATTTTTATGAGTCTTCATTAGTAATTTTCACTAGGGTTCGAGGAACTGCAAGTCTACTCAGCTCTCCCGTTTTTTTCAGTAAATTTGCCGATCTCAGCCTGTAGTCTGAACAGTCTCAATTCTTCTTCAGTACTCTTAGATTCTTATCTATGTTCCTGGGTATTGTTTTAACGGATCCAGCAAAGACTGGTGTTAAAGTCACCTTCATGTTCCACGACTGTTTTTTCTTTTTCGTTCACTAAGAAGCTTTAAGTAGATTTTCGCTTTCCTTTATCATAACTTTTTGATCCACTGGACTAGCGAAGAGTCCACAAGTTGAAATATTCGGTTCTTGTTAATTACAACAGGGTCTGCTTTCTGGCCGAGATGGTGTGATCCATTTTGATCTCAAAATCTCAGAGAATATTGTGTGTCGACTTTTTCAGGACAGATTCTGGTTTAAGTATAAAACATTTGTCTGAAAGTCAAATTTTGGTCGTTTGTATCATTTCCAAAGAATCATGTTCCCTGCGTAGTAGTGCCTGCACGTATATTCTTTCTGGGACAGTTTTCTACATTCGCCTCCCGTGTAATTTACTGTTTTGCCTCACTTACCACACAACCTACACTTCCAATTCTTATGGGTCTTAACAATTTTCTCTTTTACATAATTAGTTATTATGGTGTTATTTTGTGCTATTATTTATTATGATGCCGTTTTTTTCTTAAGGTTTCCCTTGCGTAGCCATGTCCACGTTATCTCGCATGCAATGTCTTTAGTTTGTTATCATTCTTGGCATATTGTAGACTACTATAATCTTGGTTACTCTACTCACAACATTTCGGCTGCTGTACTTTCTAGCTTTCTTCGGGTGCTTCTGGTCGTACTCAGTAATCTTCTGGGAATTTAGAACTTCACCCTTTATCTTAATTATGAGTGCAGACCGTTCTCATTCTGGCGTCTATGACTTGCATGCATCTCGCATCAGCAACCATTTGCTTTTTTTCACCGAGATTGTAATCGTGACAAAAGACTGAACTCATAACATCCAGGTGATAGTCTGCCAGTATATTTGGCTTTACATCAGTTTAAACTTTTTTTAAATTTTTTTACTGAAGTCTGAGTGACAGCTAGTCTCCTCAGGTCTCTCGGACTCTTCTTCTGATTTAAAACAGTGGATATTATTATTGTTATTATTATCTCACTCCTAGTCTGCTTTTACAGATGGTCGTTCACTGTAATTTGAGTGACAGTAGGTCTCCTTAGACCTACAAAACTTTTCTAATTATCCTAGCCGATTTTAGTAATGCTTTGGTTTGATTCCTTTCAATTCTTCCTCAAATCTTCAGTTCATCGAACCTTTTATTCCAGATTCTTGAAGACTGTTTCATCTATTGGTATTACTGATACCTTAATATTCTACAGCTTTTTAGGTTTTCTGACGAGGTCCACGAATTTTCCAGATTTTCTCCTTCGGTTATACTCTATGGTCTGCTGGCACAAAAAATCCACTCGTTGATGACTGACACTTTTCTTGTTAATTATAACTATAGCATTGGTCTTCTAAGTTAGATTCAGTGATCTGTTTGTATCTTCAACTTACAGAAAATTTTGTGTTTCATTTTTAACGAGAGCTTTTCGCTATTATTATTTACTCAGAGTTTTTCACATCAGCGTTAGCTGATGGTCTTCCACTGGAGTTTGAGTGACAGCAAGTCTCCTCAAGTCTCCAGAACTCTTCTCAATATTCTGGTCATTCTCAATAATGTAGTAGTTTGGATGGCCTCCACTTGTCCGCCAACTTCCAAGTCCTCCAGTCCTTTTAGTAATCCTTTAGTTACTGTTCCAAACGCACCAATTACAATTGATAAAATTGCCACCTGCATGTTTTTCAATTCCCTAGCAAGGTCGAGGTACTTATCCTTCTTTTCACATTCTTTCAGTTTTATTCTGTGGTCAGTCGGAACAGCAAAGTCAACAATTTTGCAATTTTTTCTTGTTGATTATTATTAGGTGTGGTCTTCTGGCCGCGATTTGGTGATCCGTATTATCATTATTATTTTTTTTTCCTGACGAGTTTTTCCTAAAAGCGTTAGCTAATAATCTTTCACTCGATTCTGAGTGACAGCAAGTTTCCTCAGGTCTTCTGGACTATTCTTAGCTGATCATAACAATGCTGTGGTTTTGGATGATCTCGGCACGTTCTCCGATTTCCAACTCTTCCAATTCCCTTACCAAGCCTTTGGGGACTGTTCCAAACCCACCTATTATAATTGGTGCCACCGTCTCTTTCCTGTTCCATTACTTTTTACTCCTTTAGCAAAGGCTAAGTACTTGTATCTTTTTTCGTTTTCTTTGATTTCTCCTCTGTGGTCCGCCAGGACGGCAAAGTCCATTATTTGATAGGTTCACAGTTTTCTTTTTTTTTTTTTTTTTTTGTTATCTATCATTAGATCTGGTCTTTTGACCGGGATCAGGTGATCTGTTTGTATCTCAAAATCCCAGGGAATTTTATCTCTCATTCTCCCGGACGGATTCTGGTTTGTGCATATACCATTTGGTAGAATGATCAAATTTCAATTTCTTGCGCAATTCCCTGTGGATCAACTCTCCTACCCAATCGTATCTAGTCTTATACTCTTTTTGTATTAGTTTGCTGCAGTCGATTATTAAGGGATTAATCGTTTCGTCTTTTTCACCACATAACCTACACTTGCTATTCTGTTTCGTCTTATCTATTTTGCCTTTAACGTAATCGGTTTTTATGATTTTTTTTCTGCTATCAGAAGAAATTCATTTTCTCTCTTAAAGTCTCCCATCCTTAGCTATGTTCAACTTTTTTCGTGTGGGATTCCCTCAGTTTGTCGTTTGAAGTATCTCATTTCTGTTTCTTAGTCGTTATTTTGTTCATCATTATATTGTATATGGTGTTTCTGGTCGCTATAATTAGTCTTGCTTTGCTTTTTTTATGTAGTCTTCGAATCCTTGTATTGATTCATCCACTTTCTCTTCAATGCTAGCGAGTCATCTTCCTCCTTCTTTTCTAGCTACATGTAGTCTATCTATAGCATCTCTTGGTCTTATTCATCGTCATTAGCTTCCTTGTCCTCTCGTTTATTTTTCTGGGTTCTTCCCTCGTCCAAGTCAAGAATGGTCCCGAGTATCTTACAAGAGAGACAGTCCAACTCTTTATCCCTTTGATGAGCTTCCTGCAGCAGAGCTTGGTTTTGAGAGGTTTTCTCGTTCGTCTGAGATTTCTTTTTATTTTATCTCCACTTGTTTGATGGTGTCCGCTTCCAATATTCCCAACTATTTGAAGGTTTCCTTTCTCTGAGCATCCTGATTCTTTCCTGATTTCGCAGTTCTATTCTTTCCCTTATTTGTCTTTTTCCGCTTCCCATTACGAGCATAACATTTTTTTCTATCCTAAATTCCCATCTAATATCCTGACTGTATATTCTTATTGTTTGTATTAAAGTCCTCAGTTCTTTTTCCTTTTTCTGAAATTATTTGATGCCGTCATTTTACTTTAGGTGGTTTATCTTTTCTTGCAATTTAGTAAATTTGTAGCTCCCTATGCATTTTTTAAGTATGTGATTGAGTGGCAACCCCTCCGCTCAGGCAGGATATGACACAAGGTCAATTTTTAAGCGGAGTTTAACAGGTTTGAATTCAGAGTTTTCCTTTTCCTAGACTAGTTGCCTCACCAAGGCTGAAGAACCTAGTCTGCCCTATTATTTACCCATAGCTGGATTCATACCTTTCCCAGGGGTATAAGTGCTATGTGAAATGCAATCAGTCTCGTCCAAGATTTGAACTCGTGTCGCCGTGTCCATTTCCTATGACGATAACCATTACACCACGGGCACAGTGATTGAGTGGCAATATCGCTATTACAAATAGTAATGGTAAAAGAACATCTTCCTCGAAGATACCCCTCTGGATTTTTATCTCGGCAAAAGATTTTCTTCCTGCGGTTAATTCCCTTTATTTCCTGTGAATAATTACAGGAAGGCACAAGGCCTTAAGTTTTGGGGGGAAGGGGAAGGGTGCGGTCTTGCATTGACTATGTTTTACTAAGGAGACCTAGCTAGCCACATTCACCGACCCATTCAACCATACAATATATAACAATTCATCCATCGTCATGCGCGCTGCTACCACCAAAATACTTCCTGCGGTTAATTCCCCGTTACATTTTTTCCTGGCTTTCGTCGTGAACTTAATGACTTTATCGAATATCTTATACATTCTTAGACTATCTATTATCCAGCTTTGCGAGACCAAATAGAAAGCCTTTTTGTTCTTAATTAACGCTACATTTTTCCTCCTCGTTTTGCTCTCCTTGAGGATGAGTTGATCAATGTACAGTATATCACCTGTTCTTGTTTCCTTGGGGTATCCAATCTCTTCTTCGGGAAACAGTTTGCATCTTACAAGCGAGCTATAGATCTCATCTCAAAGCTGTGCTGCTAGTATTTTTCTCATCATAGGTAGAAACGCTATCAGTCTTCAGTTTCTGGAGTTGATTCTTTTTCGGGGGTCTTTAGGGATCAGAGTAGTCTTCCCTTTAGTCATCCATTCAAGTATATTTGTTTCTTCTAAGCATCTATTTAGTTCAAGAGCCAGTCTGCTAGTGAATAAACGTGAATCTTTTAAAATATAACGGCCTGGCGTTTTTCAACTCGGTACTTTTTAAGTGTTCCTTTAAATGATTGCAGGTATGTTATCGATTTGGTGTCTTCTCCCAGTCTTTGTACTTTTCCTATGTTATTCATCTGTTCGGCCTTTCTGTTACGTTCTTTCCATTTGATTCTTTGGGACCTCTTGTTGGTATGCCCTCGTGCATTCTCTCCCTCCTTGTTGGTAGAATTTTCTTTCGTTATGTCCTGTTTCGATTGTATAACTTGACCCTGTTTCGATATCTTTTGTCTCCCTTCTTTCACCAATATCTTTTGATTTATCTCAATTTGCATTGTTAGATTTGTCAACTGTTTTATTTTGGTCTTTTTCCTCCGAACCTATTTCCGTATTTTTTTTCCTTTGTTAATATCTTTGCTTACTATCGTAACTTTTTTTTTTATTGTCCTTCTTGTATAATTTCCCATCCAGGTTTTTTATTCTGTTCGGTTCTTTCGGGGCACACTGATTTTATCACAGACTAATTTCGCCCTGTATAGATCAGCTTGTTTAATTCAGTGATGCTGTCCGTTCGGATATTAATTAGTAATTTGTTTATCTTTTCTATCTGAACTGTCTTGATTCCTGAGAGATGGTAACGTAGTCTTCTTTTCAGTTATGATTTTCTTTATTAACTCTACATTTACTTTGTCTTGTGTTATCGTTTATTCTGTGGTGTAGGGGGGGTCGATTTTCATTAGTTTGTTTTTTTATCCGATTAGAGAGTTCTTGCTTTTCAAGTGTAAAACGAAATTTTTTTATATCAAAACGTTACCCTGGTCTAATAAGTATGAATACCAAGTTTAACAGTTATTTGTCAAACCGTTTGGCCATCTATAGAGGACAAAGAAACTTTGTTAAATTATTAATATGCATTTGAGTAAAAGCAAAATAAGAATAACTCTGACTGGAACATATCAAATAAGTGTATTTGATGAGTAACAATTCATTATAGATTACTTCAAGAATACGAATAATTTAAAATATAGAAGAGAAAATATCCAAGAGAAATAAAACAATTTATTGCTTCATTTCTGTTTTATTTTCAAAATTAATGAGGGATGTGAATTTTCTGTGCAGTCAAATAATTGTAAGACGTAGAGAAAAATCTCTTTTTAGAAGATTGCAATGAAAAAGTGGTACATCATTTGAGTTTTCTGTTTTTAACAATATTGCATTTGACAGTTTAAACATCTGCTTTACTTTAACTTTGATAAACATACAGTTAACACAGAACAGTTTGATTGTTGAATATAAAGCAAGTTTTCACTTTTGTTTCAGATGACACGAATAAGTCAATACCACTGTAGATTATTCAAACCAGAAGAACTGCTATGAAGAAAGGCTATATCTGGAAAGTGAAATTCCAGAATCCATGATGTAAGTTAATGTTTTTTATTTTTTAAGTATGTATTAATCGTTAAAGAAATATCTGAACCGTCCGCAAAAAATATGCAGTCATCAAATTCCACAGGGATGGTTTTTGTTTTCGTTTTCGTGTGATTCACGACAGAAGAAATTCTTTCTTGTCAATTATTTCTTTCATTTTGAAACAAGTTTTCCGAACCGTCCTACACCTTCAGTTATTCTTTATCTATGAGTTAATTTTTCAATCTCGAACAATCTCGAACAACCAATGATAACCAACCACATTTATATCAACAGTATTTCTCTTTGTTATATCATATTTTTCTTTATTTAATAATCGTAAATTTGGTATATAATGTGTTGGAAGCGCTTGTAGCAAAAAGGTAATCCTTGTTGGAATAGGACTTGACTATCCGAGTTCAAACCCTAATGAGGCTGTTTGCATTTCATATAGTGCCTTTTATAAAAAGTCTAAATATTCCAATTCAGCTATTGGTAAATAGTAGAGCAGACTGGACTCTTTAACCTTGGTATAGCAACTAATTTAAGAAAAGGAAAACTCTGAATTCAAAACAGTTGTGAACCTGAAAAAGAATAGTCTCCACCAGACAATTCCTGTCCAAGACACTTTATTAGTAGTACCCCAACGAGCAAATAGGTTAGAAGACATGTGAAGAATATTATCAGTACATAATGTGTAACGAAATGGAAATAAATATAAGCATTTAAGTAGACTATGTATTTGGGCAAATGTTTGCAAACATATATATATATTATCATTTACAGAGTGACTGTTTCGTTGTATTACAGCTCTTCAATGTGTCTAGACACGTGAAACGCTCCAAGGCGGGATCAAAACCTACCTAACTTTACGTCAGGCAGATGACATACCCCAACGCCAAGCCTGCGACTCTACGGCAATTTGGGAATTAACATATATGTATCAAATTTTGTTTGTTTACATTTTGCGCTATCGGGTGCCAGAGTGCTCAATTAGTTAGAAAAGCTTTGCATTACGCAAATGGCAACTGTCCTTCGCCAGAATGCCCGACCCCCTCAGCCGATAGTGTGTGTGTGTGTTGGTGTGTATGTGTGTGTGACACCCATTTGTCTCATGAGGCAATGGATCCGCGCAGGGGCTTGGGTAAAATTTCATAGAAGATTGGCAGTTGCCAATGCAGCAAATCTTCCCATTCCAAGGAACCGATGTTGCCTAAAGGAATGAAAAGAGCCAAGAAAGCTAACAAAAGTTGTTAGAACGAGGTAAAAGAAAACGTCCAGCGGCCTTTATAAATTTCAGCTCTTATTTTTTAATTCAGAATTATTCTTTGAAACCAGCTATTCATCAAAGCAAGTATCTTCTACTATTTTATTTATAATTGGAGGAAGAAAAGGTGATTTGTGTAAAAAATATGAGACGACATTCGTGCGAAATTTACATAAACAACGTTGACCGACATATTTGAACTCGACTTGCCAGTAATATTTTCTGCGTTGATCCTACTTACCCAACCCCTCCGCACGGGCAGGATATGACACAAGGTCAATTTTTAAGCAGAGTTTAACAGGTTTGAATTCAGAGTTTTCCTTCTCCTAGACTAGTTGCCTAACCAAAGCTGAAGAACCTAGTCTGTCCTACTATTTACCCATAGCTGGAGGGAGAATAATTGGATTCATACCTTTCCCAGGGGTATTAGTGCTATGTGAAATGCAATCAGTCTCGTCCAGGATTTGAACTCGTGTCGCCGTGTCCATTTCCTACGACGATAACGACTACACCACGGGCACCTCCATTTTCTGCGTTGATAACCATTATTACACCCTAACTGGAACTGATCTTGAACTTTGATCTTCATCACCATAGAAGTTTATGTGAAGAAAAGTTTTTAAAAGAGTTTTAAAAGAGTTGCTCTGCTACAAATGAAGCGATAAAAATCAACCAGTAACGTAGCATTTCCATTCGTTGAATGAGAATTGTTTTAATCCAAGTGTTTCGAATTGACCTCTTTATAAATTATACGTGATGGTGACCACCAAATGGTGAGATCCATCCACACGTGTGAAGCATCTATTAGGAGTAAATGTACCATAATTCAAACTACCAGTAAGCGTTTTAGTCAAATAATTGACTTAGGCATCTGTCCCAAGCTATTAATAATCTGCATTCGATGTTAAAGCTATTTGGAGTCCGTGTTTGGAGACTATAGTCCATTCACTGTTGCATGTTTCTGTTATCGTCGTGTTGGCCACTGCCTTCTTCTCAATCGTTTCGACGATTGTAAATTTACAATTTCCGTTGTTTAAGCGGAAAAGTTCTATAGACAGTTGTTTATTATGATGCATAGATTCCATTCTGTGTCTGTAGTTGTTTAATCTAAAATAAAATGTCCTTTATAACTTTATACAGCTTGTGCAATATATATATATATATATATATATATATATATATATATATATATATAAAAGATATAAACAACGGAATATACATACAGAACATAGATATCTGGTCACTCAATCTAATGTTTGATTTTTGAAAAATATACTTACGAACAATTTTTGTTTTGTTGTAAGAATATTCAAGATCCATATATATATATATATATATATATATATATATAGAGAGAGAGAGAGACCTTGAATTTTCTTACAACAAAAGGGAAATTATTGAATAAGTTTTCACTGTTTTCCAATAGATGGCGTTCCCAGAACTGCATACGTGTTGTTTCAGATGGTAATGCATCTATAAGGAAGTACTATTAGCAAGCTTGAAATTCTGTGATTGTTATTTCGCCGAAGTATAAACAACTTTGTTTTTCATTGTGTTAATGATGTTGGATTTCGTGCCAAAGAAAGTGTATTTGCGGGAAATTTTACTGCACTTCTTTATTCAACAGAAATCTGCAGCTGAGGCACACCGGATTCTTGCTGAGACTTATGGTGACCATGCTCTGTCGGAAACAACATGCAGAAATTGGTTTAGATGTTTCAAAAATAATGATTTTCATGTTAAAGATAAAGAACGCTTTGGCGCACCGAAAAAGTTTGAAGACGAAGAATTGGAGGCATTACCTCATGAAAACTGAAAAAAAACTGAAAGCTGAACTTACAGAATCATTAGGAGTTGATGACACAATGGTTTTGAGACGTTTTAAAGCATTAGGAATTATTCAAAAGCAAAGACATTGGGTGCCCAACGAGTTAAAGCCGAGACGTCGGACGGCGTCTTGTCATGTGTGAACAGTTGTTTCAATGGCAGAAAAGGAAAGGTTTATTGCATTGTATCGTGACTGGCGATGAAAAGTGGCACTGAAAAGTGGATTCAATATGATAACTCTAAGCGTAGAAGATTGTAGGGTAAGCCCAGCTATACATCAACATGGGCAACAAAGCCGAATATCCATGGGTAGAAGCTTTTGCACTGCATCTGGTGAGATCAGCTGGGTGTTGCTTATCATGAGCCGCTCAAACTGACGAAAACAATCACGGCAGATTGCTATCGACTACTATTGATGTGTTTGAGCCGATCATTGAAGTAAAAACGGCCGCTATACGAGCAGAGACGCGACAAAGTGATTTTGCAACATGACAACGCTAGGCCATATGTTTCAAAACGGATGAAAACCTACTTAGAAACACTTAGATGGGAAGTCACCATATTTACCAGACATTGCTCGGTTCGATTATCACTTGTTCCGATCGATGGCACATGACCTGGCTGAGTAGGACTTTCATTCTTATTAAAATACAAAAAACAAGGTTGATTCGTGGTTAGCCTCAAAAGACGTGAAATTATAATGCTATCAGAAAGATGGGTAAAAGTACTGGCTAGCGATGGACAATACTTTCAGTGACATGTTTTTATTAATTTTTGAAAATATAGCATTACTTTTCATAAAAAATCAGCGAGAACTTATTCAAAGTCAAAATATATAATCACCCACTGAGAGATCTGTTTCGTTCTATCAGATCTCTTCAGTGTGGCTAAACAGGCTAGATTCCCGAAGCTGGGATCGAAACCCGGTTGACTCAAACGCCAATACAAGAATCTACCACTCAGTCACGAGGAAACTAGCCCAAGCGAAGGAAATTTAAACGGTTATGTATCACAGTTGTTTTTGTTTACATATATCCGCTTAACGACTACTGAGAGATCGATTCATATGAAGAGCCTTGCATTATGGTAATGGCAACACATTCACTTCTCATTTTTTTCGTATGGGCACTTATATAGATAGTACACACATGAAACTCTAGTCCCCTTCGAAGTAATCTCCCCCCGGCTGCAATGCACTTGTTGCACCGTTCCAACAACTTCTCGAAGGCCCCATGGAAGTTCTCTTGTGTGAGCGTGTCAAAGACCTTTGTCACAGCCTCTTTCATCTCCTCAATTCTCTCATATCGACAGCCTGTGAGCTTAGGGAATAGCCAAAAGTCACAGGGAGCAAGGTCTGGACTATAGGGAGTGTGAGGAACTGTCCTGATGCCCATATTGGTCAAATAGTCAGTGACAAGGATGGATTGTGGACTGGTGCATTGTCCTGCTGGAAATGCCACTGACCCGATTTGAAGAGTGCTGGCCTCTTACCAAAGAATCTCTTCCTGACCTCCCTTAAACCCTCAACATAGTAACCCTAACACTAACCCTTTGGTCAATCAACTCTGACTTCCTTACTCCTCCCACAGCTCTCATCATCCCTCAAAAACTCCCTGCCTCCCTTGAATCTCTTATGCCACTCAAAAACTGAGGTTCGAATCATGCAAGATGGTCGAAAAGCAGTCAGAAGCATTCCATACGTTTCTGTGGAAGGCATTTTTTCCAAGTTTAAAACAGAATTTTATTGCATATCGTTCTTCTAAAGTGTCAGATTACATTTTTGAAATTGACCAGCTGTGACAATCAGGCTTTAGTAGGGTGTATTCCAATTGCTGCTGTAGCTGTTCATTGGAACCTGAAATTATAAGAATTGGCCAGTCATCTCATATGATGTATAGAAATAACATACTGAATTCTCAAGAGTCTAGGACGATTTTAAATGCCCGTACGAAAAAAGTCTGGAAACTTATCGTATGCACCTCGTATATATATATATATATATATATATATATATATATATATATATATATACATATATACGAGGCCAGGCTGAAAAATTCAATGGAGGACCAAGATACTATTAAAGGGGTTTATTTTTCAACATGTTTCTCCTTGCGGTCGCACATTTCTTCAATCCTTGTTGCAATGCTTGGATCCTTTTGGTAAAAAGTCATCAACAGTGGATATGAAGTGGTCATATGAACTCTTCAGCCCACACTCGTATATGTACATACATAACTATGAAAAGTTCTTGAAAGTTCTCGTACGTTCTACAATATTCTAAAAAGTTCTGGAGAATTTGTGTAGGTTCGAGAAAATTCTCTGCCAACTATTCAGCTCTTAACGTACCTTGAATGCTCTTGAAAATGGGAAAATTTGAACACTTCATTACCCGGACAACAACAAAAACAAACTTTAAAGGGAAAATAGTTCCCTATTTATTTTAGGTATAAGTAATTGGAAACACTTTCATATCAGGAACAAAAAGTTAACAGTTTGCAAAGAGATAAGGATTTTCGTAGATTTTTCGTCAGAAGCGTACGATTAACAATATCGCTCTTTTACAAAAAATCTATTCAGCCAAAACATTGGGAATTTATGGGAAGTTTCAAGTCTAATAATATGAGTGCTTGCTGTTGCCGCTTCTAGCACTAATATACTCACATAGTCATCATGTACAAAACCTTTTTTAAAAATTGTTTTTCAAATATTTTCTGGCTTTTTTCCTCTGTTGGTAAAATATATTTTGCATCATGATTCATTCAGTATTGGATGACTCTACACCTAGCTTCTGTTTTGTATTCGTGAAATGAGTAATGTTACCAAAAATTTGTTATTATTCGGAAAAAGATTATCTACTTCCATGGAATGGATGAATAATTTGTAAATTAAGAAATGGAAGATTTGTTTACTTTAAAATATAAGGGATGATTATAGACTTTCGACAAATCGGAGAGTCATCTAGATAAAAATAACACTTAAAACTAGTAAGGTACTGTGTTAAATTTTCTTATCCGTAAGAAGAATGATTATGGAATAAATATTATTTGCACCAAATGTATTAAAAAAAGGGTTTTGTTTATACATGAAAAGTTGTTTACATTGTAAAGCAAAATTCAAATGTACAAATAGCATAAAAGAACTTTAGGAACATTAAAAATTAGATAGAAAATCTATAGAAACTTTGAAAAAATGTAGGCGAATTACACGTTGATTAAAGAAGATCTATCAAAATAAGTTATACATTCGAAACGTAATATTTTTCAAAACCCAACTGGGTAATTATCGAATTAATTACTTTTTAGAATTAAGTTTCTAAGATAATTAATTCAATTTTTGAAATAATTTTAAAAACATAATTTAATTTTTCTGTGTTATGCATGATATATATTTTCTAAAACTACACTCTCGTCTTCAAAATTAACGTTACGCCACCGACTGAAGTAAAAAAAAAAAACTTTATTAAAACGTTACTAGAAATTAACTAAATGTTGATATAAATTTTCAAGGATATGCATACACACGAGCATGTATGTAGGCACACACACAATGCCTCATGGTTATTGGGACTCAATACAAGACTAACGGTGCTTTCTTTTTAAACTAAAATTTTTCATTGTTCTTTAAAAGTATTTCAAGATGAACTTTGCAAGGGTATCTTATGAAATTGGTTATGGTAATTATTCATAGCTTCCTTTCATTCTCAGTGAGAATCTTTTTAATCTTTGCGTGTCTCTCTTTCGTATCTTCCACAATTGTATTCTGCTCTTATTTCTATTGTTTTCTTTACTTTGTTTTAAATTTTCTTTCTCCACAGATTTTTATTCAAAGTTATTATTTTATTTTCCTTTTTATCACTTGTTTCTCTGTAACTTAAGTTTTTAGAAGAATTATAAAAAAAAAAAAGGTTTTTACAAACTCGTTTGCAATTCATCGACCATCTTTGGATAATTTCTTTCAAATAAAAGCAAAAATGAGGTAATATTTGATTATCTTATCAAATTGTTCAAATCAATGTAGCATTTGAATTATTATCGTAATATTTTTCAATCATTGATACATGAAAATTTTATCTATTCATTTATGATCTTTGTTTTGATTTTTCCACAAATACGATTTGTCTTATAAACATCAAAGTAATTTTGAAAGGCCCCAGTTGTTAGTCAAAAAATATATCTCGTTTAATAGAGCCGATTGATAATTCGTAGTATAAGAAATGGGAGATTTATTTACTCTAAAGTATAAGGCATGACTATTAACTTTGTTGGATTGCCCACTTGAAAATTCCATGGAAAATAAAACTTGATACAGTTAGTTGCATCCTCATAAAAACTCTAATAAAAAAGTTTTCAGAAATTTTAAATGCATATACTGGAAAATACTACCAATTCCGAGGATTAGAGTGGATTATTTAATTATAATTGTTTCTGCGCAATCATCCTCTTCCAGATTTCTTTGCAAAATTTATCATCATTTATGCATTTAGCTGTTTGCTAAAGTATGTAATCAGAATGGAAACAGGAACGTCCACAAACGGACGCAGTAGCATAATACGAAAGTATCATTGGTAAGTAAGTAAAGTTGGCGACCTTAGCCGAGGGTGACCCCAAGTCTCCCTTTTCGATAGCTACTACAACAAGGTGTAAGGGAGGGTGCTACTCCTTTCCCTGGATTGCTCTACTTTACCCTTGATCCGTACCTTATAATGCTGTGTATTAAGCAAGGAGACATCAAGTACGAATTTTAAATCTTTGGTATGAGTCAACCTTTGATTGAACCCAGGTCGCTCGGGCCATGGGTGAACACTCTAGCCATTATGCAATGATCTTAGTTGTATTTAGTTAAACGGTTCTGTTCCAATAAGCCTACCTTAGCCCCCTGCCTTATCAAGGTAGCCTTCATGGAATATTTATTCCAGCCAAGAGAGCGAGTTCACATTCTTTGGGTTTTGTCACGTCCAGCATTCCTAATAATCTTTGTCTAGTTGACCCAAATTCCAGAAAACAAGACCAACGATTTCATCTATTCGATAGAAAGATGTTAGAACCAAAAGCCAAGTATCTTTTCAAATAATATTTCAGGCACATCTACGGTACCTACTAAAACATCAATCATTATAAAACATACTTACATCGCACAAAATGTCAAAGCAAATTTTGTGTAACTCTACAGGATGTTCTTTGAATCTGAAAGAAATCAGGTGCTTTCATGATAATAGTTGACAGATGTTTATTGCTATTGATATGGTTGAAAAGGTAATTAGAGGACAATTATTTGTATAAGTTATCACTGACTGGCTCGTATCACTGTCAACAAATGTGGCATACCAGAGACGAGAAAATTTGTCAAACCATCAAGCAGAGAGAGAGAAGGGAGAGTGAGAGGGAGGAATTGATACTTTTCCCATATGATCATAAATAACTTCAGCTGTAATTTGAACTTATTTGCAAAAGGATTAGAATTTTTTTCGCAAAGAGTTTTATCACCAGTTCCCTCAGGGAATATCTCCATTGCAAGAGGAAACGTAACTGCAATATATTCAGAGTATTTATCCTTGAGTAGAACATTAAACAGCTAAGTTTTGTGATTTGTGCATGGACAAATAATTCACAGAATTTTTACTTATATACAATATGCATACTCACATATATGTAGTATGTTTACTGAATTGTTACAGATACATACACACTCAAGAGATTATAGCAAAATACCCTCTTCCTGTCTTTTCTCTCTCTCTCTCTGTCTCTCTCTCTCTCTCTCAAACACACACACACACACACACACACACACACACACACACACACACACACACACACACACACACACACACAGACGCACATCGAGCCTCAAGTTAAGTTAAGCTGTGTCTTTCACATAGAAAGGTTATTACGTAAACACCATGCAAATTATAACTTTTGTTCTGCTTTCGAAAGTCATCAATTCACAACAGAATCTTCTCAAACAAAATTTAACAATTTGAATATCACTCGAAGTATGGTGCTTAGATTGAGAACTCAATTCAAATAGTTATCTCTAAATATTAGTTTTCCCGGATAAGGGATAATTTTAATAATTAATCTGTATCTCCTTTAAATAGACACATTTACACACAAAATTATGAAGATAAGTATTTGAGAACACATATTTAGTGGGCCATAAATGGAAGACTACCAAATCAAATAATATATGGCATGAAAAAAAATTAAGTAAAAAGGCCCTGTGGCGTAGTAATTAACTTGCTGGACAGTGACAGTGTAATAAATGAGTTCGAACTTCACTTCCGCTATAACGTTCACTTTCGAACTGATACGTATGACACCTCTCATTCCACCAGCTATATATTAAATAGTACCACTACTGTTCTTCTAAAAGGATGGATTTGACATTAGATAACCCACGAAGGTTGATCTGTCATTAAACAAAGAAAACAAACCAAAACAAATAAATTTTAACAGTCATTTATCTTTCCAAATGTACTGGTAGCCAATTGTTTTGCACAGGAAATGATGCTGATGAAACAATCTGCCAACTCCCTCAACATTAAAATAGCGAGCTTTTTGAAATGGGCTTGGTCCTTTATGTCCAAATTCAAAAACCTTCGAGGGACATTTTACTGAGATTTGTTACTCGTAGCCAAAAGAATAAAACACTCACTCTATGCTGAGAGACTTCGTAAAGATGATCGAGTCTAAAAATTAAAAAACATTATCACCTACGATCCCAGCACGGTAACGGAAACCACCGTTGATTTCACCTTCATGTCACTATCAACACATAACCTCTGGTTCTTTTGATTCAAATCCCGGACTACTAGATTTGGGGCATTTATGAGAAGAGGGCCATCTATCACAATACCGACGACTCATTGAAGGCAACCATCGTGGACGGAATAGTTACACAAGTTTGCTTTTGAGATCACATCGAGATTGACTTTGATGCCGTCCTCGAGGGGTGGTATGTAATACTATTGGCTACTATATATATATATATATATATATATATATATATATATATATATTCTTTACTAACATTTTTTCCTAATAAAAGTTTGCATAAATGACATAAATCAAACATTTTATTGTTAAGATTTCAGATGAAAAATGAGAGAAAAAATTGATATGTCTTCAACAATCTATTAAACAGGTGTATATTGATATTTTCAGATTTTTTTATCTTCCTATTCACACATTCAAATCGGAATATCTAGTTGTATTCATAGGAACATGAGAAAAAGGAAAAAGTAAGGACTTGGTTTTCAAACAAAAGTATTTATTCAATGATTTAAATAAACGAAGCATGTTCTATGTAAATCAAAATTTGCCCAAATCATTATAAGTAGATTTGAAAGACATTGGTTTTATCAGATTTGCTATCTTTTCTCGCGATATATACGACCAGGCAATATTGAAAATAGAAATTTTCTTTGCTGAAAGTGATCTGGACATTTTTCATTTATCCTGATCCAGAATAACTTAGTCAATCTCAACAGGATTCATGTTAGAACACAGGCTTGACTAATGAGAATAACTAAATATTAATTTAGATTGGACATTTTCATGTCCTTTTGGTTGTATGGCAATGGAATACTAATGTTTCTGTTGTCAAAAAAAAAAAGAATATCAGGATATTTGGGGATACATCCTTTCTTCAGAATGGATAGGTATTTTTAAAAAAATAGATTTCAGAAGTTTTAATCTTTCAATATTTCAGATAATTCTCCATTCGATGACTTTATCTGCAGCTAGACAATCTCCATTCGATAGCTTTATTAGTAGCAAAACAATTTCTAGATCTCAACAACCGCTGCTAAAAATTGATGAAAGAAAAGCTGATCAAAGAAAATGACATCATGTGTGGTACTGGTTATCGTGGTGTAATGGTTATCGTCCCAGGAAATGGACACGGAGATTCGAGTTCAAATCCTGGACGAGACTGATTGCATTTCACATAGCACTAATACCCTTGGGAAAGGTATGAATCCAATTATTCTCCCTCCAGCTATGGGTAAATAGTAGGACAGACTTGGTGAGGCAACTAGTCTAAGAGAAGGAAAACTCTGAATTCAAACCTGTTAATCTCCGCTTAAAAATTGACCTTGTGTCATATCCTGCCCGAGCGGAGGGGTTGGGTAAATGGGATCATGTTAAGGTTTTATACAAGTTTTCTCTGTTGTATGTTGACTAGTTCAAACATAGCTTTTCTATCCTGTCAATGGCATTAATCAAACCTAATAACGAAGATATTTATTCGTCACTGCCACATTTGTACTATTACTCAAAGACAGATATCTGATAACCTATGTCAATTGGAACGATTCATTGTCGTTTCACTTCTAACACTATTGAATTATACTGTGACGCAGTTCACAATTTTATGTAGAATTTTCAATTTTGAAGTTACCAGATGATGGTACATTTCCTTTACAGATTAGCCAACAATATATATATATATATATATATATAGTATTCTTGGTCCAGTTAAACCGGAGTTGGGAGTAATTCCATCAGGACAAGAACTTATTCATGAATGAATATTTAAATTTTCCTGGTAAAGAGCTCAATGTACCAACAATACAGAGCAATAAATTCTTTAAGAAAAAACAACGAAACCAGTCACATAGGATTATAAATTTATTTCGATCCTGTTACGCATTTTTGAAATTTCCAAAGATCTGTAGAAGTTCTGTTAATTTTTTTTCGTGTTTTTGGAAATTTCAAAAATGCGTAACAGGATCGAAATAAATTTATAATCCTATGTGACCGGTTTCGTTGTTTTTTCTTAAAGAAAAAAAAAGTATATATATATATATATATATTGCATAAGCTGCATAAATCGATAGTTTAGTAAGTTAGAAAGGCCATTTTATTTTAGATTAGACGACTACAGACACAGAATGAAATCTATGCATTATAATTAGCCACTGTCGAGAGAACAGTTCTACTTAAACGACAACAATGACGACAACTTTAACGGAAATGCAAAATTTACAATGGTAGAAAAGATTGAAATGAAAGCATTGGGTAACAGAAACACACTAAGGTTTTATACAAATTTTCTCAGTTTTATATCGACTTGTTTCAAACAGCTTTTTCTATTCTGTCTATACCATTAATTAACCCTTGTTATGAAGATGTTTATTCGTCACAGCCACATTTTTACAATCGCAAAAAGACGGATATCTAATAACCTGAATCAATTGGAACGATACATTGCCATTTCACTTCTCTCACTATTTAATTATACTGTGACACAGTTCTCAATTTAACGTAGTATTTTCGTGTTACCTAATTATGGTTCATTTTACTTTTATTTTAACCAATAATATATATATATATATATATATATATATATATATATATATATATATATATATTGAAATCAAACATTTTCATCACTTTCGGCTATGTGAAGCGAATATTCTTACAAATAAAAGAAATTGAAAAGAATTGTCCGTACGCATATTTTTAAAAACCAAACATCAAATCTTACTTGAGCGATCTTATATATTCTGTATATCGCTAAAACAAAAATTGAAATTTATTTACTAGATTGCACACGCTCCAAAAATCAATACATTAGAAAGGCCATTTTATTCATGATAAAACAACTACAGACAGAGAATGAAATCTATGCATAATAATAAGCAACTGTCTATAGAATATTTCTGCTTAAGCGATGACGATGACAACGCTTTTAACGGAAATGCAAAATTCACCATCGTAGAACAAATTGAAAACATTAGTAATTTGGCCGATCTCAACAATGCTCTTGTCTGGATGGTCTCGATTCTTCCTCAAATTTCCAATTATTCAAGAAATTTTTCAAGATTTTGGGGAGCGCTCTAAGTGCACCAATAACATTTGGTATCACCCTCATTCCCATGTTCCACAGTTTTTAAAGTTTTCTGGCTTTGTCCTAATGTTGTATATTGATCTACGACCCGGCCGAGCTGTCAAAATAGGAAATGCACCTGTGTAAATAACAGGTGCATCCGGTCGAGGAATAGCAGACCGTGTATGGGTTGAATGTGTGCAATTTGTGGCGCCCACAAGAAGAAGGAGGGCGTTGAACTATTATATAACCCAGTGCTCAGAAAATTCAACCAGTTGGAGAAAAGATGCGGTAGAGAAAGCCAGCACCCAGCAGAGGGAGCCCTCAGGCCCCCGATTGAGCAGTCGGGGATCAGACGAGTTAGAGATAAGATGCGGTAGAGAAAACCAGCACTCAGAGAGGCTGGGCCCCAGGCCCCCGGTTGAGCAGCCTAGAAGAGCGGGAAAGAAACGCGGTTATGGCCAATAGAGTGGGGGTCAATATGTTGCAGTTCTGTTCGGTCTCCAACTCCCTCTCACACACAACCCTTTCAAATAAACTGAGTGGTATATTTTTCTTAGAACTGTGTCGCTCGTCTTTATTGTGTCGTCGTTATGATTCTGCATGCATATGTAGATGTATATGTATTATGTGTTTGTATAGTTGGTCATGGCTATGCAACATTAATAATTTTCTATCTTTTCGTTTACTTTTATTTTCACTTTGTGATCCGCTGGAACAGCAATATAGAAAATTGGGAAAGAAAACAGAAAAAAACTATTGATTCCTCAGGCGAAACATTAAAGAAATTGCACTTGAAATGACCTGTACAAGGCCAAGAAGGAGAAATTTGAGAAAGAAACAGAATCTCTTTTAATTGCAAGACCAAATAATTGCAGTTATCGAAACAAAAATTCATAAAACGCAAAACATAAAATGTAGGTCATGAGGCGGCAGAGATAAAATAGTTAATCAAATGATAAACAAAAGCAGTAAACTAATACAAAAGGCTTAACTGTGTGGGAAAGGTGATCCACAGGAAAGTGTGAAATAGATTAAAATTTGATCATGCTGACAAATGATATACAACAAATCATAATCTGGCCTTGAAAATGGGACTTTAAGATACAAACGAACCACCTAATCTGGAACGGAAGACCATATCAAGTGGATATAAGAAGAGAACTTTCCGTCTTGTGAATTTTGCTGTTGCAGCAGTCCATAGAAAGTGAAACATGGAACAATACATTGATCTTGCCTGAGAGCTAAAGAAGCTGTAGAATATGAAGGTAGCGGTGATACCAGTTGTAATTGTGCATTTAGAACGGTCCTCAAAGGCTCGGAAAAAAGATTGGGGGAGCCGAGCATATGAAGAAGAATCGAGACCATCTGACCTCAGCACTGTCAAAATGAGCTAGAATACAGCCCGGTAGACCTGAAGAGATTTTGTTATATAATTGCGGAAGGATTTTTTTAATATTATCATTTTTCGTTTTGTATATCTTACCTTTCGGTTTAGTTAGGCTGAGAACCTTTCGGCTTTGTGCATGGGTTAGTTAGGTGTACACATTGAGTGCAGGTGTTCACGCGCGCGGGGAGGATGTGACAATCACAGATATCACAATAAAAACCCCAGATAAGAAATGAGACTGGGGATGAGAATGACGTCATGTCCGTAAGCGATGGGCTAAGGATTTTGGGATTTGAAAAAAACAGTTAGTTGAGTTTTGGACTTTGACGGCGCGAGTTGATTTTCGGAGCTCGCCGAGGCGAGACCAGTTTGGGTCTACGGGATGCCCGCGCGTTTGTTGAGTCAGTGAGTTGAGACCTGATGATGTACGAACAGTCAGCATAGTAAGAAATTGTGTGTCTCTCTCTCCTCATGTCGGAAAACCTTAAACTCAAAAAGGTAAATAAAAGTTTCGTACCTGAACCAAAAAAGAGAGTCGTCAGAGTGTTTCGAGTGTTTTCGGATTCCAATATGCGTATGAACATTATGAACATTCTATGAACATATGTATATTTTACATATGTATATGTTACAATTTGCCGTCACTCAGAATCTCGCCAAAAACTTCAAGTTAAAACTAGTAAGAAGTAAAATAATGTTAAATAGTAATTTCTTTCATCGCAATTATTTCCAGTCTCGTCAGTTTCCTCTTTGTCGTAGATTTATATCCCAAGTAAGATGCAAGAAAAAACGACTAAAAATTAAGATGAAATTTAATGAAAACATTTAATGTTTGTCTTAAAAACAAGTGATCTGCAACATTTAAAAAAAATATAACCACGTTTATTCCGTGTTATGAAATTCAAAGAAATGACCTCCTCGTTTAATATGTGATGACTTTAAAACAATTATTTCTAATTATATTTGACAGGCGTTATTACCAGTGAGCACAGCAAGCTTCGTTTTTTTCTATGGTATACTCATCTAAAGTAACAACTGCGCCATGTTAGCTTAATTAACTCATTAATTAATTTAATTCGATATTGACTTCTTGAATAGGCCATAATACAATACTTGAAGAGCGCTAATTGTCTTATTGAATAAAATAAGGTTTTAATTGTTAACACTCTGGATTCAGCTGAGGTTAATGGTTAAAATGAAATGTCATTAAAAATCGTTTAATTGAAAATTTGTCTTAAAGGAGTAGATATAATAATACTTTTTAAACATTATTTTATTATCAACAAGAATTTTAAAGCCTCATCAGAAAAGAATATACGAAGGTCGTTCAAAAAGTAGTAATCCTCACCCAAAAGAAGACCAGCCATAGCTGAAAATTTTTGTAATGGTAACTAACTACCACTTCTTGTAAAACTAATAAAGCTAATTCAGATTTATGCCTTAATTTCTATGCTAGTGAAGCCCATACAATTGTGAGAGGTCTTCAACAGGTGTAAAATTTAAGTGAAGCTTTGAACTTTTTGAATGATCCTCGAGCTATCGAAAAATAAACTTTCTTTTCTACCTCGTAGTCAAGTTAACTATGTATCTTTGTAATACGAGATGAAAAGCGAGAATGCCTTCAGATAACGAGTTACAAAGGTGTGTACAGTGCTTAATTTTATTATAGATATTTTGTGCTGGATTTTAATAATCAAGTATAAGTCTTCTTGAGAAACTTTTCTTTCATTTGATATTCAAGGAAATGTTAAACCTTAAATGCATAAAAGGTACGAAAATCAAATGAAACATTCAATAGTAATGTTGATCTGTATATTCCAAAATGGTTCAATGAAAGTAGAGTATTTGTTGTAAGTAAGAATCAACAAGTGCGTATAATTCTAAGTGAACCTATTACTGTTTATACTATTTGCGTTGAACTGGCTATCTAAATTGAATATGACACAATCTCTCATTCTCATCCAGAGTTTAACTTTTCCATTATTCTTTTTGAATATGGTTTAATTATCTTCAAATCACATTTCTAGTTAGCATTAACAAACAAGTGACCGAATCACATCAGTACATATGAGTTATCAACAAAACCGAGTTTTTCCCCCAAATAGTGGCAATGACAAATATGCAAGTTTAATTTTCATCCAACAAAGAACAATACACTTTCACTTCATTATTCTTACTACTTGCTATTAAAGATATCTGCATTGAGGAAAGCAAAACGTCTGACTTGAAATCTACACGGATATGAAATTTCCTAGTCGATTTATCAAACTGCAATTCATTAACGAGATGGCAAGTGTCTTATATGGGATATTACTTGTAGCAATACCATCTCTGGGGGTAAGTTGATTAAATTTGTGACGGATTCAGGCGTCGTTGCCAAGCAGTAGACTGGCTTGGTAATGAATACTTTTGGACAGATTTCTTTTTTTTATCTGTTGTGGTTGAAATGTGCTCTTCGTCCACGAACTTCCTCCTCCTTACTCCACTAGATCTATTTAAGGGCTGCTGACATTAGGAATGAGACACAAAATGCTGAATAGCCGTTTCAAAGTGTTTTTCTTTCCATTCTGAGGAATAACACATTTTATATGGGGTATTTTTGGAGCAGGTTTGGTTTGGTTTCTTTAGTTTAATGGCATATCAACTCTTTGTAGGTTATTTAATGCCAAAGCCATTCTCCTAGAAGAACAGTAGTGGTACTATTTAACCCATAGCTGGGAGGATAAGAGGGTTCATACCTTTCCCAAGGGTATTTGTCCGAAAGTGAACGTAAAAGCACGACTGGAGTTCGAACTCGCTTATTACGATTCCACAGTCCATCGCTTTAACCATTACACCACGAGGACACCCCCTTTTGGAGTAGGGTAAAGGAATCGCGTTCATTGTTCATTCATATTTATATATTTTGTGTAGTTGTTTCTTTAAAGTTTATTTAACACGGTCCAGTAAAATGAGAATAATTTTTCAACATATTTATTGAACTCATTGTGGGGTCTCTAACATAGTGAACTGGTGAATGATATTAATAAAGGGGTACTCCAAACTCCCAAGACCACCAGAATGGCAGTTTCTCCACCAGATACAGTTAGTGCTATGCGCAGAACACCCCTGTTTAAGAGTGGGTCTTACCTTTCTACAGAGACTACAATCAGCGGGTTCCAAGCCCCGTGGATAAAGCTACGCTTTGAGTGGCATTGGCAATCCAAGTCTAGTTTCAGTTCGAAGAAAAGACAATAGTTAGCAATAGGGCGTTAAATATCTAAAAAAAAAAAAAGAGAGAGAGAGAGCCGCTAGCCCAAGCTGAGGTCTCCTAGGATTTCAAGGAGAAAAAAGGCAGTTGGGAATTGGCTGTTGGATGCAAATAAAGAGAGCCGTTAGGCCAGCCTGGGTTCTCCGAGTAGATAGAAGAAAAGAATAGTTTGCAATTGGCCGTGGAATACAAAGAAAGAGAGCTGATAGGAAAAGCAGGGGTCTACTAGGATTTCCAGGAAACGACAAGTCAGCAATTAGCCGTTGGATACAAAGAAAGAGAGTTGCGAGGACATGTTGGTGTCTCGTAGCAGTTCGAAGAAAAAACAAGTTATAAATTGGTGGCTGGATAAGAAGAAAGAAAACCGCTTGGTCAAGCTGGAGTCTACTAGGATTTCGAGAAGAAAACAGTTCAATACAAGGAGAGCTGCTATACTAAACTGCAGTCTCGTAGCAGTTTGAGAAAAAGTCAACACTTAGGTTTTGGCTGTTGGGTACAAAAAGAGAGCTGTTAAGCCAAACTGGGATCCCCGAACATTTCGAGGAAAAGACAGCAGTTAGCAATTGGCTGTTAGATACAAAGAAATAGAGCCAAGTTGGTGTCTCCTTGGATTTCGAGAGAGCCGCATGGCTAACCTGGTGTCACATAGCAGTTTCAGCAAAAAAACAATGGATTGGCTGTTGGATATAAAAAAGAAAAACCGCTTGGCCAAGATGTGGTCCCTTAGAATTTCGAGGAAAAACAGCAGTTAGCAATTGGCTGTTGGATACAAAAAAAGAGAGCTGCTAGGCAAAGTGTACCATACCCATGATACGGATATGCGAAATGGACATACAATGTTCATATATATATACATAGAACATAGGAATTTCGAAACACGAAAAACACTTACGACTTCTTAGTTGAGGTACGAAACTTTTTATTACCTTTGAGTTTAAAGGTTCTTCGACATAAGGAGAGAGATACACATTCTTTCTATTTTGGCTATTCCATCTGCCTGCCCCCCAACACGTGTGCACCCGTTGCTAGGCTTACGCGAGCAAGCGAAAGCCAACCGTCAACTAACTGACTTTTTCAAAATCCCCCGAATCCTCCGCGCGCGCGCTTCCGGTGCATGACGTCGTTCACATCCACTGGTCAACCTTTCTATCGGATATTTATTTTGACATCTATGAACGACACATCCTCTCCGCGCGCGTGTTAACACCTGCACTCAAATTTGCACCTAACTAACCCATGTGCTGAGCCGAAAGGTTCTCAGCCTAGCTAAACCCAAAGGCATAAAACGAAATTCCTCGGCCATTATATTACAAAATCTGGGGTCTCCAAGCAGATCGGTGAAAAGTCAATAGTTTATAATTGGCAGTTGGGTACAAAGAAAGAGAAACGCTAAGCCAAATTGGGGTCTCCTTGGCTTTCGTGGAAAATAAAACAGTCAACAATTGGCCGTTAGATACAAAGGAAGAGACCCGTTAGGATAGGCTTTAGTAAGAGTATCCTTAGGGCAAAGTTGGCTCTCCTAGGATTTCGAGTACAAAACCACAACTAGCAAATGGCTGTTGGATACAAAGAAAGACTGTAACTTGGCCAAGTTGGTGTCTCACAGCAGTCCGAGGAAAAGGCAACAATTAGAAAGGTGCTGTTGGATACAAAGAAAGAGAACAGCCAGGATAAGCCGGGATCTCTTAGCAGTTCAAAGAAAAGACAATCGTTAAGTTGCTGTTGTATACAAAGAAAGAAAATAGAAAGGCCTACCAGAGCTCTCCAAGCAGATTGAGGAAAAGACTACAGTTAGCAATTGTCCGTTGGATTCCAAGAAAGAGAACCGCTAAGCCAATTTGAAGTCTCCTAGGCTTTCCTTGAAAAGAAAAGTTAGAAATTGGCTGTTGGATACAAAGAAAGAGAACCACTAGGCCAAGCTGGGGTCTCGTAGCAGATCGAGGAAAATCACCGACAGTTTTTTAGGGCGGTAGTAAACGAACCAGCGGCTAAGTTTCGTTCGCTGTCCATATTGCTATTGTTAGGGTCCGATCGATTTAAGTTGAAAAGCTAAATGTCTCATCCTCAAGATTTTTCGGAGATAAATCGTCATAAAGACAACAATACGATTGTATTTTCTGGTTAGGTTTCTTTCTTTTTTCCTTTGTGAACCTGACCTATGACTTCTTTCGGCCAAGATCAGTGACAGACAAAATAGAACAAATTAAATTAAAGCTCAAAGTGGAGAGATATCAGATATTGGGCAAGACAAGACCAACTACAAATCGATACTGCCGCATCCACTTTCAAACGAAATTTAATTTCGCTTGAAATTAGATTTAGTTATTGTAATTAAATGAAATTAAATTCAGTTATTGAAATTAAACAAAACTTAGTAATCATTTCGTAAGTAACCACTGACTTTTTCATTCATTTCTACCGATATATCTCAAGTAGGTTAGAATAATCTCGAAGAGTTCTATAATACTTTTTATCCGTTAGTACTCCCACCAGCAGCACACAGACATGCGTTTTACTACAAGAGTTTTATTAATTACTTGTTTGACAAATTTACCGAGATCGTCATATTTCCGATTTTGATTTTTAGTGCAATTTATTCTCTAGTGTTTGTCAAAAATCATTTAAAGTTAGCGACTTCTATCGCTCAGGCAATCTCAATTTTACACCCTTGGGAAAGGTATGAACCCCTTTATCCTCCTCCCCAGGTACGGGTTAAATTGTACCTCTAATGAATTTCTCTAAGGGTGGCTTTAGCATTAAATAACCCACGAAGAAACCGAAACTTGTAGATTTTATAAGTTCAAAAATGGGACATAATGATTCTGTTGCATTCGTCTCATAAGCGCGTGAAATATTGCTTATTTACCTTGAAGTATTTCAAAGGTTCGTTTGTTTGTTCGAAAAAAATTATTATTAAATATGACGACTTATACAAGTGTTATATATTCATTAACTATCTTATTTTAAGCTGATAACACAGAAATATGTTTCTGTGAGGGCATAACTTAAACGTCACATAAAGATTAATGATTATGGGTTCCCGGTGAACTATAATTCGTACAACTGTGAATACAATTTTTTTAAGTCTTGATTTCCCGGTGATTGAAAAGAAATTATGGAAAAAAAGGTCGTAGCCTTAGTTTCAAAGAAATTTTCAGCTAGACGTCTGATTTATAACGTACATACAGTTGAACTAACTTTATAACGTAAAAGATACAGTTGAACTAACTTTATAACGTAAAAGATACAGTTGAACTAACTTTATAACGTAAAAGATACAGTTGAACTAACTTTATAACGTTAAAGATACAGTTGAACTAACTTTACAGACACAAAGTAAGGTTTTGTATCATACTTATATTGTAAATTGAGCCCTTTGATAGAAACTTTGAAAAAAATTAGGAATTTTAAAAAACTAAAATGGTATGGACCGCTATCGATAAGCTATCGGTCATATGGAAGTCAGACCTAACCGATAAAATGAAACGCAGTTTCTTCCAAGCAGCAATCATGTCGATACTGCTACATGGATGCACCACATGGACGCTAACTAAAAGGCCGGAGAAAAGGCTAGACGGCAACTACACAAGAATGCTGCGAGCAATATTGAACAGTTCCTGGAGGCAGCACCCCAAAAATCAACTGCTGTACAGCCACTTACCACCCACCACGAAAACTATCCTAATTAGACGAACCAGACATGCAGGACACTGCAGGAGAAGTAGGGACGAGCTCATTAATGATGTACTCCTATGAACCCCTACACATGGCCGAGCAAAAGCAGGACGACCAGCTCGAACCTACTTACAGCAGCTTTGTGAGAATACAGGGTGTAGCCCCGAGGACCTGCCGAAAGCGTTGAACGATAAGGAGGGGTAACGAGAGAGGGCTAGAGATGACACGACAAGATGATCAGATGATGAAAATGCTAGAATAATACTTTATCGTATCATAACTCATCGCAGAAAATTTGATGCTGTTATGCGATGACAAATAGAGAGACAAATAACTGTTACTCCTAACATTTTGATAAATTTTCTTGCTTCCAATTTTTACAACCCCGTTGTACTTTACTAAGATATACACTGAAATCAACTTAATTTTGATGCTTAATAATCTTAATTTTTTCCGAAATTCTTGATTATATTTTTTAAAGTTTTCTAAGCGAGTCACAAAAGAAATTACAAATCTATATAAAACTGACTGAATATTAATTCCTGTACATGTTAAAAGCGCGATAAGGGTAACTCGAAGCCGATTTTTTTTTTTCTTTGGCCCGAAGGAAGGGCTAGATATACAACTGCCCCACTCCAGGCCCTCTCTTCGCCAATACTTAACGATGAAAAATAACAATACTATCACAACATGCACTCTAGCCAACTGCCCAATAAGAGATCCAAATATATGTCAAAAACTTACATTATTTATTGCTTAATTTGCTTAAAATGCCATAATTTTTATATAGGAAGTATAATTAGATCCCTCCACATCAGAATTAAAGAACACCTCAACACGTGTGCATCCTTATTCCATAAACATTTCATTAAATGCAAAAATAATGATAATAATTTTTCCATTAAAATAGAAGCAATAGTACATAATAGTACATAATGTTGGTAATCTCAGAATTAAAGAGGTTTTATTAATAGCTTAATTACATCCTCAGATTAACAGTAGGTTAGAATTAAATACTGAATATATAATTAATTAACATGCACATTTTAAATACATATCTAAGTTTAAAAATAAAATAAAATAAAATTAGATTAAATAAAATTAGATTAAATTAAATTAAATTGATTAGACAACCGAAGTCACGTCTATTAAGCATGGCGTTTTAACCCCCCACATGGTTACAACATCCAGCATGACGTTCTAATACCCCACGTGACATCATGTTCACAATGTTAAAAAAAAATTTTAACATTCAACATTGTGTTCGTTTATAAAAAAAAAAAAAAAGGTCTCCGACAATGAAGTTTTACTTTGAAATTAGAGTCAAACAATTATTATTTCGCATTGCAATAGTCCTCTAAACTAATACAATACAATAAAATAAAATAATTTGTGCAATGCTTCAAGCAAATTACAAGGGTTAAACTATAAGGTTAAAGGTTGAATATTAAAAAAATGTTCTTTCTTGTTTCAGTATTATTTTTTTATGGTGGTTGAATTTTCTCAGAATCTTCTTTAACTTCTTTATATTTTAAAACTTTTTTATTGCAACGCTTTATTTTTCAAAACTATGACATATCAGTCATTAATACTATTTATAATTTTTAAAGCATTGATTCAGAATTCTAAAAAATATTCTTTCTCTATGCAAAAAAATTGAATACAATAAATATAAATAAATAAACATATTTATGGTTGTTTTTCTATTTGCTTTATATTATTTGTAGATACGCTTTTTAGAATAAAATCCAAGTCTTGTATATGTCGAATAACACTTGTGATAGTTAATATGTATATAACATATTTAAGACAGATTTAAAGATTGTTTTAAAATTCTTACACGATCATTGTTAATTATGAATTTATAACCTCTTCATTTATTTCTCTTTGAGTTTTCATCCACTTCATGAAATTAATTAAAGTTTTTTTTTATTTTTTCAGGTTTCAAAAGCATCAACTGGAAAATTAAGGACAATTAAAAAAGAATAATCTTTTAAAGTATCATCCAATAATCAGTGCCATTTCTTTATTGTTTGCTGCTGATTTGCAATGACCACAACAAGTGTATGGGAACACCAAATTACAGAAATTGGATGATGTGACGTCACACACTTTGAACAACTTTCTATTTTAATCCAAAACCTTTATCTCCGTGGAGTATCCTAACAAATCAGAAAGCTGTGAGTGGGAAAGTTTTCTACTGCAGCACACACACACACACACACACACACACACACACACACACACACACACATATATATATATATATATATATATATATGTATATGTATATATGCTGAATATAAGCATACGATAACAGATAAAAAGACATCTTAAAAATAAGAAAATTGTTGCCACCTGGTCAAGCACTATTCAACTGGTCATGATTTTACATTAGTTTAGGTACTAACCATCAATGCCATGTAAATTGCTTATTAACAAGTGAGTAAATTCATTTACTAGTGTTATTAAAAATATCTTTTTAAAAAAAAATCTTTATCAGAACTGTAATTATTTAAACCAAAAAAAAAAAGAGAAGAAAAACCATCTTTTCCTTCCAAATTAATTGTATTTGTAAAACAATATAAAATAATTAAGTCATGCGTGTTCCAACATTGCCTCCTAATGTACCAGCTGATGGACCGATTGGGCAACCTCCTTTTGTGACACTCCCCGAGGACTCTACACAGAATAATACGTTGTTCAACGATGACGCCGAGGATAATATCGGCTCCCTTTATTATGTGGTAGCCGTTATTTTCATTTACGGCTTCTCGATTGTGTTGATGATTGCGTCACATATCCGTAAGAACCAACAAGACAACCAACTTCGAACCTACCTGAAAGAAATGGCGCTGTTACGCAAAAAGGATCGCCGAGAGAAGATTTTAGGCAGGATGACTACTCTCAATGCGACCAATGTTGTATGTAGTAACCTTCAAAATACGACCTCTGGCACAGGAGCCTTGACAACAAACGTTGGAAGTGGACAGCCATTGATCTCTAGTGGCAATGGAAGTATTAGCCGAGGCCAGCATCCTGTTTCGGCTGGATACACTTTTGCACATGTCAGTAGCTGTCCATATGGTATCCACATGGCTGCTGTTAATGTTGGTCAGAATAATTCAAATATCAATACCCAAAGTGTTTCACACGGCCTTTATCAAAAGAATAGTCAGCCGTCCTTCCTTCATGAGTGTGTTGTTAATTGTACTAACCCACCTCTGGTACCTGTAGTGCCACCCACAACCATAGGCGAATCAAATACAGCCGAATGTGAGTCTAACTGCAGTATGTTGCCGGTTGCATCACTTAATACCGCTATTAACTCCACAACAAGCAATAACAGTAATAATAATTGCACCGTGCCATCTTCATCATTTTCGAATTCCTCTATCTCCACAACCGCTTTAACTACTGTAGCCAGTACTCCTTTAACTTCTTCCACCACTTCAAACACTATCACCTCCACCACTGTGGCCTCTGTTCCCACCAGTGATTCTGCTACATCGGGGCCCTTTGCAAAGTGCTTGCATCAGCAACACAACATGAATCAACACCAAAAAATTGATGAGGCTCAAGAAATAATGTTACTTCAAACTCAGCTCACCCAAATACAGCTCCACCAGCAACAGCAACAGCAGCAGCAGCAGCAGCAGCTGAATAATCAATGTTTGGATCCTATTTTGCCCCTTGAATCACATTGTGCTAATGAAACAACAAACCAAGAAAAGATACCAAATGAAACAAATATCCAAATCCTCAGCGAAAATGTCATCACTTAATGATTAATCTCTCTTCACTTAATATAGATGCACTTTTGTGCATGCAAACACAAGTGTAGAGCATTTCTTCCATTTTTTCATACACATTTCACTCTCAAATATATATTCACACAGCACACAAATACACACATGAATACATTTATACAATAATTCAAAAATGTATATATATATATATATATGATTATAAGTGGTTAATAATAATAATAATAATAATAATAATAATAATAATAATAATAGAGAACTGCAGAGACTTTCTATCACTCTGAGTCCACTGAAAAACTGCCAGTTAAAACTGGTATGAAAAACACGCCAGGAGTGAAATTATATATATATATATATATATATATATATATATATATGTGTGTGTGTGTGTGTGTGTGTGTGAGCATTTTATACCATACATATCATGACGTCACTTAATCTATGGACACAAATCCATCAAATAAATAATAAATTTCTTTTATGTATTTTTTAAAATCAAAATATTATATGTAAATTTAAAGCATATATTATGCCCTTTCATATTTTGATGAAATTAATTTGCATATAGCGATATATTTCTCATAAAATAATATTTGTTTCATAAACATCATTTTCATAAAAGTAAAGGACAACATTCAAAATTAATCATAGTTTATTGGTCGATAATAAAGTTTTGTAAGTGATAATAGTTTTATGATAGAATTGAAAATGATGAAATAGGTAAGGCGTAGTTTGTCATTAGGAGTCAGTGCAAAGATCATGCAACTACATAAGTTAAAATGTTTGTAAAGTTTTAAAGAAGTTTCTGAAATTCGATGACCAAAAACTGCTGCTGACAATACCATAAACATAACTGGTTACGATCTGGAAAGGGTCAAATGTGTAAAATTGATAGCAAAAACCCCATACAATGATATAGATACATTCACCGACTTTAAATTAGCATAATGTTCGACAAAAATATGATTTGGAAAGACTATTATTTAAAAATCACTTGGAGTAATTTGGGAAGTGTAAACAAAGAAAGTTTCCTTAAAATATTTGCGAGAGTGCATCTAATTAAAATTGGAGCATAAAAAATTTAAATGATATGAAAAATGAATCAAAATTTGCATTTTTCATTTATTCCTTTTATTTATTTTAATTTACTTGATATTTATTAAAAATGGCAGATAAATGGAATGTTTTAAACATGGTGTTTTTGAAGAATGAACTGTATATTAATGTGTTATATATATATATATATATATATATATATATATATATATATATATATATATATATATATATATATATATATATCATATAAATGATATCAAATTATATATATAATATCATATTATATATATATATATATATATATATATATATATATATAAAGAAAACTATGTTCGATCTATTTGTGCTTGAGAGGATATAAAACTTTAATAAGTCAAGATTTCAATTTGTATCACTACTATACACGTATCCCTAAATTAAAATACTTTGTACGTGTATAAATACTTCCTCTCAAGAGTTATGCACCACTGATTTGTTTTGCTTGATTCAAAATTGATTTGACTCAAAACTTTATTGTAAATTGTTACGAAAGCTAAATGCAAAATCTGTATATGTTATGTAATTGTGATTATAGATAAACGAAGAAAAAACTAATGTACTGAATATGTGTATTTTAAAGGCGGTTTGTAAGAAAGTTCATTTATTGCACAATGCTGTCAGAAACATGTATGCTTCTTCATATTTTTTAGTATACTGCACAGAATTAAAAAAAAATTATTCTCATGTTTTTGTGCTCGTTATATACAAAAATGTCGATATTTTATAGTCATCATATCACACGAATTTCACTTTCCAAACACCTCCTCATACTACTTATTAATCTTGTGAGTTGCATCTGAAAAATATGGTGCGATTTTTCTTGGAATGACTGAGGAAAATCTGCAAGTGAATGAACGGGGCCGGTAGCTCGTACATTATGATCTAAAATGTCACACAAACGTTCCATTGGAGTAACACCAGTGTTTCTTTTAAGCTATAGTGTTGCACTGTAGATATCTTCTAATTACACATACTTAAGTGAACTGCCCATTGTCATACATAAAGATGAGACGTGATTCCAGTGATCATCACAATGAGGTACAACGACTTTTTCAAGGATTTGATCTTGGTATCTTTGGCCACAGAGCTTGTCTTGTGATATTAAAAGATCAAGCTTATATTTACGTGAGTAGCAAACCCAGATCATAACTGATTTAATATCAAATGGAGCCTCTTCCTTGATATTGCGTTGATGATATACAGTTCCACTTGCACGCTATATTCGAGCGCTTTGCCATGAAACAAATGCAACAGAAACCGACTCTCGAGGGACCAGCTGTTATGTAATATTTTCCCATCACCAATACCCCCATCACCACCTCTACCTTGCCAACGGAAGTATGGGAACATTTGTTGGACAGATGATTTAAAACAATAAAAGTCTGTGAAAGTCTGTATTTGGGTTTCGGCAGTTGGATTTCTTGTGTATTATAAATTACCGATTTTGCGTGGAGTTAATGTTCGGTGGTTTTGATATAGAATTTTAGAAGATGCAGAGACTTTCTTCCTCTCTATGTGAAGATTTGGAAACTCATTAAGATGCCCGGTCTGAATTATTAGCCTATTACTAAACGTGAGGACCAAACTGTAAATACGTCCATTTATTTCGTTTCCAGAAACCAAATGACATTTTTAAGTCCATGCAATACCATACAGTGCACTTTTTTGAAAATCGGATGTTTCAAACAATCCAGCTATGTCATCGTTGTAAATGTTCCTGTATGTGTCTTAGAGTGAGGAGGGATAGTCGTATTAGTCGCTGTGAAGTATGACCATCAGCCTTCTTTTAATTGTGCCGAGGAATACTCTGGAGTCGAAGAAAGTGACTTGCTGAACGTTATTTTCTCTCAAGCAACATGTCCTCATGAACATTAATTTTTCTTAGGAGTCATTTGGTCATCAGCCGATTCTTTACATTGCCTGTTATCGTGTGCTTTTGGATCAGATAACTGTTTACTGCAATATTTATGCTGAGCTATTCTACAATTCATATTTGCGTTGTGGCTAAGATTCAGGACTCCAACATCGTAGTAAGTAAATGCGAAATCCAATCGCCCGATTGCGTTCACTTTGGAATCTTAGGAAAGTTATGAACCCCCTTATCCCTCCAGCTATGAGTTGAATAGTCCACTATTGTTCTTTTATAAGGATGGTTTTGGCATTAAATAACTCACGATGAACCAACATACAAAGAAAAACAAATTATGTATTACAATAATCTACTACATTCGATTGTCACCAATTCTTTGCTCTGGCTGAACGGTGTATTCGAGTTCTGTTAATTCAAAGTTATGCGACCAAATGGTTTCTGAAGACAGACTTAAACGGCCGATCTGTTACACATGAGTAGACTGGCAACTGTCACATGTACAAAACATGGAAACGCATTTCCTTATATTTTCCAATTGAGACACGAGCCTATAACCATGCAAACTGGTTTATATTTCATGGAAACAATTATATTTTATAAAATTATTACATAATAGCGAGGTGCTTACATTTTGAGCGGATATATATATATATATATATATATATATATATATATATATATATATCCCCACAAAATTTAAGCACAACACAATTTAATGTTAGTTAACTACATATATATATAAATATATACATACATACATATATATATATATATATATATATATATATATATATATATATATATATATATATATATATATATATATATATATATATATATATAGTTCTAAAAAGTCTTTAGCTGTCATTTTAACACTCACTTATTAAAGTTTTAATAAATCTCAAGAATAAACCTTCTTTTATCTTTGAAAAACAAAAAAGACAACAAAACATAAAGAAATGAATCCTCGAACAAGAATAGAGCATATTACGATAAAAATTCATTGCAAAATACAGTGAAAATACATGATTTGTATTACAGCATAAACTTTAAATGCGGGTAAATTCTACCAAATTTATCCTTATCTTTTATTAAATACCCCCCCATATATATATATATATATATATATATATATATATATATATATATATATATATATATATGTATCATGTGGAATACAATGGATACTGTCGTGTAAAGACTTTACCCTAAAACATGTGAAGACGCTTAGTATATACGTTGGCAAAAGTTCAGCCTTTTACCCTCCCTTCAATAATATACCTTAAACATGTAGATAACAGCATCAATATTTTAGAAGTCTATTTGAACATCGTGACGTATATATTAATATGTTTCTTAAAATATAATGAAATTTTTCACAGGAACCAAATCTGAACTTACATTCAGATCTACCTCTTTATGGGTGTGTACGTTCGTGCGTGTTTGTGTATATGTGTGTGTATCTATGTATTCTTATACTCATCTGTGTTTATAAATAACCTGTCGCATATTTTCAAATGTATATTTCCTTACACATGTTTCGATGCTTTCACATATACGCATACAAATAAGTTACTCCTGCTAACAATTCTCTTTTATACGCAAATTATGTGTGTAAATGCGTGTTTTGGAAAGGTAGACGATTTCAACACATGAACTGTAAAGGATGGTTATGTTCATTTTAAAAGTTACGACAATCAGAACTTTAAAAATCCTAATGTAAGTGAATACGTATACTAGGAAAATCATAGATATTAATCTGTTTTACATTAATTTGTCAAACCAATCATTTTTTTTCAATTGTTAACTGTACAAAAAGGATTGAGCCATTCACTTGGAAACATTATGCCTGTACACACATTTATAAATATCCTATTTATGGAAATGTAATTGTGATTTTTTCGTTGATAAAGATCACACACACACACACACACACACACACACACACACACACACACACACACACACACACACATATATATATATATATATATATATAGTTCGTGTTAAAATTAGATCATATTTATATTTAAAAGATTGTACGTATATAATTAACTTTATTTATTTCGTAGCATTACCAACGCATATTTCTCATACTATTTTACTTTTTAATTTAAAAAATGCACGATTACAGAAAATGTTTTCGTAGTTTGTTTTACAATGGTTTTAATTTAGACTATTTAAGAAATATTTTCGAATTTTCAAGATTAAAGATGATTTTTTGATTCAACCAACAGGAATCGGCAATGCTTTTTTTTCTTGCAATAAATGTAACCTATAGTTTCATATAGGCTGACTCTCTTTTATAAAAAAAAAAAAACACTTGACCATCAATAACAAGAAATTGGCATAGAATTTAACATCTTCAGGTATGAGTTATCCTGATAATGCAGCTGGATACATGAAGGCTTATAAATTTTATGTCTCAAAAGTTATAAAACGACTTAAAGATGGAAGCGACCTTCGAACGAAATTGTCACACTTGAGCTCTGATGGACATGAACTCTAGTTGAATTTGTGGAATAAATAATACAGAATGATGACTATTAGACGGTGAATAAAAGATTCTTGATTGGTAAGCACTCGTAATTTTTAGTGATGATTGCAGCCTTAAATATGATTCCAATGATGGAAACAAGAATATTTCAAGAAAAAGTTTCGAAAATTTTACAAACGCTGAAAAAAAAACGCACTGTTAATTTCCTTTTTTTGATTATGGAGATGTATTTCACCAAAAAGCAAGACATCATCGAAGGTCGGATAAATCCAGTGACATGCCAAGGCATTCTAGAGGGCAAACGATCACTAGCGAACTCAAATATATGATAATGCCTACAGCCGTGTTGTAAGTTTTTTCAAATTGGTCTTCCGGTCAATAAAATGGCATTCTATACTGACCAACTAACTCTAGCGATTTAAATGTTATAGAAAATGTTCGGGAGAGACTTAAGAAAATTTTAGGTAAAGAACTGAAACGAAAACAGATGACGCTGGATGTTTTAATAGCAGTGATTCAGTCAACCTGGGAAAATACAATTACACCTGAATAACTAGATTCTTTGCTAGCAAAAAGCAGAAGCACAGAATGTTGACTATATTAAGCTTTATTTTCGAAATAAATGTAATTCTTAATAAAATATATATTTTTAAACACGTTTTTTGTAAATTTTTAAAATTTTGATATACATAAGTTGTGATCCTTCCTTTATAAATTTTGGGAGAAATGTAAAAAATACGAATATGTGAGGAAAATAGAAAAATATGAATAAGCGTTAAAGCAAAAGTATCATACATTTAGCTGTAAAGACGAATTAAATAGTTCCAAAAGAATTTCTACTCTACCAAAATATTTGATTGATGATATATTTTAGATACGCACTGTTTATCAAATTTGAATATGAATCTTTTTCCAAATAAATCCCCATGTTTTCAGTAAAACAAAATTTTAAATGAAGGTGCATATATATATATATATATATATATATATATATATATATATATATATATATATATATATATATATATGTGTGTGTGTGTGTGTGTGTGTGTGTGTGTGTGTGTGTGCAGAAACGAACTAAGCTCAAATGTAACCATATTTTTCATTTTTTTTCTCCCTAAAAATCTGATTCACTGCCTTCTTTGAAATTTATATGTTAGTTTGTAAGATGTTAGTTTGAGCGAAGGTTGCCAGATCCCTTGATAGGCACTAAGACAAACTCTTAAAACAAAAAGGAATGCAACATAAAGTCTCAGGTTATGTCGATTCATCACAGCTTAAAATATTTACTTTTTATCCAGAAAATGTTTATATGAAGTCCCCTCTTACGTTACAGTCAGTATCTTTCAAATCTTGGAAATATTTCAACTTTAGACACCTTTCCAAGTTATTTCAAATGATAGTGAATCGTTCAATGACTTGAATTCAGCTTTTGGGCTAACTCTTTTATTTTAACAACACTTTAGATTGTTTTCAAACAGCAAAATTTGAATCATCGTTAAAATCAACAGGACAATCTGCTCGAAATAATTCTCTTGAGTTGAAGATAATTTTTCTAAAACTTTCCAATTATATTAAAAAAAAAACTTATTTACTTTAAAGAATCTATTCCATAATAATGATGGATATTTCTGATTGCATCATGATTGCCCTTTTTAGACTTTGAGAGCATTACATATATCAAGTACACCATAAACAAGGTCTATTTCACAAGAGTTAAGTTATCTGAATCACAATCTAACGACGTAACTTACACTCTTAAAGTTACACGAATGAGTACAACTATTATTTACTGTTATCAGTCAGGCAATTTAGAATAATGAAAGTATTTCGGATTTCGAATTTTGCTGATGGGATAACTTGTTAAAAATGTTTTAATTCACATCCGATTCCATCAATTTTTTGGTTCACTGACAAAGTATTAGTTTTCACTATTTTTGAATTTTCTTTTTGCGTTCCGACGGAACAGAGTGATCCAATATTCTGTGGATTTTCTCTTTAGTTTCAATACAAGATTTGGTCTTCAAGCCAAGAAAGAGTGATTTATTTGGATTTTAAATTCCCATGAAAGTTTACTTTTTCTAAAGCAGAGATTTATTTGCATGGTCAAATTTCAATGATGTCCATAATTCCACTGAGGTACCCGTGGTGTAATGGTTATAGTCGTAGGAAATAAACACGACGACACTAGTTCAAATCCTGGACGAGATTGATTGCATTTCACATAGCACTATTACCCTTGGGAACGGTATGAATCCAATTATTCTCCCTCCAGCTATGGGTAAATAGTAGGGCAGACTAGGTTCTTCAGCCTTGGTGAGGCAACTAGTCTAGGAGAAAGAAAACTCTGAATTCAAACCTGTTAAAACTCCGCTTAAAATTTGACCTTGTATCATATCCTGCCCGAGGGGAGGGGTTGGGTAAATAGGATAATTCCACGGAACCAATTGGTTGAATTTACTTACATGATTGATTTACAAGTTATATTTACTATTCTGTTTATCTTGTCTATCTTCATGTTATAATATATTTATTTACCGGTTCATTTTCCTAGTGGGTAGAGTGTTTGCTAATGGTCCGAGAAACCTGGGTTCAGTCCCAGGTCAAGTCATATCAAAGACTTTAAAAATGGTACTTGATACCTCCTTGCTTTACACTAATCAATATAAGGTGCGTATCAAGGGTAAAGTGGAGCAATCTAGGGAAAGGAGTAGCGCCCTCCCCTACACCTTGGTGTAGTAGCTATTGAAAAGGGAGCTTTCTGGTCGCCCTTGAATAGCGTCGCCAACTTTACTTACTTATAATCACACTCAATGACTCTAACAAGAATAACGAAGATATTTTCACTGTATGGAAAGAATCAAACAAACACAACTAATTTTCATTTGGCGTAATGACTAAAGTGTTGGACTGCATCACAGAAGAAAATGGGTTCGAACTCCGATCGCGCTATCCCATTCCCGTTCGGACTGATATTTTTGGAAAATGTATTAACCCCCTAATTCCTCCAGCTATAAAGTTAAATAGTTTTACTGCTATTCTTCTACAAGGATTGCTTTGCCTTTAAATAAACCATGAGGTTTGATATACCATTAAACAAAGAAATCATACTTCTGGTTAGAGTGTTCGCTAATGGCCCGGGTTTCAATCCCAGGTCAAGTCATACCAAAGACTCAAAAAATGGTACTTGATGCCTCCTTGCTTAACACCCAGCATTAAAAGGTTTGGATCAAAGGTAAAGAGGAGCAATCCAGGGAAAGGAGTAGCGCCCTATACACCTTGGTGTAGTAGCTATCGAAAAGGGAGCCTTCTGGTCACCCTCGACTACGGCCGCCAAATTTACTAACTTATGAGAATTAATTTTTATTTATTACGGACTTTTTGTCCTCATCTTGGTAGGTTTTTTGGGTTTTTTTTTCTTCTTCTTTCACTACGTTTCGGCCAAATTTCACCTCTGGCCTTCTTCAGGTGATTTTACCGTATTCCCAGTAAATACTGCCTTCCATAGTTGTTGTCTATTGCACCACATTTTTGACCAAGTAAACCTCTGGCCGGCTTGGGTAGGGTTTGAAACCGCTCTCTTCTGACAATGCTCATCTGGAACCGTAGAGACTCAACGCCTCTATCCGTTGCGCCACGGGCCCCGAAGGGCGATCAAGGATGGATTTTTTGGTCTTATAAATCCTTATCTGGTCTTCTATAGTCGGGTCTGTACCGAATTTTTGTAATTGTCTTTTAATTGGATCATTTTGAGATGAGGCTTCTTAATCTGAAGAAGGCCAGAGGTGAAATTTGGCCGAAACGTACTGAAAGAAGAAAACAACACAAAAAAAACCTACTAAGATGAGGACAAAAAGTCCGCAATAAATAAAAATTAATTCTCAGATTAAGAAGCCTCATCTAAAAATGATCCAATTAAAAGACAATTTACTTACTTATATCTAATATTTACCTTCATTTGCTAATAGGGAGACGTACATATAGAATATACATTAGTGTGTTACTAGGTAAATAGTCTATGATCGTGTGTTTTCGTAAACTAACCAGACTTTGGCCAGTTTACCAAATTTTTCTTATTCCCCTGTGATGCCTGTATCGGAAAAATAAAGTCTCCAAAAGTTCGGTTTCGGGTTACCCTTATCGCGCTTCTATGTTATCTCGAAATTTCTACTATTAACTCAAAATAAGAAGTTGTTTTCTTTCTACTTAAAACAAAACAAAATAAAAGTCAAATAAGTTTTGGAAAAACTTGACTTTTATTTTGTTTTTTTCTGTACGTTATTTCAACATTTGATTGTTTCTAATTTAAGCATTTATCAAAACGTTGTCTTCATATCTGCCAAAACATTGCCAAATCTTAAAAAATTAAATAATTGCATTGGTGATAAACACTTCACCAGGAAATTGAAATGATTCCCATTTATTTTTGCGTTTTGAACAATCATATATAATCCACAGTAACGCTGATCAATATCAAAAAGGTAAACACTCCACAATTCATGTAAAATTATCACTTTTAAAACACTATCAAATCTTTTTATAAGTTAACAGAATATGCCTATAGTCTCTTGAAACAATTGTGCTTGAAAGTCAAGACTTGATAAATTTTAAGGTCAGTGAAAGTGACATAATGATATTGTTGTTGGAAATCATTAAATATCGAATGAAACATTGAAGCAATCACCAGAGATAACAACTTCAGTCTTATAACTCTCAAGCCAATAGGAGAAGAAAATGTTGAAAAATCAATATTATTTGATTGCTTCAATTAATTACTTTTTATCAACACAGAAAAATACAAGTGCCAAAACCTTTCAATATTTGTACATATGCAATAATAATTTTATACATTATCTTCTCATGGACTATATTCACATATAAATATATGATCTCATAAGGGCACATTACTGTACACACAAATAATTACACACATACACAAAATCATACAGAGAGAGAGAGAGAGAGAGAGAGAGAGAGAGAGAGAGAGAGAGAGAGAGAGAGAGAGATGTATTAAGTTTTTTTCCCATTGTGTGTGGGTCTTCCCTTGATAAATGTGAATATATTTCTTTATATATGTATCATTTTTTTCATGTTATGCCAACTTATACTTATTAAGCTATGGCGCTTAATAAGTATTTGATGTTTGTAACAAAATTATGAATATTTCTCGTATATATGTATTATGTAAAACCCATCTCTAGGACGAGCTTTCAATGAATATAAGAGAGAGAGAGAGAGAGAGAGAGAGAGAGAGAGAGAGAGAGAGAGAGAGATGCAGAAGCTGGTCCGAATTTGGTTTGATAATGATGATGTGTTTCCAAAAAGTTTATTTTTGCGTAAGCGGTGTCAGGCAAAAATACATGTTGTGTACCGTTCATTTTTTGTTTCTTTTTCGCGGGAAAATGAAAGGGAGTAAAGAAAAATGTCCCAATTTATCTAGACGAAAACTTATTGACTATGACAAACATCAAAGAGGTCGATATAAAAAACAAAGTTTCAATGAATTCATTTTTACCCAAAGAAATGCTAGATTTTCTTGGAAATTCAACTGCCTTTTTCATTTGAAAGATGCCAAATACTACATTTACATTAATTTCTTATATCATAAAATGGTCGTTAATCAATTGTAGTCTTATTACTGACAAGTATTCTTTCATTGTTCTCTTTTAAAAAAACGTTTCTACATTAATCATCTAGCCATCCCTGTACTTGACAAAAACATGGATTTTTATTCAAAATATTTCGCTGTATCAGTTTCGTCCTCAAATTTGATACAGTATCTAAAACTATGTTTTAATTAATGAGCTGATAAGGAAATCATTTTTAATCAGATTTCATTAACGAAGTACTTGATTTGCTAAAGAACTTGATATTCACATCCTATATAAATTTAGGAGCAACCATATTAGAAGCTTTATACAAAAATCATTTTTGTTAAAACAAGAAGAATTAAGACTGATTTTTTGATTGATTGAATAACTAATTAATTTTAACGGCGTGTCAACCCGTCTAGGGCTATTTTATGCCATGAGATTTGGGAATCGCGTTCATATTTACATACATTTGTATAATTGAGAAGAGATTTCTGTATATAAAAAGTTGAATGAAATTTGCTGCAATTGATAACATTAAACAAAAAAAAAAAAACTGATGATTCCTAATCTCTTTGAATAAAAAAATTGTCTAATTTGTCACTCGTATCAAATCGATTATTTTCATAATCAAATTATTTCTAGCATTTCTTTTCTTTGCTGTCTACTATATCAAATAATGAATTGCACTCATGCAAGTGAAGACAAAACCAACTAGTAAGGATTCTTTATAATGACATTAACACACACACACACACACACACACACACACACACACACACACACACACTCAATGTCATTATATTATATGTGTATGTGTGTATGTAAATAATCCTTATTTATAGGTTGTCTTCATTCACACACGTAGGCACACATATATAAATAAATGTGTGTGTGTGTGTGTGTGTGTGTGTGTGTGTGTGTGTGTGTGTGTGTGTGTGTGTGTGTGTGTGTGTGTGTGTGTGTGAATATCCTCTAGGTTTCATTTTCACATTCTTTGGCTCTTGATCATGAAATGTTTCTATTCTAAGTTGATAATTGATAAATTCAATACTGGTAATCACATAAAATGAGTTTAAATGAATTAACTGACTTCGACAATAAGTTCCATCTTATTGCAGTATCAGTATGTAATCATGGGAAATCTAGTTGCCTAAAATCAGACTTTTTTACGAACTGAAATGCGTATTTCATTTTGTTTAGGACTTTGTTACATAGATTTTGTATTTCTAAAAGTTTTACCTGTGTAAGTCTGTTTCATGATTTTAAAAACAACTGATTATGAAATTTAATTTTTTTTATAATATCTGAAACATTGCCAAAAATATAAATGTTTTGTCGATCATTGATGTTCTTAAAAGGCAGTAAGAATTAAAGGAAAGTATCTAAGGTACTGTCTTAAAATTTAGAGTTATTATTTACTAAACTTTGCTTATAGTATGACCCACAGGCCTTAGGTGGCGTACATTGTCTGCGATTAAAAAGAGGTTACTCCACTAAATACTGAATAGATTTCTAATTAACTTCGGTGACCTGACATGAACCCTGTCTTGAATTCAGCGTAGTCTGTTTTTTTTTTTAATTTATCGATTTATATGTTTTTCAAACGTTCAATTATACAAAATCCAGAAATCAATAGGGGCTATTTTTCTATTAGTATAAATATTTCCATATCTTGCACAATACGCGATGGGTAAATTGACACCATTTTAAACAATTCATTTTGCGCATGCGTTTTATTCGTTTCCTTTTTTTCTACTTTGAAGCAAACTAGAGTCATTTGGGTATTGTCTGTGAGGAAAGAAGCACCATGACACAATTCACTCTTCCAGCATGCTGTACTGTTTGGCATTCACACTCAGAGGCTCCTATACAAAGATTCCACAGTGTTTGGGTATTGATCTGAAGACAGATTCATGTTCATATAAATGAAAACCAATGACTCAGTTCACATAATGTTGTTTGAAGTGATCACTAGCGATGGTGACGTTATGCCTCCATTCATCTTTCCGCAAGGCCTCAGATTCAACATGGACACCTACATCGAGCCTGGAGAAGACAGTGATGTCCAGGATAACAAGATGTCGAACAAATAGAACCAACGAGAGAAATAATGAATTAAAAAGAAGAAAGAAGAAGGAAGAAAAAAGAAAAGAAAAGAAAAGGAAAGGAAAGAAAAGAAAAGAAAAGAAAAGGACGAAAGAATAAGAGAGAAGGGAAATAAAAGAGAGATGAGAAGGGGAATGCAAGGAAAGAGTAAATGGAGGAAAAAGGAAGAGGAAACAAGCCAACATATCAATACGTTAATAGCTAATTGTTGTTAAATCAAAAATAAAACTTATGATAACGGATTTGTCTATAAATCAAAAGTAGAAAAACAGTAGTTAAATGAATGTATCAAAAGTAACCAGATGAAATATTCACCGGAGAAAGGGAAAAAGAGTTAAAAAGGGGGAACTCGGAATATCAGAGTGAAAAAAGGAGGTGAGCAAGAAATAAGTGTATAAGGATTAATGGGGAAAATACTGTAAAAAATGTATGAAAAATAATTCATTAAAGATGGAATATATCGTAGCTATTTGTTCTACATCATCATCGTCTTAAACAATAACATGACATATTTTTGAAATACGAACGCTGTATACATAATTTCCCCCTTGTTTGGATTTCCATTAAAAATCTATAAGTGATCTAACGTTACTAAATATCATCCTTCTTAGTCGTGAAGAAGGTTCATTAGAACCGAAACGTTATAGCGTTAATTATTTTTTTTTACATTAAATTATTCTCTTTGGATTACCTAGTTCAATAAAGTTCATAAAGCCGTAACTTTATGCAAGAAAAAAATCATCGCTATAACAAGGCATGCATTTAGTCATGTTTTCTGCTTATAAAAAATGAATATTTTCTAAATATGTTTTTCGTCAAATTGTTGAATGAATAAAAATAATTATGAGAGGGCAAACTTCCAGGGCTATTTAAATGATTTAGCTAACTAATGAGTTAATTTGAATCACTTTTCCTTAAAATAATTTTATGACTCCTACAACGTTAATATATATATATATATATATATATATATATATATATATATATATATATATATAAGATCGGACATCTCACATTCTAAATGGGTTACTAGGTTACAATCATTAACACAGAGTAGGTCTCATATAAGAACTCTCCACACCTTAGTCGGGGCGAATTAATTACCATACCAGAAGGACAAATGTTAATGTAGATTCCATTTATATTCGCTTTAGAAGACATCATTAAAACAACTGCAAAAACTAATATATATATATATATATATATATATATATATATATATGTGTGTGTGTGTGTGTGTGTGTGTGTGTGTGTGTGTGTGTGTGTGTGTGTGTAATATAATATGATATAATGCAATATGATATAATATGATATAATAATTAATATTTTAGTTTTTAAATATATTTAATAAAATAGACGCTTATCTACGACCAGTGGTTTCATGCTGTCTTTATACGGCAATCATGTCAGATGAGTGCCGTGTAAAGGCCATATGAAACCACTGGTCGCGGATCTGCATCCATGCTGTTATATGTTTAAGAAAACTAATTTATATTGATTTATTATTGCATTATATAATAGCCTTTTCACATATATTGAGCATTCACCAACTTATGATTTTTATATAAAGCTTCTTTGGTCTACCACTAACCCATCAAGTGAAATAAATTGTTGTTATATATATATATATATATATATATATGAATTTTATTCATTAATGAAATTTTCTTTGACTATATGTTACAATACGTATTACGCAAAATAGACATCTAAACGTAACACATCCGGATGCACGTAATCATTTTCTCTATAATTTTCCTACTCCGCGTATGTGCGTACCCGACTATCTTTTATCAATGAAAACGTAGCTTATTTTTATAATCAACCAAACACTTCTCGTTAAATATATTTTTATTCTCGCGAATTTGTAAACTTCATAATGTGTGTATTAGTTTCTTACATTTTATACATGTTTTAATATTTATCATTGTAGACCAGTATATTTTTATATGTAAGCCTCTTTGTGTGATTAATAAAATTATTTTGCAAAATTTATTATAATAGAAAGTGTTGAAAAATATGTGAACATATATTACTGAGAAATCTCTATACAAATGGAAACAAATACATAAATTATGCATTTACAAAAATTAATTTGATGTTCTTGTCACTTAAAGGCTGAGTTAAATTCATTAGTTTTGGATCAAGTCGACACGCGGCTAACGAAGGCATGGACAGCTATCGATAAGCTATCGATCATATGGAAGTCAGACCTGACCGATAAAATGAAATGCAGTTTCTTCCAGGCAGCGGTCCTGTCGATACTACTGTATGGATGCACCACTTGGACGCTAACAAAACGGCTGGAGACAAAGCTAGACGGCAAATACACAAGAATGCTGCGAGCAATATTGAACAAGTCCTGGAGGCAACACCCCACAAAGCACCAACTATACGGCCACCTACGTCCCATCACGAAAACTATTCACCTTAGACGAACCAGACACGCACGACACTGCTGGAGAAGCAGGGACGAGCTCATAAGTGACGTACTCCTATGGACCTCCACATATGGCCGAGCAAAAACCGGACGACCAGCTCGAACATACATACAGCAGCTCTGTGAGGATAAGGGATGTAGCACTGAAGACCAGCCAGAGGCGATGAACGATAGGGAGAAGTGGCGAGAGAGGGTCAGGGATATCCGTGCTGGCGGCACGACATGATGATGATGAGGATTTTCTCCAAACGCAGAAAGTGGACTAACAACTTATTATCAGTGATATACATTTTGCTGGCATCATTAATGACACCACTATCCAATATACGCTATTTTCAATAACCTATTATACAATATCTATATATTTTTTTCTTGAAATACAAGGTGTCAGTGAGCAAAATATTTTTAAACAATACTGTTTATATCAGAATAATAACTGTTTATAAAAGGATAGTCTCTGTGGCGTTATGGCTAAAGCACTGAAGTGCGGCCTCGAAGTGAGTCGAACTCCAGTTGCTTGGTAACATTTGCTTTCAGACGAATACTCTTGGGAAAGGTATTGAACTCTCTTATCGCCCCCCCACCTCAACTATGGGTTAAATAGTATCACTGCTGTTCTTCTACGTACAAATATTGCTTTGGTATTAAACCATGAAAGTTGATATGATATCAAACAAAGAAAGGGATCTTGTTAATAGCTCATACATAATAGCCCACTGTTCATTTCAGTCGTTGCTAATGTGTTATTAGCAACGACTGAAATGAACAGTGACACCATTCATAGGGCACGAAAATATCGTGTAAGCTTTGTCATTTTTGATAAACAACAATATTTTATGTTTTTTCCTCTGGCTTTCACGGGAAGAAAAGAGGAAATTATGAATACTCTAACAACAACAACAACAAACGTCTAGAACACAGGAGAGCGGAGTAAACTTATCATTCAGACTGCAATGAAAACAATCGTTTCCAACTGGTGGGAAAACCCCGCAAGAAGTCATATGAAAAAAAAAAACCTTGCCGCTTTGTGGATTTTGCCGTGCCGGCGAAGCACAGAGTAAAATAAAAATAAGTTAAGTTGGCGACCTTAGTCGAGGGTGACCCGAAGGCTCCAATCAATAGCTACTATACCGAGGTGTAGGGGAAGGCGCTACTCCATTCCCTGGATTGCTCCACTTTACCCTTGATCCTTACCTTACAGTACTGAGAGCTAAGCAAGGTAGCATCAAATACCATTTTTTGAGTCTTTGGTATGACTCAACCTGGGATTGAACCCCGGTCTCCTAGACCATTGGCGAACTCTCAACTCATTAGGCCAGTGAACTAAAAGAAAAAAAATAGACAATTATTTGGACCTACCCACAGATCAAAAAAGTCGTATAACATGTTCGTGACAGTGATGCCAATTGTAGTTGATGTACTTGGAACGGTCCCCAAAAGATTGGGATAAAGATTTGAGGTATTGGAAATAAGAGACCATCTAGATCACAGCATTGTTGAGATCGGCTACACTACTGAGAAGAGTCCAGGAAAATTTGCTGTCTCTCAGACTCCAGTCAAAGACCATCAGCAAACGTTTGCCTGAAAAACTCTCACAGAGTGAAAAAATAATAATCGTTTTAAGGACCAATTATGTTCAAGCAAAAATCGATTAAACGCTACAGGATAGCTTGTGTAGGTTACGCAGAGAAAAAAAATCAAACGATTAATCACAGAGTTAGCGAATGCTAAAAACTAGTACAGAAGTAGTATAAGACTAGGAACGACTGGGTGGGAAAGTTGATCCACAAGGAATTGGCCAAAATATTGAATTTTGACCATTATTACCAAATAGTGTATGCACAAACCAGAATCCGTACTAGAAAATGAGACGCATAAAATTTTCTGGTATTTGGATCATCTAATCCCGACCAGAAAATCAGATCTATAGCTTATCTTTAAAAAAATAAAAAAAAAGAAACTTTTTTCCGTAGGAGCGGACCACAGAGTGGAAATAAAAGAAACTGAAAAAATAAACAAATCCTTGAACCTTGCCAGATAACTGAAAAACTGTGGAACGTGTGGCTGATACCAATTGTTGTTGGTTTGTTTTGAACGGTCCCCAAAGGATTAGAAAGTGGATTGGAACAGTTATTAATCGAAGGAAAAATCGAGACCAATCAGACTACAGTATTATTGAAATCAGCAAGAATACTGAGAAGAGTCCTGGAGACCCGAGGAGACTTGCTGTCACTCAGACTCCAGTGAAATACCACCAGCTAACGTCGGTGTAAAAAAACTTGCAAAGAGTAAGATAATAAAGAGTTGAAGAAATATTTTAGATGAAAACAAACAATTCTTTGTTTCAATGTTCAGTTTTGTTCTCGTTGAGTTTGCAATTTTAATATCCTAAATCCTATGAGAAGAAATAAGAATTCTGCAATTTCTTACCAATTATATACTGCCGCAATGATCCAACATGTACTAAATTATTTTCATAATATTTTAGGATGATGTGAATAAACACCGAAATATAAACAAAATATATCATAACTTTTATTTCTCTATCAACTATTAATTACTTACATATTTTCTACGTAATTAACATCATTTCTGGATAAAAGCAAATCCGAAAATACTCATAAGTCAATAGATATTCACTTTTGTATGTGTGTGTGTGTGCGCGTGCACGTGTGTATGTGTGGTTGCATGCACGTGTGTGTGCACACACATACAAAAATGTTTGTACATATATGTCCCTACATGCTTTTTCCTAATTTTATTTATTCATGCAATCACAGGCATATATATGTTTGCAACATACTCCTAAAATGCTTACACTATGATTGGATGTATGAATATTAATATCCTATTTTATATGGTTTGGGTTTTGTTTTTGTTTTCGCTTTTGTTTTTTGTTGTTGTTGGGGGTTTGGGGGCGGGGCGGGGGTACAACTTCCTCTTATGCTACGATCTTTGGTCAAATGTATTTAGAAAAAACTTATAAACTCGGGAATCGACGTTGACAAATAAACAGAATTTACATTTCAAATTGGCAATTTTATTTCATTTTTCTCAGAAGAGATAACGTTTCCAACTATTTCTTTTAGAACTTGTTCAGATAGTTTGATTGGGCATTTTTATCATGTTGATGGTTGTAAACTTTGTCAAAGTAAATGTAACTCCATTTCCTCCAGAAAACGATAAGCTATATATAAAGTGATTATAGTTTTTAGGATTCTTCTGCATAAGTATTTTCATAGGATGAAAATAAATAGAAAAAAATTTTTTAAATGTTTAGAATTGTATTATTGACAATTTCTGGTCAAAACTTTATTCATATTTATTTGTACTTAAAAAGAAAACAAAAACCTAAAAGAAAACAAAACAACTGATTTCAAAATAAAAGAAATGATTGGGTGAGTATATAATATATTTTCGAAATCGTTTAGTCGAAATGATTTGATTTTCTTTCTGATCTTAGAAGACACCAGGCCACAACCATCACGCAAGCAGAAAAAAAGCAATCCCATGTTGAAAGGTACAACGAATGGTAGGTAAAAAACAACTCAGCAAATTTTTAGTTTATCAAATTCAAGTCTTGAGCTTTAAAAGATTATACAATAGCTACTTCAGAATTTCAATCCAAGTATTGTTATATACCGTACCTATGAACATTAATGGGTATGTCCCAATCCTCATACTGTTATACACCCTACCTATGAACATTAATGGGTATGACCCATTCCTCATAAATACGTCGGACACTATTGTGAGGGGGCTAATATGCTGATTAAGTAGCACACCACTAGTAGTGGTTTACCTTCTTCACACCGCTGGCGAGTAATGTATTTTGTTAATGTTATAAAGATTTTCATTTTATTTCCAACTCCTGTTTTAGTTATTTCTTATTCAGTAACCTTTTGTTGGGTTACAACAGAAATGAATGGATATTTTCACGAAAGAATGATAAAGGATAAAGCTGGAAATTTATAGAAATGTTATTGAATAAAAATTGTATTTTTCTGAACAATACAGTTGCTTTTGTTATACCATGTTTCTAGCATGAATTCATTTTTCTATATAATTTTTCACATCTGTAAAAAAAAAAACAATAAATCCTGAATAAAATCATTTATGTCTTGAATAAACGTACTCATAAATTTGAATAAAGTTACTTACTGTATTTGATGCCATATTAGACCACAACTTCCATTTTGATAATATGGAGTAAGTACAAGGTAAGTACATGTACTGACGGTATCTGGGTAAACAATACCCTACCAGATACATCAAGTTGCATATGATACTCAGAAGATATTTTAGCCATTTTTTAAAAGTGGTCTTATATGACATTTTTTATGTCATATAAGATCAAGAGCATTTGTCCTGCCAAGTGTGTTCGTTTTTGCATTTAATTTTCGTAATGTAAACAAATGAGTCTCAAATGGAACATTTCTATATTGTTGGCGTTTTTCAGATCACAACTTTTCTCAGGAATATTTGTAATTTGAGAAAATAAAAGCCTGATTTTAAAGTAATAGAAAATAATTGGGTCAGTATATCATACTTTTAAAAAATTGTTTTATATAAATTATTTGATTATCTTCCTCGCCATCAAAAATCAAAAAAAGTTTTACTTCTTACAATGACATAGAAACGATAAAACAAGATAATAAATAGACATTATATCGAGCCGGTATAATTTACGCTTAATCTTTGGAAATTGTTGTCCATTTTCGGCAATATAAAAGTACGAAGTGAATTACGAACGTGAAACTTCCAAAAACTATAATAGATACTGGGAACACAATAACACTGTTACATGAAGCAATTTTTCAACTTTAAAGAATGATTTTCCCTCATAGTCACCGCTATTGGCTTTGTATTTCACCACTGATGAACAATAGCCTACATAGCTCATTCATAAAAATCTACCTCGGCGGAAATAAGCTGTTTTCACATGAGTGATAATTACAACGTTGTCAGAAAAATGTCACCATTGGCTCGATTCACACAAATGAGCTGATCAACAAGCTCAGAGTGACTTGTAACTTACATTATCGTCGCCACTACTGGAAAGCCTTACACATGACCAAAAACATTCACTAATTGATCTCCATTCTGTTTGATCAACATTCAGAAGCTTCGATGAATGTCAATGAGTGCAATTTTCTGTATCGAGGAATTCAGTGACAAACCTTCAATTCTCAAACGCTATTTGGTCATACTGTCACTGAACTGAAAGGCTGAAACGATTATAGTTTATTGACCAGGAGGTGTCAGCTTCTACTGCTCTGCATCGAAAATGTAAAGCCAGTTGTAGTGTCTTCATTTTTTTAAAAAAATAATGTGTTGTAGTTATAAACTCGCTCTGCCCAGCGATTTTATGCTGCTCTCTGTTATCTGTTGTAGGAAACTTTATTTTCGGAAGGTTCCCCATAAATAATATAATGTTGGGTTATGCAAAGTATCAGCACACGCAAAAATATTTAGGAAGTAAAGTTAACGTTTTTATGTTTCTTTTATGCAGCATAACTTTACAGATAAACAGGTTTTTGTCATAATCATTTTCATGATTGACAGTAGCATCAAGCCAATATCGATTAAGAAATCTAAAAGATCTTGAAAAAATAGAAGAGCGTTTTAACAAAAAAACAAGGAAGATTTTGGTCGAATTATCAAAGACATTTTCAAGAAATCTCTCTTGGAGACTGTTAAAAGAGGTTTTTATGCGTAGAATTTCGAACTTTTTCTGTGATTTCATTCTTGATTAAATATTAAAAACACTTGGCAGCACCTACTGCATTTGATATTGAGTTCACTTTTAACTAGTCAGTACAGATAATTTGTTGACCTACTCACTTGGTTGGGGTTTCACGTTTGTCCTTTCTATCTATAAACAGTTCAACTGACCGCTGGGAAAGCGTATTCATTCACAAACCCGTCACAAAGAAATGGGATATACATCTTCAATATGGAGGTAGATTAACATAATCCCATCAGAAAAAAAAGCAGAGTGTTTTCTATAAAATAGATCACTTGTGCCGAGATTGTAAATCGATTGATTAAAGGGGTCAAGAATCAGTTCTCCGACAGTTCAGAGAATGTATTTGTTTATTGGTATAGGTTATCGGTTTAAAAGAGTAGTCGTCTGAACGTTTGAATACAAGTCTGCAGATAGAGCATGCAGGAGAGTTTAATGATGAAGTAGCTGGCATATCTGATCAGGCTTTCATATTCTCCTTCAATATTCTAAGAAGCTAGAGATGGTTTTTTTTTCAAACTTTTTGGTCTTCTTGTTGCATTTTGCTCTCCCATTCTTGCAAACTGATGCAACTTGTATCAACAGGTCTACCCAGAGCTACCAGGTTGTTTTTCAATTTATCCCTCTGCCTGAGAGATGGTCTTCTAGTATTTTGTTTCTGTCACAAAACTTACTTTAAATGAGGATCTTTAGAATTCTGTTTTCTCTCATTCGGTTGTCATATCTATCCCATCGCAGTTTTGATTCTATGAGAAAGATTTCTATGCCTCCAGTATTGCACTTTTCAATTGGTCGCAAAATTCATCCTTTCCTTGATCGAGTCGAGACTTGGTTGAGTGTATCAGCTCACAAGAATGATAGAAGAGTTGTTACCAAGGTCTAGGGTTAGAGTCATAGAACGATCTGAGACATTTTTGGGAAGAGGAGACAAGGATTTAGCTAGCGCAGATTTTATTACAATGTTAACACCTGAGGGGTCTTCGTTATTTTTGAAGAAAGTATATCCATTCTTTATTTCAGCTGCAATGATCCAGTAAGGTAAGTTTCAGTGTTATATTTCGGCGACTCAAAAGAGATAAGTGCCTTTTTTCGTTATGGAGTGGAGTCGTTGTCTTGGTGCGTTCGTACATCAAAATTCGAAGAATGAGTTTATTAGTTTTCTGTTAGGACTGCAATACTAGTTCACTAGACAACTGCAGAAGTCTGCCAAACTGAGATATGAACTAGCAATATCAAGGGCTCTTTTTTTACCCTTCCTTGGATTGGGGAAAGCAGTGCAATGTCTATATAGATCTGCTTTGTCGATATCAGAGTACTTACTGCACAGCACCTCATCGGTTTGTATATGAACAGCCGTCACTTAATAGTCTCCACTGTATACATTGCCGGCTCGAATAACGAACCACTTTACATTCCTAAGTAGCTGCCGAGAACTCAAGCTTGTTCAACTAGGCTTAACATTGAAACTACCGGTTAACTCCAGGAGAGCACAACGGGTAGTAAAAAGAGTAGGGAATGAGTTGGTTCGAGATTGAATGTACAATAACTGCTGAAGGAAACATCAACAGATTTTCTGTCCTAGATGTATTAAGAACTCACATAGAGAAAGGATTCCGATCATCTGTGTATCGAAAGCCAACTTTCACCGGACTTCAAATCCCACCATCCATATAATGTAAAGAAAGGACTCATTTGTTGCCTACAGCATTGAGTATAACACATTAGTAATGAGAGCAATGTATATCCAGAAGAAATGAAGCGTTTAAGAGACAACCTCTATCGCAACAACTACCAAGAGAGCTCCAAGAAGTCTGGATCGAACGACAGAGAATAATATCCGAAAACTCACTACAGTCTGTCTACCTTATGTCAAAGGCCTAGCCAAAAAAAAAAAAATTTCAAAAGATATGTAGTCCATATGATATCAGGATAATATTCAGAAGTGGCGTGACTCTTCGAAAATATCTCTTCCGAGTCAAGCGTCCAAGTATTGCATGTATTCCATCCTAGTAAAGTATACAAAAGCAAGACCTGTTACCCTCTAAAAGTAAGGCTAGAGGAACATCGAAAAGCAGTATGTCGAGATGAAGTCGAAAAGACGGGTGGGGCTGAATATTCATGGAAAGAAAAGGAAAACCATCTGCCCTCATGGGATGAAGTTAAAATAATAGATTGGGAGGAACATTAGAAAATAAGATGTCTTAAAGAAGTAGCTAATGTGTTGAGCTACAGTGACCTGTTGAGTAGACTAACTATAGAAATGAACCATTTATAAAAATGCCCGATAAAAAAAATGCGATATGATATGATATGATAGTAGTGAATATCATCTCAGAGGTTGATTGACACATGACGCGATGGATATAGGTGTTTGGTTGAAAAAAGTGCATTTTAAGTGAAATCATCAGGGGGTTCCAGGTTCAATCCCGACAACTGGTAAATAACAAGGAATACTTACTATAGCTTAACACTTGTAACCAGTTATGGTTAACGGAATTAGAACAATCTACCCTCGTAGATTGAATAAAGGATTCAATTCGAGGTTCTCTGTGGGCTCCCGAGTTCGACATAAAGCATTTGAAGAAGACCGAAGGACATATCGACCAAAACGTTGTGAGTATAACAATGAATATGAATACTTTAGACCGAATATTTATAATGATAGAAAAAATTCTAAAAAATAATTAGTGGGGGTGCCCTTGGTGTAATGGTTTGTGGAGGTGCCCGTAGTGTAATAGTTATCGTTGTAGGAAATGGACACGGCGATACGAGTTCAAATCCTGGACGAGACTGATTGCATTTCACATAGTACTAATACTCTTGAGAAAGGTATGAATCCTATTATTCTCCCTGCAGCTATGGGTAAATAGTAGGGCAGACTATGTTCTTTAGCCTTAGTAAGGCAACTAGTCTAGGAGAAGGAAAACTCTGAATTCAAACCTATTAAACTCCGCTTAAAAATTGACCTTGTGTCATATCCTCCCCGAGCGGAGGGGTTGGTAAATATGGATAGAAAAAATAAGATCTATATTAGGTTCAGAATTGAATCCAAGAAATAAAGATATGACAACACCCTGGCAAAACCACTAATGACGCATAATAAACTGGAAATAAATTTTTAAAAAAAGGAAATGGATACTAATAACCTGTCACAGAATGTATCATCCATGAGAAGATATAGAACATCTTTATGCCAAGTTAGAAAATAGTGGAAGAAGATTTAATCCAACTAGAATCAACCGACAAGACAGCCACAATAGGATTAAAGAAATACTTAGACACTACAAATGATTGGATGCTACAAATGGTAAACACACACCTGAGAAGCAAAAGAAAAATATTCAATTAGTTAAGAAAGTAATGAATTTGCTAATCAACTCGACTTCACGACGAAAGAAAGTGACATAAAAAGTAAAACAATAGAGGCAACAAAACAATAAAGAAAGAAGCAAAAACTCAAGGATTAAAACAAGTTAAAAACACCTGGGAACAAAATAAGTTAAGAATAAAACTATTTATTATTTAATGTACAATTAAAATTTACAATAGGAAATCGGTTCCTCGGAGATTTGTAAAACATGCCATACCTTTACGAGGAATTATATGTATATCACACATACACACCCACATACACAAACGCGCGCGTACCTATATATGTGTGTATGCATATACCTATAACATCTATTCAACATCGATACATTACGTATATAATGACCACCACATCCTGCCAGATGGAAGCCGTCTTTACAATTAAAAACATACTGATTAATAACTAATTAAACTTTTGAAAATATATATATGATGCCTAAAACGATAAAGTTATAAAACATCTGTACGTTGTCGGGTGATAGTGAAATATGCTTGTATCATATTTATACCACTCTCTGGGTTTACATAGTTACAGCTCAGTGGCACGATAACTGCTGATTATGCTAGCTACAGATTTTATTTCAGAGTAGTTTCTCTTTTCCTGTCAAAAGATAGGAACAAGTCAACATGAACTGAAGACAAAGATTACACAAATAATTCTATTTAACATTACTCATTCGTTAGTACATCGATAAATAGTTTCAAGTATGACTATGTAAAGCTACCAATTCAATTTAACAGTCATTTATTTGCCCACAATTAAACGGTTAAAGAAAAATGGGGCCCTAACAGGTACCACCTCTCCAGATCAGAGTAGGCCTGGGACTTGTGGCAATAAAGGGGTACTCTACCTTCTCCAAAGCTCCACACACAACTATAAACATATCAAATATCAAAGACAGGTAAAGCAGACTAAAGTAAATACACCCCAGGAAAGAGGTACAACGACCCCTATATAAACCAGCCTGGCCAACCAAAGGTCATTTATACTGGGAACAAGAGCGAGCTCAAGTCCCATTGAGTACCCCATTAACAAGGGCTTGTGCCACATATGTTCTCTGACGAAAGCAACAAGCTGGAAACATACATATATATAACACGTATGTAAGAACAAAATAAATAAATTTAAAAAATACAAATCTCTTCGTGGACCTTCTTATTTTAAAATATATCCTTATTCTTTCTTTGAACCTACAACAACCATCTTTATATATATATATATATATATATATATATATATATATATATATATATATATATATATATATAATGTAAATACAAATATATATAATAAAAATATGAATATAAAAAATATAATAAACTTTTTTTTCATAATTTTTTCTATGAATGTAAACTTTTAATTGTTTAAGAATGGGTTAAAAGCAAGAATTATTTTAATCTTGCAAAAATATTTCTTTTGGGGCTGTTAAGAATTGCAGCAAATCAACCAGAAAGTTCCAGGCTTGAACAGAAATCTATCATCAAATTTTTGGTGGCTGAGTTGTGCAAACCAAGTGAAATTATGTGATTTGTACAGGGAACCATGTTTAAGTAAAAAAAAATTTACAAATGAGCTAAATATGGATTTTCCTCTCTGAACGTAAATCGAAAAGTCAGTCCAGAGTGGAGGTCTACTAACTAAAAAATGTTCCGGGCGCAGTGATCAGTAAAGAAGGTCATACTGACTATCTTCCGGGACATGAAATGACCCATCAATAAGGAATTCCTTGAAAAAGGTGTAACTGTAAACAATTCTTCCTATTGTCAACACCTTAGGAAATATTCATCTAATTTATTCAATGACCCCCGTGTATATATATATATATATATATATAGGTATCTAAATAGATAAATATAAATTCAGTATATATAAATATAAGCATATGAATGCATAAGTATGTATGTATGTATGTATGTATACACACAGAAATATATGTATAGATATATATGTATATTGATCTATACATGAATATAGAAAAGTACATATGTAAGAGTATATATATATATGAAGAGTAAATAAAGGATTGTAATCCGACAATATGTAGAAAAACTGATAACAACGATCCAAGTGGAAGGAATGATTTATTAACGGGTCAACCCTATAGCGTTTCGGTTCTACAGGACCATGAGGGGTGATATTAATAATTTTAAGTTAACGATGAATGATTAGAAATGTGAAATACAAAATACAGTATATATATATATATATATATAGAGAGAGAGAGAGAGAAAGAGAGAGAACCACTTCTTTACCGAAGAAAGCTATCTCCTTAGCCCTACAAAGAGTATCCGTGAGTGCGCATGTGGCTCCACGGGCCAACTTCGTCCGAGCATCCTCACATGGCTTCTAAGACCGACTGAAGTTACGCATACTTTGTCACAAAATTGATATGAATCACCTGTACGAGGGGATAAAATCAGCCTACGATCGTTTGCTCTCATGAGATATCATATGACTAACAAGTCCGAGAATACACTGACTGCACCTTTGCAGAGGGGTAAGACCCCCCCACTACCAATGAGTGTCCTGGATATCACACTAAACAATCTGATGGTGAGGTTCCAGTGATGCTGGGGCTTTGAGAAATGCGGAGCACTCCTTCATTGCCATTGCTCCCAGGTCCACTCTGGCCCGGTGTGGTAGCACCTGATAGGGCCCTATTTATGGGTTAAATAGAACTAACGGCATACTAATGTGAAACTGAATTGTTTGAGTAAACTGAATAGCTCGAAATAGAAATATTTTTTACAATTAAACCGTACTTACATTTAAACTGCGTGCTTATGCTAAACTGAATTGTTTGAAATATAACTGCTTTTGATATTGAAAATGTACTTACATTAAACTGATTTGTTTAATATAGAACTGTTTTGACATTTAACTGTGAGCAAACAAAACTTGTACTTATACTAAACTGAATCATCTGAATTAAAACTGTTTGACTAAAAAATAAACTGTTTACTTACATGTAAACTGCATGCTAATCCTAAACTGAATTATTTGAAATGGAACTGTTTTTGACATTGAAAATGTACTTACACTAAACTGAATTGTTTAATATAGAACAGTTTTGAAATTTAACTGCGTGCAAACAAAATCTGTACTTATACTAAACTGAATTAGCTGAATAAGAACTACCTGACTAAACCGAATTACGTGAAATAGAATTAAACTGTACTAACATTTAAACTGCGTACTTATGCTAAACTGAATTGTTTGAAATAGAACTATTTTCATAAAAAATGGATTTGGCGTTAAATAACCTACAAAGGTTGATATGCCATAAAACCCAAACAACCAAGCTAAAACTAGTCAGGCAGTGGACAAATAAACCTTTCTGCAGATGTTACAGGCTGAACAGTAACTGAGATCGAGGTCGAATCTTGTATTCAAAGTACTCCTTTCAAAATGGAACATTCAATTCTCTGTACTTTAACTGTTTTAAAACCATCACAAATCAATATTTTCTAAACTGATTGATTTTCCCTCATCTATTCCTAGTTTTCAAAATATAACGTTGTTTTTTACGATGTCTTTAAAACATTTCCTAGGTTCATATCTCGGACGTTTACCACGTTATAACTCTCTATAAAACAACTGCTTAAGTAATTGTTGTATCATTGTAAGGAAGAGATACACAGTGAAATAGAGTTAACTATTCATTAACTGAAGAGGTACAGTCCAACAAATATTGTGAGTCTCGCGCTGTTGGTGTTACGTCCGAAGTTGGTCTTACTACTGACCGAGATCTTCAGTACTGACTGTGCTGAAGAAACAAGACGTCTTTTATTTTTCCGAGATACTAGAAGTCACGTGGTACGAACTACTATACAACAGTAACCTAACATTCTCCAATCAAAGTACTTTACTTGATTGGAGAATGTTAGGTTACTGTTGTATAGTGATACTAGTTGGTGAGGGATAAATTGGTTTATAGGTTTCCCAAAACAGAACATAACACGACTGGGGTTCGAACTCGTTTAGTACGATTTCACAATCGAGCATGTAAGCCTCTTCGCCACTGCCTCATTGAAGAAAAATGGTGTGTTGTGTTGGAGACTGTAATTTAATGTTTAAAACAAGCTTTATGAAATCTTTCCAAGACTTTGGTGTGGCGACGATATATGGTCCAATTGTGTATATATATATATATGTGTGTGTGTGTGTGTGTGTGAGTAAATAGATGAATATACATACATACAGATATATATGAATAGATGTATACGTATATATAAATGTATATATATATACATATGTACACATCTCTCTATCTCTGTCTCTCTGTCTCCCTATCTCTTTATATATATATATATAATGTGTGTGAATATATATATATATATATATATATATATATATAGCGGGGAGGACTTAGGAATTATGAACTAGGCAAGATGAACAGTAATGGCTTTCGTCTTCTCCAGCTTTGCTCTAATTTGAAATTCGTCATTGTAACACTGCTTTTTATGCGAAAACATGTCTTCAGTCCTTAATTTTCATCAGTGGAACAATGGACATGATTTTTTTCTGGTCGTCAGCTTTAGGAGAAATTCTGTAACATATTGACCTTTGACAGGTCAGGTAATGTAGATTTCAAAAACAGGATGTTCAGCTCTATGTCTTGAGGAAAACAAGAGATAGCAGAAATGCCACGTTATTTGCGTGGGAAGAAATGTGTGGGCGTCGAAAAAATATATGATGACAGAAGTTTTTGACTTCAGTGGTCAGTCGAGTTCGACAGTCAAGTCACGCCATCCGGCTTTAACGCAAAATCGAAGACTTTGCAGACTCTTGTTTGTGATTCTAATGCATGGAATGCAAATCTCGTTGCTCACACCGAAAAAGACATGCAAGCTATAATGAACTTCTCCTCAAGAGCACGCACTACTTTTGAATTTATCATCAATTTGCACAAGATCAACATCATGTCCACTCCACCTCCACCTAATATCTTCGTCTTGGGTACAAGATTGATGTGGTTGACTATTCTGTGTGCATTGACAGCACGTACATTGACTTGACGGGAAAATAGAATGGTGTATTCATTTAGCAAACCGTTTAAGTAAAAAAAAATTAAGAACCTTACCAAACACATCCAACAGACTTATATCTTTGCAATCTCTACATACATATTTAGATTCCTTTCCTTGGAACAAGTAAATAAAATAGCACCGACCTAATCCTCTGGCACATGAGCACTTAACAAAATGTCTGAAATTAGATGATTGATCACTGTAGCAAGCTGGTCACCTTCATAAAGAAGGATCTCAATAGGAATACTGTTTAGATCTGGTCTCTTCCCAGTATTAATTTCTGAGGGACTGTGATAATACCCCTGGCCGGCCGACTCCCACTATCTTAGCTTCCTTGAACCAAATTACTCATGGCCAGTGATTCATCTAGTGATTTCCGGCCAGGAGCATTACACGTTTCATTACAGATACGCAAAACACAACCGAGAGGGTGGAAGAAAGAACAAACGAACAAACACGGACTTGGGTCAGCTCCAAGCGCAAGAAGGAGGAGGTCTATGTGACACTTTTGTGCAGCTCTCCGTGCATTTTCAGGCTATTGCGGGCGTGTATTTTGCGCGAAACTTCTACAAAGCCACTAGGAATGCTGACTCATCTCTTCGCGTTGGTTAACCCGGCCTTTGTACGTCAAAAGGTCTTAGCAGTCGTCTTTCTGACTTCTGCTGACTCTCTTCTCTGCTCTGCTGACATCTTCTCACTGCCTTCTTCTGCCGACTGTGTCCTTCCCTGGACTGTTATCTTCTGTCTTCCTTTGTCAACTGACTCTCTCTCTCTCTCTCTCTGTCTTCTCTGGGACCTTCCCCCTCCACTTCCGGTCTCGCGAGAGATCTCACCCTCAGATCGTCTGAATGGCGCCAATACAAACGGAAACGAATTGCTACGCATCGTGTCACAGGACTTTAAAAGAGATTCGTGAAGTTCTTAGTTCAATATTTCATGATAACTTAAATATCCTTAAAGAGAAAACTGCTTTTAAACTTGAGTGGCAACACAGATGAAGATTTAGGACCGAAGACTTATCTGATTAAATGATACAGTGCTTTCGAGTCTTTACTTTCGTGAGCTTTCTGAATGTTCTCAAAAATGTCCGTCTGCCACACTTTGTTCATTTGATGTAATTTGCGCTTGAGTGAAACTTCAAAAAGGATTTTCCGTCTTTATCTGAAGCTATGAGATATTTTGGTACAACATGTTTAGTGATGATTTGCAAATCATTTTCATTAAACCAATGCCAATGTTTTCTTTCTTTGACTCCAAGAACCTTAACTCCAACATTTTAGGGCTCAGTCTTTAATAGATCCAAAGTTCCATCAAATTCTTCTTCTAAAATAGCACTGTAGATTTAGTTCTTCAATTTCGAAACATCAATAGATTTTTATTCCTCCAAATCTTATTTTACACATGATGCGCAGTTTCAGATCGCTACATATGAGTATGTGGTCCATCCCACACTCTGCACCTCACGTGACTCGAACACTGCAGACATCCTGAAGGCCTTGTTTCCTGGTGATAAATTTATTGAGGATATGCCATATTAGGGTCTTGGGTGTATCCAAGTAACCTTCTGAACATCCTTCTTGTTATATAATTAAGGAACGATTTTTTATTTTAATCCTTTTTCATTATATTTTATCGTTCAGTTTGGTTGGGCTTTGAACTATTCGGGTTAAGAGTTCAGGTGTGTAGTCAATTGGTGAAGTTTACGCTCGTGCACAAAGGATATGACAATCACCATTGTCATAATAAACCCCAGACAAGAAATGGGGCTGGAGTGTGGATGACGTCATGCCATGAAGAGATAGGCTGAGAATTTGGAAGATTTTGAAAAAGATTCAGTTGAGGTCCGACCATGGTGTTGAGAAGTTGAGGTCCGATCATGGCGTTGAGAAGTTGAAGTTCGGAAAAGCAGTTGAGGATTTGAGATTGGACCATGCAGGCAGACAATTGAGTTTCTGCCAGTGGGGCAGAGAATTGAGTTCTCTGCCAATGATTAGGAACATGGACGCTCTTCACCATGAAAGAGTTACCTGGGTGTCGCAGTCATTGCTGCACTCCCAGAAACCCGTTTGATTAACGAAGATCACTTGACAGAAACTGGCGCTGAATTCATCTTCTTCTGCGGTTAAGTTTTGTCGGTGCCGACCAGAAAAAATGAATTGAGATCTAAAACACCACGAGATGTGCCGAACGTTGGGAGTGTTGTTAGCATAGTATGATTACAAAAGACTTTTGAAAATTGTGTCTTTCTCCTCGTGTCGAAGAACCGAAGTTAGAAGTTAATAAACCGTTCGTATCTGAACAACCGAGTCCGCTTGTGTCTTGTATTTGACTGTATTTGAATATGTATTTGTAGTACCGTTGGATTGATATCATCATGATTATCATTATCGTGGGTATACAACACTTCTGACTAAAAATACTATTGAAAATGATGAGCCTAAATTTAGTGCAGAACATGAAGATGAAAACCATTGCTGATTATTTTGCCATGACCACAGCGATACGAGTTCAATTTTGCCATGAACACGGCGATACGAGATCAATTCCTGGACAAGACTGATTGCATTTCACATAGCACTAATACCCTTGGGAAAGGTATGAATCCAATTATTCTCCCTCCAGCTATGGGTAAATAGTAGGACAGACTAGGTTCTTCAGCATTGGTGAGGCAACTAGTCTAGGAGAAGGACAACTCTGAATTCAAACCTGTTGAACTCCGCTTAAAAAATTGACCTTGTGTCATATCCTGCCCGAGCGGAGGGGTTGGTAAATAGGATTTTGCCATGACCATGTTTCCATATTTCTTTCAGGTATCGTCATCACGTCAAACATGGGTGTTGAAATCACCAAGGAGGATTTTTTCAGTGTTTGGAATCAAGGTTATGGTTATAACTGTCAAGAGTGGGAGCATGAACAGAATAGTCAACCAAAAAACGATTACATGATAAAGGAACTTAAAAGCACATTATACTGTCACAAAAACCATAAGGTTCATATGATTGCTAGGTTAATTCTGAACGAATGGAAAAACCACCACCCCCACCTCTCTTTTGACTTATCTTTAAAGAAGGGGTATTCAGCGCCTGTTTCTGTCAACTGATCTTCGTTAATCAAACGGGTTTCTGAGAGTGCAGCAATGACTGCGACACCCAGGTAACTCTTTCATGGTGAAGAGCGTCCATGTTCCTAATCCAAATTTATGTTTCTTTCTTGTATATTTTCTCTTCGCGCTTCTGCTGTTGTGGTGAATAGCCGTTAACCGCAGGTTGTTGACAAGCTTGATAGTTGAACAGGCATTTTTGGGTCACCTTTCAAGGTGAGCAGAGCTAATCCAGAGAGGGCTGCTCAAGCACTCACGAATTTACTGAAGCATGTTGCTGTTCTTTCAACAATGCAATATTAGATGGTTTTTGAACCACCCACATGCAAATCTGTGACTATGTGCTCCCAGCACATTAAACCTGCTCATAACGCCACTCCTTCATCGCCGTGGAACTTGACAGTACATTTTGATGGTAATGTTACACATTTGTACATGTATAGCACGCACTAGTCCCACGAAATCTGATATTCAGTGACAAGCCAAAGCAAGATGACCAATTGACGGAGGCTGCATGTTTTATTGTCACAGAGTTTGACTTCTCCAGTATGACCAACAGTTGTTTGTTTGTTTGTTTAATGGCATATCAACCTTTATAGGTTATTTAATGTCAAAGCTTTTCTCCTTGAAGAACAGTAGAGGTACTATTTAACCCATAGCTGGGAGGATCAGAGGGGTCCATACCTTTCCCGAAAGAGAATGTAATAGCGCGACTGGAGTTCGAACTCGCTTACTACGACTTCACAGTCCATCGCTTTAACCATTACACCACGAGGACACCCCCTCCAGTATGACCAGATGGCTATTATTTTATTCCTACAGTGCTATACATCTGTACGTCAATTACCAGGTAATACGACAACTCTGATAGGGTTTTGATCTATTGAAATTTTTCTTCTTAAAGACCAGTGCCAGTGCCCCAGAAGTGCCCATGATGTTTGTTGCTCATGTTTTCGAGAAAACGTCACAGCATGTTATATATACATGTTTATATAAAATTAACTTAAATTGCGAGTCGAAGTTAGGCTTCCTGATGATCCGATAAGGTGAAACTTTAATAGAAGATTTTCGACTCGCGATTAAAATTAATTTCATAATTGGCTCCACTTGTGTTGAGCACTTTTGTAATTGTAGCATTGCAGGATTCGCGGAAGGTTTTTAGTTTTCTTATGACCAACTGACTGCGTATCCCTTGATTTTTTTCAAGGGGTCGAACGAGGTTGGCTTTTTCTTTCTTTTTGACCTATAATTTTTTCTTTTTCTCCCGGGCGGTGATTCGAGATACTTTTATCTCTTGTTCCTGGCGGTTTTTTTTTTTTTCTTTTTTTCTGGTAACCGTGAATGCTGGTAGATATTAGAGTAGTAAAAATGTATATATATATATATATATATATATATATATATATACATTTTTTAAATAGAGAAAGTATATATATTTCAGATTGAATTACCACGACCAGAAAATCCGGCAAACACTGCATGCAACATACGAAAACACTAGACAGTTGTTTCGACCTTATTAGGTCTCATCATCTCCCCCACTGGAGATCGAGCCAGCAACCACAGAATGCTGAGCCAAAATCCTATCACGGAGCTACTGGTCCACATCGTTTACAAGCACTGCCAAATCAACTAGTCATGGTAAATGCACGACTACTTAACTTGGTGTGCCTTGTAGTTACATCCGTACTCTTACAGAGGATACAGTCTCCTCCAAAGCCATGTCTTCCCAAGTTAAAGATATGCATCCATGTGAGCAAGGAAAGAAACATACATTTTTTTAAATAGAGAAATTACATATATTATGAAAAGAATTATCATGACCAGAAAATCCACTAGACAGCTGTTTTGACCTTATTAAGTCTTATCAGCATTGTATACCGTGATCTCCTAATGATTAGTTGATTTGGCCGCGCTTGTGTGTGATATGAAACAGTAACTCAGTGTTTTGGCTCTGCATTCTGTGATTCGCTGATTCAAACTCAAGTGGCAGAGATCACGTTATACACTGCTGATGAGACCTAAAAAGGTCGAAACAGCTGTCCAGTGTTCTGTATGTCGCACACAGTGCTCGCTGGATTTTCTGGTCATGGTAGTTCTATTTATGATATAATTCTTCTATCTTCTTGCCTATGGGGTTATGACCACACGTCTCTCCAGTGTTTACCATGACTAGTTGATTTGGCAGTGCTTGTAAACGATGTAGACCAGTAGCTCAGTGGTAGAGTTTCAGCTCAGCATTCAGTGGTTGCTGGTTCGATCTTCAGAGACGAAGATCAAGTTATACACTGCTGATGAGACCTAATAAGGTTGAAACAGCTGTCCAATGTTTTTGTATGTTGCACAAAGTGCTTGCTGGATTTTCTGGTTGTGTTAATTCAATTTATAACATATATATATATATATATATAATTCTTTTTGTTCTGTGAATTCCCCACCCACTTGTTATTCCTCCTACAGGTTGGACGATAAAATTGTCCCCCTAGAAAAGACATGATTCCATTTCCGTTTAATGAAAACCAGTTGGCCAGTTGTGTACAAATCCTAAGAGTAATAGGAGCCTTCTATCATGTCTGAAAGTGACACAATGTTCAACGAGCGAGATCGGAGATGTGCTACTGTACAACTCATGCTCTCTACCGATCCAAGTTATGACAACAGGACCATTGCCAGCACCCTCAAAATGCAACTCTGGATTGCCACGAATAACAGGGACGTGCCCAGGGTGATGAAAAGTAAGTTTCCGGCTATGGTTATGGTCTTTGGTGTGGTTTCAAGTGAGGGCCACATCATGCCACCTCACATCTCCGAAGTCGACTTGAAAGTCAACACCAAAGTGTACCTGGATGTGCTGAAGAGTGTGGTGATCCCCTGGTGCAATCAGGTGGCCGGTGTCAGACCCTGGGTGTGGCAGCAGGACTCGGCGCTGGCCCACAAGTCCAAAGAGACCCAAGCTTAGCTTCAGAAGGAGTGCTACGACTTTGTACCCATCTCTCACTGCCCCTATCCTCCCCCAACCTGAACCCGCAAGACTATTTCGTTTGGTCATACATCGAGAACATCACCAACATGACCTCCCACAACACCAAAGCCAGCCTGATCGCCGCCATCCGCCGAGCTCCTGTCGGCAATTGTAGAAAAGGCATGCTCCCAGTTCCAGATCTGTATCGAGGCGGTGATTGAGGCTGAAGGCGGCTACATTGAATAGATGTCAGCTCTACTACATAATCAAGTTACCTGAATTGATTTTTTTCAATAAAAGTTTTAAAATAAAGCTGTAGTGTTGTTTTTTTTAGGACGACAATTTTATCGTTTCACCCTGTAGATGTCAGCTCTACTACATAATCAAGTTACCTGAATTGATTTTTTCAATAAAAGTTTTAAAATAAAGCTGTAGTGTTGTTTTCTTTAGGAAGACAATTCTATCGTTTCACCCTGTAGATGTCAGTTCTACTACATAATCAAGTTACCTGAATTGATTTTTTCAATGAAAGTTTTAAAATAAAGCTGTAGTGTTGTTTTCTTTAGGACGACAATTCTATCGTTTCACCCTGTAGATGTCAGCCCTTCTACATAATCAAGTTACCTGAATTGATTTTTTCAATAAAAGTTTTAAAATAAAGCTGTAGTGTTGTTTTCTTTAGGACGACAATTCTATCGTTTCACCCTGTAGATGTCAGCTCTACTACATAATCAAGTTACCTGAATTGATTTTTTCAATAAAAGTTTTAAAATAAAGCTGTAGTGTTGTTTTCTTTAGGACGACAATTCTATCGTTTCACCCTGTAGATGTCAGCTCTACTACATAATCAAGTTACCTGAATTGATTTTTTCAATGAAAGTTTTAAAATAAAGCTGTAGTGTTGTTTTCTTTAGGACGACAATTCTATCGTTTCACCCTGTAGATGTCAGCTCTACTACATAATCAAGTTACCTGAATTGATTTTTTCAATAAAAGTTTTAAAATAAAGCTGTAGTGTTGTTTTCTTTAGGACGACAATTCTATCGTTTCACCTTGCTCTTTTTTTGTAAATGTATAGGACTCATCATTGTGCTTGTCACTTTATTATTAATTCCTCTGAAGACAGCTCCAGAAGGAGCTGAAAGTACAAAGGAAAATATGGGGCCTTCTTGAATTTATTACATCCAGAAGTCAAATGGCTCAAGAATGACTTGAACAGATCAATAATGAAATAGGCAGAAATTAAGTATCTGTCCCATCTAATCAAATGTTTAAAATAGATAATGCTGCATACATATGCATGTGTGTGTGTGTGTATCTATATATCACAGCTGGATAAAAGATCTATTATTATCATTAACAATGCTAATATTACTTAAAAAAAACAAAAGAATATCTATAAATCAACTAAAAAGAAGTATCATTTTTTGAGTCTTTGGTATGACTCGACCTGGGATTAAATCCCAGTCTCCTCAACCATTGGCGAACACTCTACTGATTAGACCAATGGCCTGGTACCTCTCTATATAAGATACTACAATATAAATAAATAATTAAATAATAAAGCTTGGTCACTTGGTTTAAATTTATGAATAAGTAAAATATAATGTAGTTAAAATTCATAAGATAAGCTTATTTAAGTTATCATCATCATCATGATGTCGTGCCGCCAGCACGGATATCCCTGACCCTCTCTCGCCACTTTTCCCTATCGTTCATTGCCTCTGGCAGGTCTTCAGGGCTACATCCCGTATCCTCACTTAGCTGCTGTATGTATGTTCGAGCTGGTCGTCCTGCTTTTGCCCGGCCATATGTGGGGGTCCATAGGAGTACATCACTTATGAGCTCATCATTCCTTCTCCAGCAGTGTCCTACATGTCTGGTTCGTCTAACTCGGATAGTTTTCATGATGGGAGGTAGGTGGCCGTATAGTTGGTGCCTTGTGGGGTGTTGCCGCCAGGACTTGTTCAATATTGCTCACAGCATTCTTGTGTAATTGCCATCTAGCTTCTTCTTCAGCTGTTTAGTTAGCGTTAAAGTAGTGCATCCATACAGCAGCATCGATACAACCAATGCCTGGAAGAAACTGCGTCCCCCAAACGAACCACACTAAAACAATTTAAGTTATAGATTTATGTATATATGGTGGATTTACCTATTGATCTTTGAGGGCCCAATGATTCACATTGGTTGACCTAAAAAGATGATTTGTTTATAGATGTGATGTCTTGTTTTGGACAGCAACACTTTTTGTTTTTGGATGAGCTGATAACCAAAGAATGCTGCAATAGTGTGCCACATATTTTCTCAAACAACACTTCTCAGGCTTGACTCTACACATTACAACAAAATAATGGAATTATTAGATGAAAAAAACACATATATCAACTGTCACTGAAAAGGCGATTGAAGAGATTGTCACTTGATTACTGTGATAAAAGAACATTTAAACATGTTACACTATGGTTTTCCAAGAGTAAAGTAGGTATGCTCTTAACTGAGGTATATATATATATATATATATATGTCTAATCTTCATCCATTTTAACTGTAAATTGTCATAATAAACATTAGGTATTTCTTAACAGTATTCAAACATCTTGATAAAGGTTTATTGTTAAAAAACTGAAACATTTAACATTGACAAATAATTCACCTGTAAATAAAATCATCCTCTGAAGACCTTGTGTTTTTTCATATTGGTATATTTTCATATATAAACAAAATATATATTTAAGATGTTCCACTATTTAAGATATTGACACTCAAAATACACAATATTGTTGAGGAATAATTAAAGTTTACAATTATCATAAACTTATATCTGAAAATGAACCATTTCATAGACCCATCTTCATCTTTACAATACTCTGTACAAAAGGTAATGCTTAGTTTATTCCTGGTCCCTTAAAATTGGCAAAAATTGTTTGTAAAGAAAAGATTTCCAGTATTCAGTTGATAACTTGTAAACTAACTTTCTTGTGGATTTCTCTGAGCTGCATATGTAACTCACACAAACACACTTCAATTGGTTTTTAAATACAGATAGTCTCCCACGACTTTTACACAAACATTCTGCTGTTTTAAATTTCTTGTAATAATTATAGATACACTGTGCATTTGGCAATGATTTCCTAAAATATGTTTAAAAATTCCATTTCACAACAGTAACAAAATATTTTTAGCCTAATCTAAGTACACAAAACACCTTCAAAACAGCTATAGTTTTTAGCACCCAGACTAATAATGGTGTTGTTGAAAGACTTTCACCATCAGGTTTTTTCTTCAAACCTATGTATCATGAGTATCAATATCTTAGATTGAGTTTTTTTTTAATTAAATTTTTAAAACTGTTTCTTTCAATTGTACATTCTTAAAAAAATCAATTTAAAAATTTGAATACAATTTCATTATTCTTCTCAAGATTCTTGAACTTTTTAGTTTTTGATAAGTAATTCTTTCTTTCTCCAAGAAAGAATTTGAAGAAGACCAAACAGATGTAGTGATTTACAAAACTCTTTGCTTCGATGTGGCACAAGGATGAATGAATGAGACACCCAATGAGACTCAAACTCAATCATGTAGGTTTCCCAGTCTAGCTTGCTAACCATTACATCATCAGCGGTGCCCAGCGTTTTTTATTTCTTTTTTCTTTACTCTATATAATGTAGATTTTAAAAACTACTAAATGTGATAGATATTAATCATAAGATGAAATCTTTCAAAATGAAAATCCCAGCATCCTGTTTGATGAGTAGATGTACTGGTTAAATTCTGAAAATCAATTGCAATGATTTTGAAAATGATCCTGAATTCAGTTTTCAGGGAAGATAAAGTCACATTTAAAATACTCATTCATTTCCCTTGAAATATTTTCATGGTTGGAATAAAAAATAATTATCCAGTATTTCAATGTACACATATACATTAATTGTTGAGGTAATGATAACAATTTCTTCTAATCCTTCAAATGAAATGTAATCTATCATGAATGACTTGGGAAATTTACTTATTTTCTTCAGGCAATCATCTTTATACATTTCATTTGAATAGCACCAAATAAAAATCCCAGCATCATTGCCTTGGCCAAAGCAGATTCTTGATTCATCACTGAATATCACTTTCATCCAATGGTCCATACACCATGGTTGTTTCACCTTAACCCACTTTAACCTCATTTTCTTCTATTTAAGCATTAATGCTGGTTTTCGTTTGGCTTTTCTCTATATAAATCCCATTTTATTCAACCAATTTCTGATAACATCTCCCCAGAAAACAACTCATCAAAATTATTTTTTTAAATATAGCAACTGAATTTCAGAATTTAACTTGGGTAAGTACTCATTGAACCAAATGCTGGGATTTTCATTTTGAAAGAATTCATTTTATTCATCTCATATCTATTGTTAGATTTTGTAATTTTTTAAAATCGACTGTGACAAATATTGACTTCTGTTTCCAATGATTTGATTTGTAAATATTTTATTTTCCAGCCATATTGATTTCAATTTTCAGTAATGATGCTTGGATGTGTTTCATGGTCAACCAATATGTTTTTCTTTTTTAATCAACCCATTTCTTTTATATTTGCACCAAATTTTAAACACAGTTAACCAGGAACAACCAACTCCACAGAGGATTGCCTTCTTGAATGAGTTTTATAATCCTTTAATAGATATCTCTTTGGATAGAGACATGTTTCCTTTCATTTTGCAATGTGCAACAGCTTGTTTTATTTTAACTATAGACTGATTTGCATATTAAATTTTCTGTTGGTACTTGTTTTAGGATTACAAATTAACAAGACCATTACATAATTTTTGCCTCAATATTAGGTTATTCTATATTTTCCTCTGCATGACTTGGAAAAAATCATTAATTTAAATAATTTAATCAAATTTGTTCAAGTAATATTTTATAAAAACCAGAATGTTCAGTTATCAAAAAATATTTTTCATCTTATTTGTTATTTTGTTTTTTAGCAACAAATAAACTAAGGTGAACATCTAAGTGCACTAATTTCAGAATTTTGACAGCATTAATAGTATCTTGAGTTAAATACATTTTTATCATTGTTAATTTCTTTTAATACTATATACAATGTTGGGAATGAAATAATAGTTGATGTAATTTCCTAATTACTTGACTTTATATTTTAAATATGAATTTAAAAAATGTTAAATTGATCAATATTCCACTCTTGCAAATCTATTTTTTGTTTGGATGCAAATAGAAATAGATTGAAAAGCTATTATAAAGGTATTTGTAATAGCAACTTGGGTTTTTACTCAAAAGTCTATCTCTAGCATCTTTAACAGTTTCTGAAGATTTAAAAAAAATAGCTTCATGTTCTAAAAGCATTTGCTGATTCCAAAATTACATGAGCGTTTTAAAAACACCTTGGCAAAGAACAGGATTTCACATTTAATTTCAATATCTTTTGTTTTTTTTGTTTTTTTATTGAATTTTCTTTTGTAGTCTTTCAACATTTATTTCTTGAAGTTCTTTTACAAAAAATACATTCTGAAAGAATGAAAAATATAATTATTCTTAATTCAATATAAAACAAAAGTAAACCTTTTTTTAGCCCAAGGCTTTGAATTTATGATATGTTTGCTGACATGGGAAGACTTTTTCTTTCAGATTATTATACAATACTATTCAAAATATAAAAATGATTTATTCAAAGTTACAACTTATTAATAGCATTTGCTACAGGATTTTGGGATTCATAGACACCATACCATTTGGTATATAATTCATGTACAAAGAAGCAATAATCAAAAGTGCTTATGAAAAAAAAAGTCATATAAGAAAAACCTTTATTTGAAAAATACAGTAGTCAAAATAAGTAAATTTTGATTTTGTCATGTTCAAGAATATTTCGCATAAACATATAACAAAAGTGACTTCACTAAATGATAAGTAGCAATGTTCTCAGTGTTGCATCTGCAGCTAAAAAATTAACTCAACAAACTCTTCAACAACAAATTGTCAAGATGAAGACTGATAGTATTTTAAAAGTACTGAAGTAAAATTAATTTTACAGTAAAACTATTAGAAAAAAAAAAAAAAAAAAAAAAAAAAAAATCTGTCAAAAGTACAATCTTATATTTTTTCATCTCAATGGATCAAGCAGTATTAAGCATGATTTTCATACTTTCTAAATTTATATTAAGATCAAATCTCAATGAGAATGATGATTCATATTTAATATTAAAAGATCAATTAATTCTTTAAATTGCTTTTAAGAAAAATGAAGAGAGATAAACAAAGCAAATGGATTTGGACTTTCCTTCACATCTCAATCAATATGTCCACAAAAGCAACAGTTCTAATATCAGTTCATGCTGCCATATGTCTTAAGGTAACTAAAAAATATCTTTTTTTAGCTGAAGTCCTCTAGAAATGTGCTGGTCTTTCCTTTTTCATGTAAGCATGATGACATACCAAGCACTTCATTTGCTCATCATTTTCTGCATTTTCTACAAAAATTTAGGGGGGGGGTCCTCATGGTTAAAGCGATGGACTGCAGAATCGTAGTAAGCGAGTTCATACTCTAGTTGCACTATTACATTCACTTTCGGGCAAATACCCTTGAGAAAGGTATGACCCCACCCCTTATCCTCCCAACTACAGGTTAAATAGCACCACTACTATTCTTCTAGGAGAATAGCTTTGGCATTAAATTACCTACTAAGGTTGATATGCCATTAAACAAAGAAACCAAAACAAACAAAAATTTATAATCTTGTTTTAGATGTCCCAAATCATCAAAGACTGTAACAAATGACTTTTCACACCAATCTGATATAGCATTGAAAATTTTAGCCAGTAAATATGACTTTGATAATGAATAAGCCATTTAGGGGTAAAAAAATCCTGAGGTGATATGTTATTTCTTATAATTGACTGAAACATCTTATGAAATCTTCATGCATTCCATCCAAGATTGAAATCATATAAAATTCAAGAACTTTTGAAAGATCTAAAAAAAAAAAAAGAAATAACATACACACCAATATTATCAATTAAATGAGTAAATAAAACATATGCTGTGAATGTGTTCACTGAAGACAATAAAAATTAAGAACATGCAGATATACTCTCTGCAAACATATGAAAAAAAGCAGTATATTACACTTACTTCAAACAGAAGTAAAAGAAGCCTACTAGAAAACTTTCCAAACAAATACATTATATATAACAACATTCATGAAAAAATGTGCCAACATCACAGAGACTGCCATTCCATAATAGTCAGTTATTAAGAACATAAATGAAATAAAATACTATGCCATCACTTTTTGGCTACTTTTTAAATGATAATTTTATGATACAAAAATTGCACCTTATGAAAAGTTGCCATTTCAAAAAACATGAAAACGGCCAGAGCACAAAACCTAAAGGAAAAATTTTAAACTCTTATTTTTATTAAAAATCAAACTTCTTGTCTGCTTTTTATATAAAGATTAAATATCTTGTCAATCAGGTGTTTGCTTGAATAGCTGTGGTTAACATCAACAGATGAACAGTTTCTCTTTTGTTTAATGTAGCTGACAAAAGTCAATGTTTGGTAGCAGTGAATTAGTAGAAAAATTGCTTCTTTCTGAGGATTAGCAATGAACTTCATAGTCTGCTTACATCAGACTGGAGAAAAGAAAAAAAAAGACAAAGTTGAAGTAAAATCAAGTAGATTAAAATAGGAAACTAAAGAGCATTTTTGTTCATCTATAAAAAAAATAAGAATTGAATGTTGAACCTTGAATAAGTATTATTTACTTATGTATTTTAAGTAGGAACACAATAAACAATTTATTTTCAAGCAATGGTATTAGATGCTCAAAACAGTGTGACAAATAGCAGAAAAATACTTTAAAAGTTAACCTTGAATAATGTAAGAACTGAATTTCATTTATTCTTTTAAAGAAAGATTTTTTAGTAAAATGCTGAGAGTAAAAATAAAGCTGCAGTTGCTTTAATATTAGTCATTAATTTATTTCTATTAAAATTATTCTTCAGCTGTGTTTTTCTTTCTCATCAAATAAATTTAGATTTGTGGATAAAATAGATGAATGAACTTCTAATAACTATAATGTCAACATTTTCAGAATTAAAACAATGATCATATTTGAGCAAGTTCATCCAATCAAATCTGCAGTTTCATATTATATGAAAGGGAAAATCTGAAAGATTTACAAGATTTAAAAGTATCCAAAATTCATAAAATAATTTTATAAATCAATAATTTAGAAAGGAAAGTGGGATAATATTCTGCAAAAATAAACAGTGAAATGCTTTTACAGCACATAATTTATTAAGCTATTTTTTAGTTAAAAAATTCAGAAATAATTATTAATCAATTGAGATTTTACAAAAATTATATCTATAAGACTGTATGATTGCTTGATACTTACAGTTGAAAGAATAGCTCAGCTAAAAGTCAATGTACAGAGATGAGTCAACCCAATGGTACCAAAGATGGAAGCATTAAAAACCCAACCAGAAAGTAATGAAAGCCTAGGTAAAATTAAAAACTTTAAAATCAAAAGCCAGAGTAAGAGAAGGGCTTACCTGCAAAAAGCAAATAGTTCTGAAGACTTTTAGGCAATCCAAGGTAGGACACAGAAGAGAGTAACTTTCGACCAAGAATTTTTCGAATATTCCGACGACAAATATACAGCAAAGGCATCATCTTGTCTGAGAAAAAGAAAATGAAACTAAGCATCTTTAATAATTGTTCAAATTGTTGGATCAGTAAAATTATTAATAGATAAGGTGTTATTTTTTATACAAAAGAGGAATGAGATGAAAATGAATTACAGCTTCAAATAGCTATATCATTACATATCAAATTAAAATATCATTACATATCAAATTAAAATATTACAAAAATTGGCTCAAAGTATGTCTCCTCATTTGAAAAAACAGCAATTTTTTTTAAATCAGTAAAATTGAAAAAAAAAAAAAAAAAAAAAAAAAATTGCAAACCTGCCAAAGAGAAAACTTTTATAGGTGTTGGTAGATCTTCCCCAATATCCCATGTGTCTTCAGCTACCACTAAAAAGCGCCCATCATATGAAAGACTGACCACAAAAGGATTATGCAAGCCTTGGTCAGGACCAACAACTTCACCATCCATCCGAAGGTCAGGGGTCAAACGTAGAACACAATTACCCTCACCATTAGCTGCATAGATACAACCACGGTAGGGGTCAGGACAAACGCCACTAGGACTAAAGCCATACTCTGTAAAGAGGGTGAGGACTTCTCCATCAAGTGTACAAAGAACAAGGCCACAAAGATCTTCATCACTGACAATTATCACATCAGGACTAATTGCACTAATGTACCAAACAAGACCCACTGGTTTTTCTTTCTCTTCCATCTTGTAGTTACGGAAAGAAACCTGATTAAAGGGTGAAAGAAAAATCAAAAATTCATTATTCACTTTGAAACTCAATGAAATTGTACCGTTTTGTAAAACTGAAAAGAAATTAGTTTTTTTTTTTTGTTTTTTTTTTATTATCACACTTAATATTAACAAGAACAAAACATAAATCATGGGATTAAAATTATTAATTCATAAGAGAAAGATATAATGTAGTAAACACATCAAAATATGATATTCAAGTCATTTTAAAGTTCATAAATAGTAAGAAAAAAGTCTATTTCAAGCAAATCGTTTTTATGACCTTGTTACTATTTCATAAATTATCATTTGATAACTAAAAGTTACAATGTAATATGAAATCTATTTCTATCCTAAATACTCCCAATTGATTTTATTTTGAGAATTAATCAATTATTATATAACTTCACTGAAATGATAACAAATAATATTCTAACACATACTGCAATAATTTGGGGGGTGGGTAAGATTTTCAAAAAAAAATCTCAAAATAGATAGTGGCTGTTTTAAAATCCATTTTTTTGTTTTCTCTCCAGAAATAAGGGTAACTACGACATGGTGAATTTCAAAATATATGAATTAAAAATGTTTTTAATTCACTAAGTGAGAGTAGTTTCCCCTTATTTTTTGACGTTACCGATATAAAATAAGACTGCTAGTCAATGTTTATATCAATGTTATACCTGTTGAATATTACTTTTTAAACAACCATTAAAAATATTCAAGGCAATTACTAGGCAGAATACACCATTATTCATTCTTTGGTAGAAGTTTTTAGGCGCCTCGGTTCAACGATTAATAATATTAACGGCTTTTCAATCCATCTATATGAATGCAAAGTAAATACATTTTTGCGTATTAAAAAAAATTACTTGCACAAGTTAATGCCATTTTTTAAAAAAGAAAATAAAAGACCAAAATTATTTAAACACAAAAAGAAAGACATCTTTTTAATTGTATGGCGAGATACAATTTTTTTCAAACTTTACATAAGCATGAAGGTGATACGAAAAAAAAAAAAAAAAAAAAAAAAAGCGGGGAATGAACTAAAGTGGCATCTATCTTCATACCAGAATTGCTAAAGTGGCTTTTTAACGTCAAATATCAGAAACCTCGCAATTTTTCGATTTGTTGAATTCATTAGGCTTTTTGACGTAAGATCAATTCACATCTGTTATAAGTCAAAAAATGTCGCACCGAAGTCCCAAATTATACCGATAAAAAGAAATTCAAGCATATAAATTTGTATGAACCCTTTAAATTCCCAGTGAGGAAAATAAATAATTAGGATCTGGAATGTACATATGAAAAAATATATTTGAATTTTTTGCCAATTTATTAAAAACTAAGTATTTGAGTTGTTTTCAGTGTAAAAATAAAATACAAGATGGTTTTGTTTCCTTTTCATCAGAAAGCGTACGACTGGCTTTTTTTTATTTTGTTCTTCCACGTGGGTATTGCTAGTTTTTTTGAGTAGATAAACTAAAATAAAGACTTTTGTTTTCGGTTTCTACTTTACCAAAAGAATTGTAGAAAAATCCGATATAAAAAATAATTACTTGAAAAAAAACTGAAATATTTTCGGAAAATGTAAACCAACAAACAAAAACAAAAAACGACCGAACTCGTTTATTGGAAACTTTCTAGCGCTAAATACACACACACACACACACAAAAGGAAAATTATATTAGCAGAAACATTTGAAAAAAAGTTCTGCTCTTTATTTACTTTTTATGGCATCTTTAATAAATTAATTAATTAATTAAATCAATGAATTGGAACCATTTGATTCAGAATTTTTTGTAACAGGTACCTTAATTCGGTTGTCAGAAGTAGTTGTAGCGACATGTCCCTGTCGAGCAAGCACTAAACCCCTGTCAACCCCAAGATCACAAACTGACCAATACGTATTTTCAGCCGTATCCACTTCGTCCCTAACCACTCCAAATTGGTCACCGCTGCTTCCATCTAAAACAAGAACTCTGCCAGAAGGATTACACCAAGAAGTAGGCACTGCCAAAATTCCTGGATTGCTAAAACCAAAATCATCATTTGATGTAGGAAGATTATCGCTGGCACTGGATGTCTGGAGACAGCAAATTCCGCCTAAATAACAATCAGATAATTTCAGCCGTCCAACGCACAACCCGGTCAAGGTGTATTTGGATACACAACTTTCTTCTTCGGCTACACATAAGTGGTTGTCAGGCGTCATAGTCATATCCGAAATGCTGTATTCACAAGTAAATTGAGTTACTAACCGACTCATTTTGGATGTTTTTGCTCCCGTAGAGAAAGTGGATGGTCAGTACGACCAACCTCTTCCTCTAAGAGATAGTTTTCTTTTTTAAATTCCGCAAATGAAATTTGTTTTCTTTTTGTCGGTTACTTAATTTTATGTTTTTTTCTACCTTAAAGAAGAAGGAGAATATATAGAAAGGGGGATAATTCAAATCTTTCATGTATATAACTATCGATATTGGGAGTTTATCAACGATCTCAGTATTTTTTTTCTGCTTAACACCAGGTAACTTTGCAGGTCCATTGTTATGTAATGTTAAAAAAAACTATTCAGTTAATTCCCATACGATTTTTATATAGATATATAGAAGTATTTTAATGAAAATACTTTTCTTTTCTTTTTCTTTTTTGTACATCTTGAATTAAAAAATATACCCTCCAAAAACGTAAAAAGATATATCTTATCAATTATATAACATAGCGATTTATATATTTCTGTTGAAATTTTATCTTATATTGATTAATACATTTCTGTCTTAGTTTGAACATAGAATTTTAAGCAAAATAATCTTATCTAGTCTATCGCTGAACTTTTAAAATCCAATAAAGAAAAGAAAGAAGAATCTTATTTCTTATATAAGTAGAAAATATCAGTGGTATCTATGGCTATATATAAATGTTAATGACAAAAAAAACAAACTTTTTTATCATCAGTCAAATTTGAAATTGAGTATCATCTTTTAAGTATTACTTAATTTTTTTTCTGGCTCTCCCTGTTACTTCATATTAACAAGTCTTACATACAAAATTGAATTTGTGAAAAAACTAACGAGAGAATTAATATTCAATAAAAGGAAATTTCATTGGATAAATTTTATTTCGAGACACTGAGTTTTCATTTTTTATAACTCATTTTTTAACACTTTTTTCATTTCTTGATCTATTAAACAATATCATCCTCATCACAATCACCATCATTATTTTATATTTTTAATTTCAGTTTTATTTATTTATTGATTTATTTATTTGGTTTGATTTTTTTTTAGGCAAAGGATACTTTAATAACAAACATATAAATGTATTTTTTAGCTTTATACATTTAGCATGTAGTCTTCATTCCTTCTCTTGCTTTTTTTTTAAATATTGCTTGTCTTTGCTTTCCAGTATAATTGTTTCAAATTTGAGGTACCAAGTTGAATAGCTCATATTTCAAAAATTCCTATATCATCTCAAGACATGTTACTAGGAATATTCTTTTCATTATAGTATCAAATTTTCTTGGTGGTAGATTATGTTTTTATAGAATTTGAAGTGAAATAAAATGAAATACCATAAAACACTCGGCTCCTTTATTCAACTTTGAGAAGAATTTATTCAGCTTATAGATATACGATGCTCATTAAATAAGTTTCCAGACTGTTTTCGTATGGGCACTTTTATTGATAGTACACACATGAAACTCTAGTCCGCTTCGAAGTAATCTCCTCCGGCTGCAATGCACTTGTTGTACCGTTCCAACAACTTCTGGAAGGCTCAAATGGAAGTCCTCTTGTGTGAGCGTGTCAATGACCTTCGTCACAGCCTCTTTCATCTCCTCAATTGTCTCATAACGACAGCCTCTGAGCTTAGGGAATAAGCAAAAGTCACACGGAGCAAGGCCTGGACTATAGGGACGGTGAGGAACTGTCTTGATGCCCATCTTGGTCAAATAGTCTGTGACAAGGATGGAGTTGTGGACTGGTGTATTGTCCTGGTGGAAATGCCACTGAGCCGATTTGAAGAGTGCTGGTCTCTTCCAACGGAATCTCTTCCTGAACTCCCTTAAAATCTCAACACAGTTACCCTAACCCTAACCCTTTGGCTAATCAACTCTGGAGTATTGACTTCCTTACTCCTCCCACACCTATCATCATCTCTCACAGACTACCTGGCTTCCTTGAATCTCTTATGCCACTCAAAAACTGATGCTCGATTCATGCAAGATGCTCCAAAAGTAGTCTGAAGCTTTCCATACGTTTCTGGGGCGGCATTTTTTCCAAGTTTAAAACACAATTTTATTGCATATCGTTCTTCTAAAGTGTCAGATTGCATTTTTGAAATTCACCAGCTGTAACAATCAGGGTTTAGTAGGGTGTATTCCAATTGCTGCTGTAGCTGTTCATTTGAACCTGAAATCATAAAGATTGGTCAGTCATCTCATAAGTTGTAGAGCAATAACATAGTAAATTTTCAAGAGTCTACGACAATTTTAAATGCATATACGAAAAAAGTCTGGAAACTTATCGTATGCACCTCTTATAGAAGTTTTTCCATTTAAGAATGGCGTTCATCAAATGACAATGCGTTTTTAATGTGAAAACTAGGTTTAACTTGCGATCTAACAATGCGACTTGCAATTGACTGCAGGATGACTCGATATAAGATGCATTCCTTAATAAAGCTTACAGCATACTTTAGCGTATGAATTTTACCCTTAAGTTTGATGATATTTTTAGGGCACCTGCTTTTTCATTGTACTGGTTCATTTTTTTTTTCTTCTTTGGGGCTAATTAACATAAAACCGGCCCGTTAGCATAATGGTTAGAGTGTTCGCCAATTCCCTGGGAGATCAGAGTTCAAACACAGGTCGAGTCATACTAGAAACTCAAAAAATGGCACTTGATACCTCCTTGCTTAACACTCAGCATTATAAAGTACGGATCAAGGGTAATTGAAGCAATTTAGGGAAAGATGTAGCACGCTTCCCTAGACCTTTGTGTAGTAGCTATTGAAAAAGAAGCCTTTGGGTCGCTTTTGTGGAGGACAAGGTACCTTCTGTAGTTTACAGGAGTTACTTTCAGGTTTCGTTTCCACAAATACAGCACAAATTTTACAAGCACGTAAACAAATGAAATGTGACAGCAACAAATATTAAAAAACAAGCAATTTAATAATAATTATAACAAACATGAATAAAACAATTTTATGTGTGTGTGTAGTAAACACAGTTATGGCCAGTTCAATAAAAATTATTTGTTCGCCCGTGTGTGCGTGTGTACATGTTGAGACGGTCTATTGAACCAATGTGTCCATCGTTGGCCGAAGTAAAGAGGATAAAAAATCAACTTTACTTACATACATGTGTATGCGTGTGTGTATATATGTGAAGGATCGTAAGTATTTGACCTTTTGTTTTTTTAAGTCCACACGTGCGTTTTTTATGAACTTTGGCAACAACGTGTCGCATTTCGGTAGTCGGCAAAATAACATCTCATGCTTCTTCGCCCTGTGTCTTGTGTGTCCTTGCCTCTCTCTGTCTGATAGTGGAATACCTTAGTTAATTAAATACTTCGTCATTTATACTTTGGTGGGGGGGGGAACTAAAGTGGATCAAAAATAGGATTTTGTTAAGTTTTATAGCGGGTCCTAAAATTCAAGCGCGCAGACATTTCTTGACCAATCAGAATCGTATAATTACTTATTTATTTTAGAGTCTAAATATTTTTCTGTTAAATAGTTTCTGAGCTGAATTTTCTAGAATGTACTTATTTTGTGTTTTAGCTGATTGGTTGAAAATATCAAAATGTAACTTCAATGTTAATGCGATTTTGATCCGAAATTTCTAGAATGTTCTTCTCTATGTTTTGGGGGTTGATTATTTTAAGAGTAAAAAAATATGTATTCTATACCTTCGGCAACGGTCAGTCAACTTCTTTACTCATCTTGATTTATTCTTTGTAATTGCTTGCTTGTCACGGTATTTCTCTGACAAGACATGACTGAAAAAAAGGTCCTTTTTTTAGAACTCACAATGTATGCTCTAGTCAAAGCTATTGTAAAATTTTGCACGTACCGTAGGATTTTTACATACTTCAAGCGCCGATACGATGAGGACAAAGTACTTACCTTCCGCACTGAAGAGTTATGATACAACAAAACAGTCTGTCTTTGGATAACAATATATATATATATATATACGAGGATCATTAAATAAATTTCCAGACTTTTTTCGTATGGGCACTTATATTGATAGTATACGCACGAAACTCTAGTCCCCTTCAAAGTAATCTCCTCTGGCTGCAATGCACTTGTTGTACCCTTCCAACAACTTCTCGAAGGCCCAAATGGAAGTCCTCTTGTGTGAGCGTGTCAATGACCTTCGCCACAGCCTCGCCCATCTCCTCAATTGTCTCATAGGAAATAAACAAAAGTCACAGGGAGCGCAATGTCTGGACTATAGGGACGGTGAGGAACTGTCTTGATGCACATCTTGGTCAAATAGTCTGTGACAAGGATGGAGTTGTGGACTGGTGTATTGTCCTGGTGGAAATGCTACTGAGCCGATTTGAAGAGTGCTGGCCTCTTCCAACGGAATCTCTTCCTGAACTCCCTTAAAACCTCAACATAGTAACCCTAACCCTAATCCTTTGACCAATCAACTCTGGTGTATTGACTTCCTTATTCCTCCCACACCTCTCATCATCCCTCACAAACTCCCTGCCTTCCTTGAATCTCTTATGCCACTCAAAAACTGATGCTCGATTCATGCAAGATGCTCGAAAAGCAGTTTGAAGCATTCCATACGTTTCTGTGGCAGGCATTTTTTTCAAGTTTAAAACAGAATTTAATTGCATATCGTTCTTCTAAAGTGTCTTCACGTCCAGATTGCATTTTTGAAATTCACCAGCCGTGACAATCAGGCTTTAGTAGTGTTGTATAGCCGTGATACAACTCTACGTATACATATATATATATGCGGAAACATAATCAACAATAATGGACGAACGAACACAGTTCTTTAGAAAAATATACCTCTCACACTTTATTCGAAAGGGTTGCAAAAGGGTTGTGTGTGAGGGGTGAGTTGGAGATTGAACTGACAGCAACATATTGACCCGAAGTTCCTATAACTATAGCAGCACTTCTTTCTCATTCTGCTGTGCTGGTCAACCGGGGGTCCTGAGGGCCCAAGCCTTCTGCTGGGAGCTGGTTCTCACTGTCTCGAACTGCAACTCGAACTCTAACTGACTCCAACTAACTGACTCCAACTATGGCACCGGGTTATATCATTATTTGACATCCACCTGCTTCTTGTGGGCGTCGCATCTGCACTGAATTCATCCCTTACACATGTCAAGGTGATATCTTCGACCGGATGCACCTGTTTCTCGATTGACGGCTGGGTCGAAGGTCAATATGTTACAGTAGGGTGTATTCGAATTCCTGCTGTAGCTGTTCATTTGAACCTGAAATCATAAAAATTGGTCAGTCATCTCATAAGATGTATAGCTGAATTTTCAAGAGTCTACGACAATTTTAAATGCCCGTATAAAAAAGTCTGGAAACTTATTGAATGCACCACGTATATATATATATATATATATATATATATATATATATATATCGATATCTATATATCTATATATATATATATATATATATATATAAGCACATTTACATACACGCAGAAAAATCATATCCAAATAATGATTTCATTAGAAAAAAAAAAAGAAAAAATAATGTGAGTTTTGGTTTGATTTTATTTTGCCTTATAAATACTAATAACCTTTTAAAAAGAGGAAACTTTCAAAAGTGATTCTTTTTACTGTATTTCAATTTGAAGATGAATTCATTTGAATGAAAATTTTAATACAGTTTAGGTCCAGTTTTTTCTTTAACGAACATATTTTACTGTCTCCTTTTCTTAATATTGTAACCCTTAGAAAAAAGATCACGTTAAAAATGTTTTGAAATCTACAAAGTGAAAATTGTAAAGATGATTAATCTATTTTTTCAAAAAAGATGAATTCATATCAATAATCATACAAACACTTCTCTGAGACAGTGGTCATTGGTTGACTCTCCAAAAAGTGTTATCTTTAGAAAATGGAGATCTTCCATTCAGACAATGTTGTTGTGTAACGGCGTAATGAAGAGGCAATAATGTGTTTGTTTATAAAAATATAACTCTCTCTTCTTTTTTTCTAGAAACGTTCGAAATTGGCTGTAAGTGTGAAAGAGAGACAGAGACGAAGGACGTGGATAAAGGCTGACGGAAGACTTCTATATTAACGTTTTCTTAAACACGTTGTGAGTCTATATTCAAGGCTTTACATCTCTGCTTCTTTGACAGTAGGTATGCAACCGGGAGCTGCCGGAGGTTGCTTCCCCCACCACTCTCTCTGGCTGTCGCTGACTGATCTTCTAATCTCGTGACTGTCCGAATTGCTTCTTACTGACGACTAACAGACTGTCAGTGGGCATCTGTGTATATATAATTTCGCAACGCCTATACATTCCTTCTGGTCTTCCTTCCAGCTCTCAACCCACGTAACCTACATCCGCTGTTCTCTTGTTTACAAAGCTGGATCATCCTTTTTAGAAATCCTAAATGAGGGGTCTGTCAAAGGTCATTGCTTCTATACTTGTCATTTTCGCAGTTTTGTTGACTTTGATGTTTTCATCAAGTTACTTCAACTTATGTTGGGGTCAATATGGAAGCAGCATTGATTGGATCATTTACAGCATTAGGTCACCGAGGTCTTCATGTTTTACAAGAGGGATGACTGGACTCTTGCTTTTAGTGTTTTTCTTGATGTTGTTGCATTTCTGGACATGCTTGTAAAATCTCTCAAATGCACTGTTCATCTTAACAGGTCATTTGTCCATCTCTTTATTAATCTTGGTCTCAGAGGATATCATGCAACCCAAATAGCAGATAGATGAACTTTTGGACAATTTTCAGCTCTGATCAATTGAAATAATGGAAAGATGGTAGCTATCTTTTGGTACTGGTAAAAGCCATCTGTCTTCTTTAAGTTCACCTCAGAACCAAGACCAAAAAGTTTAAGAAGAAGAAGTAATGCACTGCAGGGCAGATTCTGTATGAGCTATAAGGACAGTGTCATCAGTGACTATTAGTTACAAATTGTTATATTGTCTTGAAGTATGTTGTGGTCTTTGTTTAAACAGGCTACCATCTGTGTGTTGTATGGTCATATGCAGATTCATTCAGAAAGAATCACAACGACACAATAAATAAACAGACGCAGGAAGACTTCTTTAGAAAAATATTTACCTCTCACTTTATTTGTAAGGGTTCGAAAAAGGTTACTCAAGGTTTGCGTGTGAGAGGGAGCTGGAGACCAAACAGAACTGAAATATTTTGAATCCCACTCTTATGGCCATCAACGTTGTGTCTTTCTCGTTCTCCAGATACTCAACCGGAGGCCCAGAGGCCCACTCTGCTGGGTGATGGCTTTCTTTACGGCATCTTATCAGCATCTTCTCCAAAGGCCCCTTCGGCCTGATGTGGCTTTCCCTACCACATCTCATCTATAACTCCGTCTCGAACTGGAACTGCAACTGGGACTCGAACTCAACTGTCTTGACTTCTGTCTTGACTGAGTTATATAATAGTTCAACGGCCACTCGATCGCCCACTCGATCTTTGAAATCGCATGTTTAATCGTCATCAAGCGGAAATAACTGTCATGCAGTTCAGAGGTCACTCTCTTCCGGTGCGTCAGTCTATGAGAGTATCATGGGATTTTTTAGTTTGTCCCATTTGTTAGCCAATTTCCGCCCACGCGATTTCCTCTCCTAACTGCCATTGGAATGTGTCACTTCCTTCCGGTGCATCACCTTGAATGGCATTTTGGGCCGGGTCGAAGGTCAAAATACAACATGTGCCGAAATTTATATATATTCCATCATTGTAATCTATGTCTTTTGTTTTCTGTCTCAACATCAGAGTGAGGGTAAAGACACCTTTCTCTTTCACTCCATTCAGTATGGGGGAATTTGGTGATATGTTGCTATCATGTTTGAACAGACAGAATAGGTCCACATAGAGCTGGAAGAGCAATATGAGAAACTTTGCAAGACAGCCTAGCTTTTCCTAGATCATCTGAAGTCCTGTCATGTTCATTGTGTCAAATGCTTTGGTAAAGTCAATAAATGTGGCATAAGACAATGTCAAGAGTTTCATATTCAGCCCAAAAGCCACACTGGCTCTTTGGATGTTTGTCATAATGGTTGGAATAAGTCTGTTTTGCAGAACCCTGGCAAAAACTTCCCTGTAATTTAGAGTAGGGTAATTCCATGGTGGTTTGATTTCCCCCTTTGTTTACATAGATGATGATATATGTATTTCTGGAATCTTTTGGAAGTTTCCCGACTCACTGCAGTTGACAGAACCAAGAACTTCTCAAACCTTTCTGTGCAGTTGCTGTTGAAGGTGCTGCCTGTTTTGTATAGGACTCATCAGTTATCAATATGCTTGCATCAATCAAAGTATGCCTTCGTGAATCTTTGGTCATGAAGCCAAAGACATACATACATACAAGCAATTATGAATGAGAAGGTTATTTGGAAAATCTTTTTCTTTAAACTAAATAAGGAAAGTGAATAGAATAAGCATTTTCAAATACTAATTTTCTTTAGGAGGTGATGTTTACATTTTTATTTAGGCCACTTGTCATTTTATCTCACATAAACAACTGATAAATTCTGCATAACCCTAGATTGAAATGAAGAGCATCCTTCATAGAATCCGACTAATCAATAACAGATTCTTCAAAATGAACTGATATATTTCTTTTTTATTTTCAGTTTACTTGTTACACGTCACTTATGACCACTACTTTTTTTTCTTCAATTTACCAATCTGTTTTTTTTTTTTTCAGACTTCATTCTCCCTTTTTGTATTACATTTTTCGAATGGGTTGTCAAACCAAAACTAAGAATCATGTTTCTCGTTCAGTTTTTACTTGAATTTACATTAGTATTTTGGGCCTACCAATATCTTTTTGAGTATTTCTAATGGAAACACTAAAATGTACAATTAACAGTCAATTACTACCATTAAATATCTAAATAAAATAATTTAAGATTCTGAAATACTTACAAAAAAACTTTGGACAACTTTTCTAATAATAACTTACTGTAAAAACAGCAATTTCTATACTTTTAAAAACTTAGACGGAATGGGGCAGATTTCAAACTGAAAACACAAAGCTTTGAATACCTCTGACACTTGCTAAAAAAACCTTTAAAACACTTAAAAGTAGGATTGTACCAGTTACTTCCCTTAGATTATGTGTGCATGACTGATTACTAGTTGTCTCCCTTACAAATTTTTAATATTCAGATATAAATATTTAATATCAAGATTTAAATGTAGTAAAAAAAATTCTATTAAAATCAAAATGTGAATTAGAATAACAAATACTATAGGCGAGTGTGTAAATTCTATAGTAGTAGTTACTTTGAGATATTCAACCAATATTCTAATTTGAAAGGCTCTCTCTCTCTCTCTCTCTCTCTCTCTCTCTCTCTCTCTCTCTCTCTCTCCCAGTGTATATAACTGTTTCTAATTATAGACTTTAGAAAATTGAGGTATTTTACATTAATTGTTGATGATTAACTTACTTTATGTATGTGTAGTCAATTTGAATTTGTATTATGTATTATGTTTTTCTAAATTTTCTGAACGTACTGAATGAACAGACTGGTGAATGAATTAAAAACTGCTTTCAATAAATATACAATAGATTTATTAAGTTATATTCAGTTGTCTAAAGAACAGTAATGTGACTAAAGGAAAAACATAAGATCAGTAATGACATTACCATTTAGTACATGGAACTAACCACACATCAAGCTAAATACATGTCATGATAATTTTGCAGAGAAGCACCAACATAAGCATTCCTCACACAGACATACAACCATATATATATGGAGGTACGTGAGGTGTAATGGTTACTATCAGAGGAAACTGATACGGTGACCAAATTTCAAATGCTAAAAGAGGATGTTCACATTTCACAAAGCGCTAATACCTTTGAGAAAGGTATGAATCCAAATATTCTCTCTTCAGTTATGGGTAAATAGTAGCATAGATTGGGCTCTTTAACCTTGGTATGGTAACCATTATAGAAGAAGTAAAACCTGATGAACTCTTAAAATTGGCTTTGTGTTTCATCCAGCACGTATGGGTACATATATACATATATATATATATATATATATATATATATATATATATATAAGAGAGAGAGAGAGAGAGAGAGAGAGAGAGAGAGAGAGAGAGAGAGAGAGAGAGAATAACCAGTGTTCACTGAAACATATATGATCTTGTATGGTTTTGTATGGTTAGAGATAGTAAAACATCAAAAGATAAGGAAAGATTTCACCTAGTTTGACTCAGAAGATTTTAAGCAAGAAATATTTATTCTTGTGTTTGCTTCGACTTTTTTCTCCATTCTTTCAACTACACAACAGCGACTAATGATGTATTTTTCTATTATTATTTTGCACCACAAGGCTGAAGGTTATTGGTTATTTCCGACAAGTTGTATGATAGAATTTATCTTTACCAGCTAAAAATCTTGACGAATACATTCGGTATCTTATTTCAAAGGGAATTGTTCATTTCCTTTAGTTTATTATCAATAGCAACAAAAGTTACAAATTTTACTTTTGTTTAAGAATATTTTAATTTTTAAAAGTTGAATTTGTTGCTATTTTTAATGAGCTTTTATTGGAATAGCTGAAAAAGAATTTTTTTTTATTAGATTAAGTAAAGTTTTAGTAGAAAATAAGATTTTAAGTTATGTGGTGCATTCAATATGTTTCCAGACTTTTTTTGTACAGGTATTTAAAATTGTCTTAGACTCTTGAAAATTCAGTATATTATTGCTATACATCTTATCAGATGATTGACCATTTTTTATGATTTCAGGTTCAAATAGCTACAACAGGAATTGGAATACACCCTACTAAACCCTGATTGTCACAGCTGGTGAATTTCAAAAATGCAATCTGGTTGTGAGGACACTTTAGAAAAACGATATGCAATAAAATTCTGTTTTATACTTGGGAAAAATGCCGCCACAGAAACGTATGGAATGCTTTAGACTGCTTTTGGAGCATCTTGCATTAATCGAGCATCAGTTTTTGAGAGGCATAAGAGATTCAAGGAAGCCAGGGAGTCTGTGAGGGATGATGAGAGGTGTGGGAGGAGTAAAGAAGTCAATAGACCAGAGTTGATTGGCCAAAGGGTTAGGGTTAGGGTTACTATGTTGAGGTTTTAAGGGAGTTCAGGAAGAGATTTCTTGGGAAGAGGCCAGTACTCTTCAAATCGGGTCAGTGGCATTTCCACCAGGACAATACACCAGTCCACAACTCCATCTTTGTTACAGACTATTTGATAAAGATGGACATCAAGACAGTTCCTCACCGTCCCTATAGTCCAGAACTTGCCCCGTGTAACTTTTGCTTATTCCCTAAGCTCAGAGGCTGTCGTTATGAGACAATTGAGGAGATGAAAGAGGCTGTGGCAAAGGTCATTGACACGCTCACACAAAAGGACTTCCATAGGGCGTTCCAGACGTTGTTGAAACAGTACAAGTGCATTGCAGCCGGAGGAGATTACTTCGAAGGGGACTAGAGTTTCATGTGTGTACTATCAATAAAAGTGCCCACACGAAAAAATTCTGGAAACTTATTTAATGAACATCGTATTTGGTTGTCCACTTCATTTTATTTATTTTCCGATTTCTTTGGTACTGTATATGTAATGTTCTTATTGTGTTAATGTTTTCATATTATCTTGCTTCTAGGTAGTAATTTATCATTTTTTTTACTGATGAATTTCAGTAGGGAAGTTTATTTTTGTAGGTATTTTCCAAATTTATATAGGTATTTATAGAACTAAGATTAGTTTCCCATGAAGCCAAAAGTTTGGCGTACATAGAAAGATTTTAACTCACTAATAAAAATCTATGTGATTAGATTTCTAACTACAACTGTAAAACAACCTGGATTGTACATCTGTACTTATTTATCAAGGATTGTTTAGTTGTGGCTCAAAGTCTGAAATGAACGACAGTAAGGAAAATTTCACTCATTTGACTGACACTCTTTCCTGACTAAAACTTATTACATCTTTTCAAATACAATAATCCTATTTGTCTTTTCAGGGTGTCTTTTGAATCTTGAAAGCAAAAAAATAAACTATTTGTACCTGACTATTGAAGTTCATGATTTTATATGGTGCGTGTGATATTTGTTTTGTCAAGGATATTTTTAATCATGTCTATTTCACGCACATACAGATCCACAAGCGTGTGACTACACCCCTTGCCGGCCGACCCCGAAATCTCAGCTTCCTTAAACCAAACTACTCATTGCCAGTGATTCATCTTGTGGTTTTTCCTCATCTCCGACCAGGGGCATTACATATTTCTTTACAGACACGCAAAACACAACCAAGAGGATGGAGGAAAAGAACAAACGAACAAACACGGGCTTGGGTTAGCCCCCAGCGCAAGATAGGAGAAGTCTATGTGACACGTATGTGCCGCTATCCGTGCATTTGCAGGCTATCACGGGCATGTATTTTGCACGAAACTTCCACAAAGCCACAAGGAATGCTGACTCATCTCTTGACTGCCCTGCTTCTATCTTCTCACTGCCTCCTTCTGCTGACTGTGTCCTTCTTGGGACAGCTATCTCGAGCCGACTGTTCTCTTCTGCCCTCCTTTGTCAAACGACTCTCTCTGTCTTCTCTGGTACCTTCCTTCCCTCCTCCACTTCTGGTCTAGTGGGAGATCTCGCCATCAGGCCCTTTGTGTGGGTTTCGCACCAAAACAGGCAAAGAGATTCTCTGACCGGCGCCAATACAAACGGAAATGAATTCTACCCATTGTGTCACAAGAGCAAGGATATCCAAAAATGTTTGAAAAAGTAAAGAAGTAAAAAAGGTGATAAAAGTTCAAACTGTGATGTGCCCACACAATGCCATGCACACATATATAGGTTTTTATGAACAAGAATTTATGTATCTAATATTATGTTTCTTTCTAAAGATTTGACCAATTTAAATCTATTCATGGTTATATATCTGTAATTTCTATGTTTGTAGTTTGTATAGTTTCCGAATAAATTGTCAAAATATAAAACACAATAATAAAATAAAATGATTTATATTATCGTACAATTGAAATGAAAATATGATAAGACAACATTCTCCAATGAATCCCTATAGAGTTATGTTGGCTGACCAGAAAAACTTATATTCATCAACTTTGTGCAGACACTGGATGCTGTCTAGAAGACTTGCCAATAAGGGCTTATAGCAAGGAATTCGTGCTGTTAGCACACCCTGATGGTGATGATGTGTATTGTAAAAGATTGGTTGTGATGTATTATATCAGAAACCTTATTTTTATTTTGAAATTTCATAGTGTCACTTATACCCAATAGTACACCTACGAAAAGATTAAAGTCTATCATTGGAGTAATAGATAAAAATCATTTTTATCGTTGTCTGTGAGTAAAGACAGTGAAGACAGTAAAGATACCTGAGTAATATTGCCTTTCAACTTTTTCTTTGACTTTCTTCTTAGGAATGAACATTCATCAACCTTTACATATTCATACCATCCAATTCAATTTCAAAAGCATTAAAAGGGAAATTGGTCTGTAACATTTCTCTATGAATATTAAGAAAAGTAAAATAAAAACAGTATAAAAATATAGATGTAATTCCTGAATTAAAGCAAAAATACTTAGAGAGAGAGAGAGAGAGAGAGAGAGAGAAAGAGAGAGAGAGAAAGAAAGAAAGAAAGAAAGAAAGAAAGAAAGAAAAAAGAAAGAAAGAAAGAGAGACAAAGAAAGAGAGAGAGAGAGAAAGAAAGAAAGAAAGAGAGAGAGAGAGAGAAAGAAAGAAAAAAGAAAGAAAGAAAGAGAGACAAAGAAAGAGAGAGAGAGAGAAAGAGAGAGAGAGAGAAAGAGAGAGAGAGAGAGAAAGAAAAAAGAAAGAAAGAGAGACAAAGAAAGAGAGAGAGAGAGAAAGAGAGAAAGAGAGAGAGAGAGAGAGAAAGAGAAAGAGAGAGAAAGAGAGAGAGAAAGAAAAAAGAAAGAAAGAAAGAAAGAGAGACAAAGAAAGAGAGAGAGAGAGAAAGAGAGAGAGAGAGAGAGAAAGAAAAAAGAAAGAAAGAAAGAGAGACAAAGAAAGAGAGAGAGAGAAAGAAAGAGAGAGAAAGAAAAAGGGAGAGAGAAAGAAAGAAAGAGAGAGGGGGGCAAATATAAAATATTTTGATAACATAATGAAGGTATTATGAATTAAAAATGTATCAGTGCTTTCTGGGGAGCATTTGCCCAGTTACCAGGAATTAGAATATGTTAACTGTATCACCTCCAGATACAAAAGGGTGTCTTGGGTATGATTAAAGTGCATCTGATGATGAGCCTCAAGTTCTGGAGTTCAAGACTATCTTGGGTAAGACACTAAACTGCATCTGATGGTTAGACTCGAATTCTAGAGATCAGGGTAGTGTGGAGTACCCCTTTAACAGACCTGGAGTGGTAGTGCCTTTTAGAGTCCCAACTGTGGGTCAAATAGATCTGTTTAAAAATCATTTATATTCAATTGGATGGTGTGCAATCAAAAAACTCTTAAGAAACAACTGCTCGAAAAAATGTAAATATAAACTCACTATTAATGTGAATCTCCAGACATAAAATTGACATGCCGTTAAAATCAATCAATCAAACTGGAGAGCGTAATTATCTTTTTGAAGAAGTTCTTATTTACTCAACTTTCAAGCAAAAGTTTAGTGTGACACGATGCAGAAGTGAACATTTTTTTTTTGTATAATGTTGAATATGAAGTTAAACTAGGAGTGTGAGTGTGTGTGTGTGTGTGTGTGTCCGGATTTGAACGTGGGTGGGCCTACTCGAGTGAAGTAAAAAAAAAAGGGTGGGGGAGGGAAAGAAGTTTTTCTTTCTCTTAAGATATCAGATCACTAGGTGAAAGGCCCTGGTCGCCACTAAGTCTGGTTTTGAGTTAATGACCCAGAGAGATCAAAAAGCTAAATTTTTTAGTACCAATAAATTTTAGATTTTCGGGCTGAAAAAAAATCATGTTACTTCAATCGGCGGGAAATTTAGTTCCGGATTTTCTAAATAAATAAAGGTAGCTTTTTGTGAGAAGGGCAATTGTCTTTGCACGTGCTTAGAGGTAGTGGTGATAGCAGGAGGTCCGCACGTGCCTGAGATCTTTGAATGTGCCGACAGAAAGAGTAGAATATAGTAGCGCTGAGTGTCACGTCGCCTCTCTCAAGTCCGATTGAAAGAAATAAAAAAAAACAAAAACATCCAAATCAAAAGAATCTTGGACTTTTCTATCAGCGTGAGAGACGAAACGGCCGGAGAATATATCCGTGGATACGAATTGTTAATATTGCCTAAAAGAAGGGGTATTACATTAGTATGGGTATGGAAATAGCACGACTAAAACTCTTTTAAATTGTTGGTAACCCACAATCAAACATCGCAGATTTTGTTTAATGGTGTGATGAGTGATTGGGAGCAAAAGAACTTCAAAATATCTGTGTTGTGTAAGGAATTTAATGACAAAAATATATAACTATTATGCAAGATAAACTTCTTGCTATTGATGTTGGAAATTTCTACTTACTCTCCTGGATGTCGGCATAATCGTAAGTAAAACATACAGCAAGTCTTTGCTCTCTGAGAAAGGGCAAGGATCAATACCACTTAGTACCAGTATTGTTATTGAAATTATTTACGGAGTCACTCACTAGGTGCCCAGTGATTGGATAAAAAACAGCCAATAACAGGCTACCTTTTTTTTTTTTTTTAGATTTTCTCCAAACCCCTATGAGAGCGTTTCCTACGAACGCCCATCCTCTTTTGCTTGGGTGATTCCTCAGAATCAAGACGTGCCTGCCGTTCTCTCAGTCTTCTAGACGCTAATACACGCTTGTGAGGTTTTTTCCAGCAACTGAAGCACAAGAAACAAGGCTCTATTTTCTTCAACCCAACTAAAAGGACACAGGAAATAAAAGTAAAAGTAAAGTTGGCGACTATAGTCGAGGGTGACCCGAAGGCTCCCTTTTCGATAGCTTACTACACCAAGGTGTAGGGGAGGGCGCGACTCCTTTCCCTGGATTGCTCCACTTTACCCTTGATCCGTACCTTATAATACTGAGTGTTAAGCAAGGAGGCATCAAGTACCATTTTTTGAGTCTTTGGTATGACTCGACCTGGGATTGAACCCAGGTCTCCCGGGCCACTGGCGAACACTCTGACGCCTTTTACGGATAAGTCTCCCGCAAACCAACTGTTTGCAAGGACAATATTTTCTTTCCTCTCTTTCTATGTAAATATATGTTTTTTTTATAACACTTTAAATTGTGTTGTGTTTCTTTCTTCTTGCCGACGTCGCAATATTGTTATCATATAAAGTTGGGAAAATCCCAATATTGTCTCATCCCAGAATTTTCTAGAATGAAATTGAAGACAATGGAGCTGCAGCTCTGGATTTGTTCCAGCCTACCGTGACAATTTACTCATAGTTGAAGGCAAAGAAAGAGGGAATTTATACAACGTGAGAAAAAATATCAGCATATTATGGACAGTGTAACTCCATACCATATAATATGGCAGGTATAAAATATCACGGGATTCTCATCGCCTTGTCAGCCGGTTGATGTCAGTCAATCATATTGAACATGTTTGGTTTCATTTGAAACGTGAAGACATAGAAAACATTCTGCAGAACAATATCGCCTGGCCTGTTATCACATTAAAAAATTTAGTTGATTAGGTAAATTCAATATCTCCAAAAAATAAATAAATAGATAAAAAGAAGAAGTAGAAAAAAAGAAAAAAAAAAGAAGCAGAAAGAAAACAAAAAAAGAAGAAAAGAACATCTTCCAAATTTTTATTAATGACGGCAAATTTGCCAAATTTTGTCCCATATAGAAAACTTAGTTTTCGATAAACAGAAAATACTCAAAACATTTCCGATACATTGACGTATTTATTCTATCGAATGTAAACGATATTTTAAAAAATCTTAAATTTGCGTTTGAATTTAATCCTATTTAAAAAAAATTTACGGGTGGGATTCTAACAATAAATCCCCTTCCTTGATATTTTAGTCGAAAAACTTTCCACCATCTCTCTCTCTCTCTCTCTCTCTCTCTCTCTCGCTCGCTCGCTCTCTCTCTCTCTCTCTCGCGTTATATATATAAATATATATTAAAAGGAATAGGTCTACAAATCAATTTGAATGGGATACTTTAGATTTTATTTCATATAACTAAGTTCTACACGTGTTTAAGAATTATACAAGTGCAAATTCTTCCCTTTTAAACGACTTTAGGGAAGATCTAGATAACTACAAGATTGTCGCCATAAAAAAAAAGTTAACATGGAACAATTAATCTCCTAGCGTACAATGTTTCTTAAAGAGTTTTGCAATATTAAATAACTTTCAACAAATTGCGGCTTTCCTAATTTTTCATCGACAACCAAACACACAAAACCCTCGGAAAAAAAGAAGAAAAAAAAAAGTCTATCTTACAGTCATCGGATACACACAAAGTACAAAGAAGTTAAACGTGTATAGCGGTTCGGGAAATTGTTAATTTCTCTATCACTATATTTTTTGGCAACACAAATGAATGACGAAACTTTTCTTTAACAATACAACAATTAAAGTTTTTATTTGCAGTTTTGAATATGGTTTGCTTTTGGTGCTGCAAGACTCGTGGAGTTTAGGCTTGTTAGTGTTGGAGACGAAATGGCTTAGCGGGATGTTGAGATGGCAGCGTGTGTTGCGGGACGTGTGAGGGATTGTGTTTAGAGTTACCGTGTAGTTTTGTATCTGGTATTTGGGGGAGAGTATGCGTTATCTCCATTAATGTGAACCAGAAGTGAAATATGAGCTAGTGTGTCGAGAGCGGAGTTACGCTCGGATCGACATAGCCATTTTTTGGGGGTGACATGAAGTGGTGCCTGTGGAAGGCATGCTGAATGCATCCAATTCATATTCAACTGGGATCCCTTGTACGAAATCCATAAATTAGATGGTTCCCTCGTTGAGTGTCCATGTTACTGCTGCTGGTGTTGCTATGTTAAAAAGCATCGCTAAGCAGGGACGGCCAGAAGAACGTCTGTTCTGGTCGCCGTCTCAAGCCAAAAAGAGTGGGTTTGGCGGCTCACCCGTTTTGCTAGCCGGAAATGAAGGTCCGGGCTGAATAGGATAAGTCATCCTGATTGGGTGAAATTGAGTGTCGAATTAAATTGCGCGCCAAACCAAAATACGAGATTTTCCTCTTCTCTACACGTGCATTACAATACACTTCACTTTTCAAGTCGACTTTGAAAAAAATAAAACTAATTTTTTGCTAAAAAATGAAATAAAATACAACCTTAAATTAGCAAGAATCCATTCCAACAAAAAAATCACAATACTTTCTAACCAAACAAATGTACCAATTCACTTGTCCCTTAGAAGAAAGATTTTTCCACCCGAAATAATCACTGAATTTCTATATTAGATAAAAACAACTCATACCTTATCTTAACGCCTCATCGGCAAAATCTTCAAATAGTCTGTGATTACAAATCTCAACAAACACAAAGTACTTGAACCTCCAATTCGCCAAATTCTTATACAAGATCAACAGCAAAAAGAAGAAGAAAAAAAAAGATTCGGAATACTCGATACCATAACTATTAAATCAAAAACCTCACTCCTCAATCAAATCTTTGGACAGGGACAGTTGAGTTCTAAAAAGTATTCAACAATTAGAATTTTACTCCTTTTTATACATCATCCGGTTCATCACCGCCCATCACCATTCTCGTCTGATTTGTAACGATTTCTCAATGTCAAACAATCTTTCAAAGGCCAACACTATCTTCGATAAAAACAAATATATAAAAAAAAAGTCAAACAAGTATATAAAAATACGTTCCCATTATTCTTTATATGGCTTGAGACAATGAAAATAACTTTGTCTAAATTCAATAAAAACAAATTATACTATTCTTGAAAATGAATGGAGACACGGCTGAAAGTTTTCGAAACCCTGGAGTTTTCAGACCATTTCTGCATTTATTCAAATCGCATTTACGGTTCCTTGTTAGCAAACAGAAAAAAAAACTTTTTGAAAAGAAATCCATTCTTCATTGTCTGTTCTTTTTAACCAAAATGCATTAAAAATGCTGCATATATATATATATATATATATATATATATATATATATATATACTCGTGCGTAAGGGGTTGGTGTATGCGTGATTTCGTGAGGGATTTGCTTGTTTATGTGCTTGCGTGAGGGGTTTGTGTGTGTGTGTGTGTGTGCATGTGTGAGTGCGCGCGCACTAGCGTGTTTATATGTGTTTGTATGACTGCGCATGTTCATCTGCAATGAAGGTGTCATATCTTTTTTTTTTTATTTCATTGTTCTTCATGTAACAGCATCCTGATAATTAGTCTAATCAATTGTTCTGAAGGAAAATATAATCATTTGCTTCCAGGATAAACTGAATATTTTCTAAAAGTCAAAAACAACTCTTAAAATTCAAGTAATTAGAATTTTTATAAAATCAATTATCCACTTCAAATTTAGCAAGGTTAGATTAAAATTCCAATTATTTTCTTCTCTTTTCTTTCTAATTGACTAATCGATAAAAATTTTCACCCGATTCTAAACATAATCATTCACTATCGTTCTTACACATACACGTGCGCGCGCATGTGTGTATGTATGCACACATGTAAGCGCATGCGTATATAAACAGAATTCACGTGAAATAAAAGATCGCTCTGAACAGAAATTTTATTCTTTTAACAATTATAACCTCTATAAAGTGCATAGACCCTGGGAAAATGTATACAACCTTACACTGAATGAGATTTGTCCAGTAATATCACTGTTATTATCAAGGATAATAAGAATATGAATAAGCAGATAAATGAAGTACTTTTTAAAAAATGATATGATTATATATTCTTCAGTTAAAATGAAAATATTATATTTCTGATGACCATTGTTTTTTAGCTGCATACAAACATCACTTCAGATCAGATGTTAGTCATCTTGACAACTTAATTGATTAATTGATTAATGTCAACGGCAAATCAAACTGTCTAGTGTTATTTTATGCCCAGAAGTTAGGGAATCGCATTCATTGTATGTTCACATTTATATTTTTTGTGCTATTTCTGGGAAATTTTTTTCTTTGCAAAAGGCCCAAATCGAATACGAATAATTTGCAAACACATCTATATGACTCATCGATGAGACCCTAATAGGTTCAACCATTCTGGGTCAGAGTAAACCAAGGAGTAATGGCCATGAATTGATACGCTAAACTGGGGGGTTGTCTTACTCCTCTGCAGTGGGGGGTGATACAGTTAGCGTATTCTAAGTCTCGTCTACAGGGTGGTTGAAAAAATGAGATATATGATTTCAGTACAAATCTTCTCTGAGAAATTGGTAAAAAAAATTCTCAGCCTGACCAAGTATAGACCGATTAACCGAAAACCATTAAATGGTGTGTGTGGGGTGGTAGCTCTGAAGAAATGGTTAACGTGCCGGACTGCGACAACGTAGTAAGTGTGTTCGATCCCCAGTCACGCAATAGTGTTCACTTTCAGACTAATACCCTTAGGAACACCTTGTTCTCTCTGATATGGTTTAAATAGTATCACTGATGTTTTTCTTCAAGGATGGCTATAGCATTAAATAACCCACGAAGATTGATATGCCATTAAACAAAGAAAGAAATAGAAACCATTAAATTGCTCACACTGTTCCATATATTCATCACACAGTTTAAAACCATGGCAATTTGTTTAGCGAGTTTTTTAACACTTAAAAATTCTGTACTAAATTTTTAAAAAGTTATCTCCGTCAATAACTTTTCAGCACTTCCTTATATTAATATTCATCAAAAACTCATCTTGCATTTCATTAAAGTCACAACCTCAAATGTCAAAATTGTATTTCATTCCCTGTTGTAGAGACCTAAGTTGTTAACTTTTCCGACAACTCCACAAGGGGACACTAGTTGCCAGAGTGACACATTCGAGCATTTGAGGAAAGGGGCACAAATTTAGTTCTCTTTCAATTCAACATGCCGTAAAGAAGACGTCAGTTTTTTACATGCATCGACGCCTCCCTGGATGAACTTTAAGTCATATACAAGGTACTTTGTACAGTTCGGTACATTATACAAGCAGAATACAACCGAAATATCTCGTCCATAGACATGTCTGTAACATGTTATTTTTTTTTACCGATCATCAGGTAAAAAAATTAACATATTACAGACATGTCTATTTCAAACATAATCAAAAGGCAATTACCAAGTAGGTGATGATGCACATTTTATTTTGTATCATAGACGCACAAACACGTATTACTATTACAACTCTAATTTCATGTATTCATTTTTTAAAAGTTTATCCTTATTTGATTCGCACATCAATAAAATAAAGTTGTAAGAATTGTATTGAATTTCTTATTCGACAATAATCTGTAAGATGTTTATAAAATTTGCAAGATTAATTTTCTTCCCTGCAACCGATTTCAAATGATTAGTAGAAAACTTTGACCTTGTTACGATAGCAACACCTCTTAAAAGAAAAGACCCAAAAATAAATATTCTTCTTAACATCTTAAATATACAGTATAGGCAAAACCTGTTCTCTTTTTCCCCGTCTGTGGGACACTTTTCTCCGGTTTTGGCAATGTCGGCCAGTAGCGCACAACACACTGGGCACTATACAGTACGAAAAGCTTCCACACATATAAACACATCAATAATTCCGGACACAAAATATAACTTTAACAAGTATGTATTTTTACAACATAATATAACAACTTTATTTAGTGTTTTAACGACGTAACTACCAGCAAACGAACTTCCCTTCAAACACACATATTTCCCTTTTTTGAACTGGTTCTAGCCGCCTGTTTCGATCCACTGATGGTTCCGCTTGGTTGACTGCGTCACCGGATTTTATCGCCGATTTGCTCATCCTCCAACGTTGTGTTTCGTTGATCAGGATGACAAACTGGTCGCTAACGAAGTCGTCAATTACATTTTTATACTTCATTCCTGTTTTTCTATCACCTTACTTGTTTGTTATATACACCAACAAAACTTGTAAAGTTTCTAAAACTTTGAATTTCATTCTTCTACCTACATTACCTTTAATTGTAATGGGTAATGTCGGTAGAAGAACTATAAGGTCTTACAATTATATTTTGCATTCACCCATACGATAAATACCGTAACAAAATGGTGACAACTCGATTCTAGAACAAAGAGAAGGCAACTTTATTCCCCTTCAAATATTTATGTAGCTACAAATCAAAGAATCAGTGTTTAAAATATATTTTTTTAGCTTCATCAAGGTGGAATTCTTTGATCTCTCAGCAACACGAAAATTTTTAGTCGAAGGTTCTTGGAATTTTTTGCTAAGATTTTTCATTATATTGCTCAGTAAAAATATTCACAGATAAAGAATTATTTTTACTTAAAATGAGTAGTACTTAGAATATTTATCGATTTGAATATTTTCGTTTTTGTCGAGATAGTTAGTTCTAAATAAGCTATGCAGTTTTTTTTAATCTTTAAATTGAAGAAAAGCATTTAAATAATATCCATAATGTTGAAACGTAAATTTTAGTAAGACAAATGATTCGTTGATATTTTGCTTTTGAAGTTAGGAAATTTGAATTCTGTATGGTTAGTTATCTCTTGCAGTAATATGGCTTCTGGTTGATTATTACTAAGTGTTAGAAGTCCATCTTGAAAATTCTTTTTTTTTTCTGCACGTGGAACAAAAATACGTTTAAAAATTTCTTTGTATAAATATGCATAACAAATTTGGCAGCTTTCCATCAAACCGCTCAGACATTTATAGAGAAGAAAGGGATACTTTCCAATTATATATATATATATAACGTGATTATTGACTCTTTTTTCATATATATATATATATATATATATATATATATATATATATAAAGACCGAGTCAATAATCACGTGAAAGTCGGATTAACGGAACAAGAGTATTTTAAATTTTAAACGCATTTTTCGCCGAAGCAATGGGCAATCAAAATTTATTACAAAGTCGGGTATATTATTTGCTAGTTAACATTGTTATATATATATATATATATATATATATGTGTGTGTGTGTGTGTGTGTATATATATATATATATGTATATATATACATATATATATGTATATATATATGCATATATGTATATATATATATGTATTTATATATGTATATATATGTGTGTACATATATATATATATATATGGGTGTATATATATATATATATGTATATATATATATATATATATGTATATATATATGAATATATATATATATATATATATATATATATATATATATATATATATATATATAATGGAATCTACCGTCGGTCTCAACGTACGAGGGCCTAACAGATCAGTTGATGGAGTGAACTGTTGGACTAACTACACGAGTAATTTGTTAATGGGTTTCTGTCGAATTAATCACACTTTTTGGATAAGCTGATAAAAGCAGAATGGAGCACCAAGATGTTAAACATTCCTTTGAGTGTTTACTCAAATTTTGGATATACATTATATGCATGAAATCTCTTTCAAAACAAAAGAGATAAATCAGATAGCAAATTACCGATGATCTCTTTGGTTTCAAATGCAGGCGAAATCCACAGATTCAACTAGGCAATCTTTATCTACTGTTGCTAAATGCCAACTTGCTGAGAACCAGTTTTAGAGTCAACATGATAACTTCCGAGGAAAGATTTTCGGAGCAGAATAAAAGACCGTTGATTCAAAGACGTCGAACCTTCTAACAATTCCGGAAAGGTGGAACTTTCATTAAGTTCTTCATCAAGTTTCACCTCCCCCCCCACACACACAAATACACACATATAGAGATATACACTTTCAGATTTATTTTGAACGCTAGATGATCATAAATCAAATAATACATAGAAAATTCGGAATAAGTTGGATTGAGATAGCTTTGCTCGGTAAATTTATCTATCACGAAAATCTCACCCTTTATAATCCTGTATTCATGTTAATTTTGGGACTGATCCACTGAGTTTAGAAGTTAAACCTATGCCATTCTATTAAAAATAAAGTACTAATTCAATAATTCTTCCGGAAATTTCTCTATAAGTGTGTTTGGACCCAGGACCGGCCTCCCATTAACTGAGTTCCCTTTGTTATATGAAATTTAAGGCGCTCCTAAAAAAAATTAAAAAAAATGAGTAAAAACATAATTTTAAAAAGATGAAATATTTCATCGTTTGTCTCATTTCATCTGATGAATGTTCTTTTTAAGGTATCAACAACTTTCTTTGCCTTTCCATGTTATTTTTGGGTATGTCTAGAGTTAGAGTGAAATTGATTTAATAAACGAGTCAGTAATATTGTTGGAATTACTGCGTGTTCTGCTTATATTGAATAATTACAAATGGATAGAGACTTTTGCCTTAGAACTGGTGATATTTTTTATCACTTCTTTCTTTCCAACTAATTTGGAAACCTTTTACCACAGCTAGTATAGATTCTTTTCTGATTCCAGCTTGATTTCTTCGAATGTCACCGATAATGCTCTTATTGATCGAGAGAATATATTTATTGATTTATCTCCGTCTCTATTTACACTTGGGCAATGATTATATTCTCTAAGGGTTTTAGATATTTTGGAATTTGTCTGGAGATCATCTGCATGCTCAATTTGTGTAGATGTCAGACACTTTAATCTAAAATCAAATTCAATCAGTGTGGAAGCTCATTGTCGTAATCTTTTGGTCATATGTACCAGGATATCTTTTCGTGAGTCGAAAATCGCGAGGTGTTTATCGTTAGTGTGCAAAATAATGTTTAGATCATGTAAAATCTTGTGAATTCTTAATATTTTTTATTTTATTCGACAGTCCAGCAACGTTTACCTGCCTCTCTCCGAATTCCCATGAAGATGGCTTTTTCTCTTTGTCCTGATCTTCATGCTAAGGCTTAAAGAAAGATCAAAAGTTGAGATGAGAATTTTCCATTCGTGGAATCACTTCTTCGTCCATATCTCAACTCTCATAACGATAACTGAGCAGAGAAACAGTATTTCTGACTTATAAATCTCTTATAAATGCCTACGTTTATGGTCAGAAGTCGTTCACAGAGTGATGTGACGCTCCAAATCAATTACTATGACGCCTTCCGGAGTTGCTCTGCTTGCAATTCAGCAGTCATGCTTGTTGCCTCGCAAAGTTTTTTGTTATGTGTGTGTGTGTGTGTGTGTGTGTGTGTGTGTGTGTGTGTGTGTGTGTGTGTGTGTGTGTGTGTGTGTGTGTGTGTGTGTTATCTAACCCTAACTACTTGAGCTTGGTTCTTCTAAAGAAAAAGAGAATAAATCAGAATAAGATTTCAGTAAATTTGAGGAATGATAAATCGATAAACAGACGAAACAAAGGAATTATCTTTAGAACGGCGCTTTCAATTACACTGACATGTCCAGCTTTGAATTATTATTTGGACAAGGCATTTAAAACATCTTTACCAGATTTGGTTTTTATATTTTCAACAGTTGATCAGATTAGGCGTTGTTGATTCTAAGTAGTTGATTCTGTTATTGACTATAAAAGGCTCATGTAATCCAGTAAGAAAGCGTTTTTCAATCATTTTTTGATGAAACATCGTCAATCATTATCACTGTTAATTTTTTTTCTCCGAGATTTTTTTTATCACAACTCACTAGAGCCATCATTCAATGGCTCAGATCGGAACAAGTATTAAATGTTATTCACTTGTTGAGATTCGAATTCCCAGTTAGATGCACCATCTGTTCGATAAAGAGCAACCGTTTCGTAAAAGTTCAAATCAAACCTCCTAACTCGTTCTTTGCCCTATTTTGCAATTTTTCTCGGCAGAATTATTTTCTTCCCTTTTTTTTTTTTTTTTTTTTTTTTGTTCAATAAAATGTTTCTCACTGTTGCAGAATGACAACCCGAGTAAGTTACAAAAAAAAAACAAAAAAACCCCAACACACTTAAAAAAATTAAAAGTTGAAAGATATTATTGCTATACATATTATGAGAGGACTGAGCAATTTTCATGATTTCAGATTCAATTGAACAGCTACAGCAGCAATTGGAATACACCCTACTAAATCCTGATTGTCACAGCTGGTGAATTTCAAAAATGCAATCTGGTCGTGAGGACACTTTAGAAGAACGATATGAAATAAAATTCTGTTTTAAACGTGGAAAAAATGCCGCCACAGAAACGTATGAAATGCTTCAGACTGCTTTTGGAGCATCTTGCATTAATCGAGCATCAGTTTTTGAGTGGCATAAGAGATTCAAGGAAGGCATGGAATCTGTGAAGGATGATGAGAGGTGTGGGAGGAGTAAGGAAGTCAATACACCAGAGTTGATTGGCCAAAGGGTTAGGGTTAGGGTTACTATGTTGAGGTTTTAAGGGAGTTCAGGAAAAGATTCCTTGAGAAGAGGTGAGCACTCTTCAAATTGGGTCAGTGGCATTTCCACCAGGACAATGCACCAGTCCACAACTCTATCCTTGTCACAGACTATTTGACCAAGATGGGCATCAAGACAGTTCCTCACCCTCCCTATAGTCCAGAACTTGCGCTCCCTGAGACTTTTGCTTATTCCCTAAGCTTCGAGGTTGTCGTTATGAGAGAATTGAGGAGATGAAAAAAGCTGTGACGAAGGTCATTGGCACGCTCACACAAGAGGACTTTCATGGGGCCTTCCAGAAGTTGTTGAAACGGTACAACAAGTGCATTACAGCCGGAGGTGATTACTTGGAAGGGTACTAGAGTTTCATGTGTGTACTATCAATAAAAGTGTCCATACGAAAAAAGTCTGGAAACTTATTTAATGATCCTCGTATATTTTTATACGTTACCATTTCTATTTTTAAGTTTCTTTCCTAGTTTTCTTTGAATCTTTTTAAATGCTGACGTGTTCATCTCAGTTTCTTCCTTTGAAGAACAAAGAAAGAAAATTACTTATTTGATTTTATTCAGCGAATTTCTATTACTAACATTTAGGGATAATTTTGCTTGTGACTTTTCTCTGTTCTTTATAAACTCCAAAATATTCGTTGAAGTTAAAAGTCAAAATTTATCGAGATAGATGACAAGGATTTAAATCAAGATGATACTTGGGTCCTCCAAAAAATTAAGATCTTTTAAGAAAGTGATTCGTATTTCTAATTCAATAAGCAGAGGGAAACTTCATTCGACTATCAAGACGATTAGATTTAATGATTTTTAATACGCTGCACCGAGATTTTTTTAATTCATTTATTCTTGTTATACAACTACTGTTGCCCCAAAATATCTTATAATAAAAATCTTGGTATGTTTAATTCTACTTATTAAATAGAACAAGGGAAATTCAGAACAAATGTATGCGGCATATTTTCTTTATTTTCAGAAAGATTAATGACTGATTTTCGAATGTGTTTTTATATGAATAAAAAAGAACGAATAATCAAACAACTATTTGCATACGGCAGTGTTCTTATTTAAATCGTTGTTTTTTTTTATTTTAACGTTTTATAATTTATCTTTCCATTACAATATTAAATCTTCATAAAAGTAAAATGTTATTTAGTCTTATGAATCAGAATAAACAATTTTTATTGCATTACAATGTTTAAATTACAGTCAGTATTTTAAACTTTGAATCGGGCCTTTGGCCTAATGAGTAGAGTGTTCGCCAATGGCCTGGGAGACTAGGTTTCTAATCCCAAGTTAAGTCATACCAAAGACTAAAAAAAATGGTACTTGGTGCAGCCTTCCTTAACACTCAGCATTATAAGGTACGGATCAAGGGTAAAGTGGAGCAATCCTGGGAATGTAGTAGCACCCTCCCCTATACCTTGGTGTAGTAGCTATCGAAAAGAGAGCCTTCGGGTCACTCTCGACTAAGGACTTTAAACTTTCATTCCAAACATTTTTATGTAGTATTAAAAGGTTAAAAGAAGAAACCGTAAGAATTGGGGGAAAAACACATAAACTTTATACACTCGTATTTACAACACCAAAGAGAAAATATTGATTTTTAGGGAAATAAGAGAGTCTAATTAATTGATGCTTGATTGATAACACAGTAAATAAAATATATAAATTTTGTGTAAAACGATTTTGTAAAACGATACTTTTCAATAGTAACACAATTTAAAGAAGTCGTTATTCATTGTCTGTTTTTCATGAAATATTTAGCTGTTATATTCATTTACCGTCAGTCCTGTTTGTAGGAAAGTATTTGCATGAATATTTAGATGATCTGTTCGAGAATTTTTTTAGGTAAACGTGTGAAGAATTAACTTGCAGTAAAGAACAGTTTGTCAGGCAAATGGGAAACACCTATGCTATCAGCGAAGAAGCCAAAAAATAACGATGAAAACATTTTTGTGTATTGAACTAAGACAAACTCTAAGTTACATTTATTTAACATATTTAATTTAGATCATTTTATTGACGTTCCTGCTTATAATATATAGAAAATAGGTTAATTATTTGTTTTTGCGTACGATTTAACATATACGATTAGACGTAGGCATTTTGGTGTTGGCGTTTAAGCGTCAGTTCACTTGGCAATTAATGTTTTTTGTATTAAAGCATTTTTTAACTTTGTAAACGTATTCACACTTTCAATAAAACAAAATAATTATGTCATTTTGCAACAAAATATAATCATTTTTTACTCTCAGATATAATGCTAGCCCAATTTTGACCGTGACATTATATTTCTCGCATAATACATAAAAAATAATCAAATCCCAGATTTAAAGATTTTGTATCGTAACAAAGAACCTAACAAAAATAATTTTTCTACAGTTCAAAATTTTTCCAAATTAATTGTTTTTTACTAGTCTTAGTCTCAGTTAAGTTTGCTTGTAGGGAATTGACGAACAATAATTTCACATAGAAATAAGACATACCTTTTTAAGTCCTGGTATTCGTCTTCATATATTTCAGGCAGGATACTTTAACTTAATCAACAAGGCAAAAACATGAAGGCAACCTTTTAAAACACGTGCAGTGTTCATTTTATTTACAGAGAAAGCGACAAAAACTAGTAGCTGGTAACCTAACCCTTAATCAAATGTGGGATTTGGAGCAGATAACTCTAACCCGACCATTCTATTATCAGTAGTTCTAACAAGTACTGACTAGAGGATAATTTCAACGCTCCTCCCCACTTGTTGTCAGACTTCTTCTATCCTTTCTTTAACATCTAATAGTTCCCCGAGCAACTAGTTGAGTTTTGTGTTGTTCCATGTGTCTGTTAGCATCAAATTTTTGTTTGAACATCCACTTACTACCCATAACTTTCTGTCCACTGGGTATTTCAGCAATGTCCCATACTTTTTTAGTATGTAGTGAATCAATTTCACTTTCCATTGCTTTCAACTATTCATTTTTCTCGGGACTGGAAAATGCTTATTTCACAGTTAATGGGTCACTTAATCTGTCAGCAACGTAAACCCGTTCACCATACTGATCTGGAGCTTTTCTAATCCTTGGTGATCTTTGTGGTCCTGAATTGTCATTATCGTCACTGCAGATGCTTTGACATTCAACTTCCACTAGAGGTTGACTTCCAACTCCTTTTCTTCCTTGTTCACCTATCGATGCTGATTTGTTATAGATGACATCTCTGCTATGGAAGACACTCAATGTTTCTGTATCAAAGAGTCTATACCTTTTGACTCAAATACCATATCCGAGGAAGATGATCTTCGCTTTAGGATCCATTTTGGATATTTGATCTTTTGGTATTTGGGCATAAGCACTACATCCAAAAATGCGTAAATGTTTCATATTTGGTATGTAGCCTTTCAATGCTTCATATAGTGTCATCGCTTCAACTACTCTTGTCGAGTTTCGATTTCAAATATATAAAGCTGTTGATGAAGTTTCTGTCCAAAATCTCTATGGCATTGCTCGTACTGTTTCCAGCAACGTCCGATTCAGTCTTTCATCTCATCCATTTTGCTCTGGTGTTTTGGGAACAGTGCGTTCATGGCGTATACTCTTCTTTCTTAAATAATCTTCAAACTCTCTTGAAGTGTATTCTCCGCGATTGTCAGTGTTTAGTGTTTTAATTTTCTGACCACTGGAATTCTTCCGCCATGATTTTCCACTCAATGAACTTCTTGTTTTTAAGTATGTATAACCATATAAATCCTGATTTGTCATTAATAAATGTCACAAAGTATTCGGCTCCTCTAAATGGTTTTGACTTTATCTTTTCACAAAAATCACTATGCACAATATCAAGAGGTTGTGTGGCTCGCCTTCCGCCAGATTTTGGAAACGAGGAACTGTGATGTTTTCCATCTACGCATGGCTCACAAAAGTTGATGTCTTTTGTTACATCTTACTCAAGGTCAGTTACTAGCTGAACTCTTGCTAGCTTTTGCAAGTCTTTTACTCCAAGATGGCCAAAACGTCAATGCCAAACCTCCTCTTTCGTATCACCACTCGAGCATGTAGTTGCTGCATGGGTTGTCCCCTGTCCTTCAATACAGTTCAAATAATACATGTTCCCAACTTTTGAACCTGTAGCTTCTATTCTCTGCTTTTCATCCAGAAGGCGACAAAATGATTCAGTGAATATGAATGACTTTCATGAGCTAGTAGCTCTAAACACACTCAGTAGGTTGTGGGATAATTTGGGAACATTTAGTGTTTCATATAATCTGCATCTTTGTTGCTTCCTGTCGGATACACATTCAATTCTACTGTCCCTATTCCTTATTGTTCAACTGAGTGTCCATTACCCAGGGTTATATCCTTTACTACATCCAATTTTGTGAAAGTGATGAATTTATCCCCATCATGACACTTATGACACATCGCTCCAGTGTCCACAATCCATACGTTCCTTTCGTTATTCATTAATAAAGCATGGTATGTAAATAGTCCAACAACTTGGTCATTTTTTGAACGACTAGAGTCCGCTTCAGTGAAGAAAGCTGTCTTTTTTTTTGGTAGTTCCTCATAAGACTTTCTTTGGAATCTTCCCCGAGTAATTGACAGTTACGTTTCATGTGTCCATTTTTTCCACAGTTAAAAACACTTGGGTCATCTTTTGTTGATGTGATCTTTCAACATCGTAGTCTTCGATTCAGCACCACCAGTTTCCTTTTCTCTAATTTTTGTTTCTTCATACAGTAGTCGTTAAGTCACTAATGCCAACTTAGACACATCTTGACTTGCTTCGAGTGCTGTCATCAACATATCATAAGAGTCTGGAAGGCTAGTGAGGAGATGTACAACTCTATCCTCCTCATCAATCGAACCGCCGATGACTGAACACTCTTCGAATATTTCTGTCATCATCTTTATATGTTTGTTAACAGAGTCACCTTCTTTCAGTTTAAGGGAATATAGTCTTCTCCTTATTGCTAATTTATTTGCTCACGTTTTCTTTAGAAATTGGTCAGCCAATTTTTCCCCACCACTGCCGAATCGTCAGAATCCCCAATCAAGTATAAAAATGACGATTCCACTGACAGTACAATCATCGCCAAGGCACGATTTTTCCGTGATAAGTATTTTGTGTCCAATATTGCATCTGTCTTGGAGTTAGGAAAAATCTGTCTCATTTACGATGTTCCATAGTAAAGTTGACGACCTTTGTCGAGGATGACCAGAAGGCTCCCTTTTCAATAACTATTACACCGAGGTGTAATGGAGGGCGCTACTCCTTTTCCTGAATTGCTCCACTTTACCCTTGATCTTTACCTTATAATGCTGAGTGTTAAGCAAGGTGGGATCAAGTACCATTTTTGAGTCTTTGGTATGACTCGACCTGGGATTGAACCCCGATCTCCCGGTCCACTGGCGAACTCTCATTAGGCCAATGTTCCATAAACCGTCTCTAATTAATGCCATTTTGGATTGTACTTTCCAAATGGCGTAATTTGTCCCATTCAGAGGCACAAGATTGACAAGTGTTGTTTCCACCGCCATGTTCCACATATTTTAATCATAAAGAGATACAAAAAGAGATTTCAATCACAAAACGATTCAAAAACTTTCTCCGGAAACGACAAATTAAAATGGCCGAAATAAGGGCCCACATGGTCCTTATAAACATCGAACGTTGCCTGGGCCCATAAAAGTTTGTTGGGAATTTACAAACCTAATTCCATATAAACATAAGGCATAGTTTTTTTAAGTGAAGGTATTCATCTTCGTATATTCCAGGCAAGATACTTTAACTTAATCAACAAGGAAAAAACATAAGGAAGACCATTTAAAACACTCGTGGTGTTCATTTTATTTAAGAGAGAGAGAGTGACAAAAACTAGGGGCTGATAACCTAACGGTTATTCAAATGTGGGATTTGGGGCAGATAACTCTGATCCGACAAATCTATTATCAGTAGTTCTAACAAGTACTGACTTGAGTGATAATTTCTTGCTACTTTTTTCTGGATATTCAATGTCAGTTTATTGTTTGAGCGTATGGAAAAGAAAACATTTGAAACACCGTTTCCAATCAGAAAATTTTAAACTTCAAAATATATTTTTGTCATTCTTTTAGCTTTTACTTTGAATTTGTTGAAATATTATAGACATGTTGTGCTTAAATTGTCACTCTAAATTTTTTTCTTTTGCCAAAACGTCAAATGCCAAATGTGTTTGCACAAAACCAAATCATGCCTAAACGCCTACATCCGAATACTCATGATTAATTAGTTACATCAACATGTCCCATTCAGTTATTCATTCTAGGTGTCCGTCTCAGTTTAAAATAAAACATAATACTGATACACTAAATTTCATTTATTCTATATCTAACAATACTAATATGTGAGATAACAACAACAACAATAATAATAATAATAATAAATACGAAGAAAACTTATCATCTGGATTCTAATGAAGCATATGCCATATTCGATGACAACTGATTTACGTTTAACAATTATCCAAATCGGCGTTCGTTTTTTGTTTTTTGTTTTTCGTTACTTTGAACTCGTATATCATTTTTTTTCAAATTCATCTTATATGATATTTTCACATTTTGTTTTCCTTATTTCAAACTTTTTTTTACCTAATTTCTATTGTTCAATTTCTATTGTTCTAAGTTGCTTTTTTTTTATACATTTTTATTATGAATTTATTTTTGTGTCTGCGTTTTGATATCAATACATTTTGTTCGAGAGATTTAAAAAAAAAAATGACACTCTAGTTTTTTATTTAAAGCCAGTCGATCATTTTTTGAATATTTTATTTCTTGGCACCCAGAAGAGTTGACATGAGTTTAAATTCTGATCAAATTTATTTTGTTCTTAAGAACACTGTCAGTTGAAATTCAACCATTATATTAACCTAATCTCTATACGTCAATTTCTTCATAAATCTTAATGAGATCGCTCTATAAAATATTAATCAAGACAGATTAAGTTTAGAATTACACTTTCAATTCAGTGTGCATAAGTGTATGCGTGTGTATGAAAGAGAGAGAGAGAGAGAGAGAGAGAGAGAGAGAGAGAGAGAGATAGAGAATGTGTGTGTGTGTGTGTGTGTGCACACGATCGTGCGTCTCTGTGAGCAATTCGGGATTAAATTTGTATATTTTTCTGATGTGTTCATGCCAAAACAGAGACAATAGTATAGACAACAGCTTGTCTTTACATTTTTTTATATTCTATAAACATGCGTTTTTGTTCTACATATACACATGAGATGTGTTAAAAAAAGATCGAGACTAAGAACAAAATGAACAATGAATGAAACATTAAGTTTTTTCATAATAATCTCCTTAGCGTTCAACACACTTATTCCAACGAGTTTTCCATTGGTTGAAGCACTTCTGAAATTTATCTTTTAATATGGTGTGAAGCTGCACCGTCATATCTCTTTTAATGTTCTATACTGATAATGAATGTTCTGTTTAGGAAACAAGAAAAAGAGTTCAGTCAGGTGAGGGGGTGTCCTCGTGGTGTAATGGTTAAAATGATGGACTGCGGAATCGTAGTACGGAAGTTCGTACTCCTGTCGCGCTATTACGTTCACTTTCGGGCAAATACCCATGGGAAAGTTATGAACCCCCTTATCCTCCCAGCTATGGATTAAATAGTACCACTACTGTTCTTCTAGGAGAATAGCTTTGGCATTAAATAACCTCCAAAGGTTGATATGCCATTAAACAAAGAAACCAAACCAAACCAAACCAATCAGTCAGGTGAGTACAGAGAATGCCGCATTTGAAAAATCCTGCATTTCACCCAAAACTGCTGGTTAAAATGTATCCAGACTGCTGATCGAAAAGTATTGAGAATTGACTCTGATTCATCTAGACAGAAATCTACACGTCCAGATATAATCAGTTTATTATATAAGTTATAAGTCATAATATAAGTAAATCAATTTATTATATAAGCTGTACTCACGTCTTCATTTATTTCTAAAATTTTTTAAATTTAAAGCTTTAGTCTCCATACATTTTGAATATAAGTGAAGCATGTTCATATATTCTCATTCATGCAGTATTTTAATTTGGTAAGTACACTTGAAAATTATTTTTCAATCTCTAAATTCTATCTATTTTTTTTTTTTTTTTTAGCAAAGCTGTAATTGTAATGAAACGCTTGTATTTAGCTGATTTTATAAGCAAGTTCATCGATAGTAATTTAGTCTGACGTGAGGCAATTTCGATCATATGATAACAATATTTCTTGCCATAGTAAGTTTGGTTTGGTTTCTTTGTTTAATAGCATCTCAACTTCCGCGGGTTATTTAATGCCAAAGTCAGCCTAGTAGAAGAAAAGTAGTGTTACTATTTAACACATAGCTGGGGTAATAAGAGGGTTCATACCTTTCCGAAAGTGAACGTGATTGGAGTTCGAACTCGCTAACTTCGAGACCGCAGTCCAGCACTTTAGTCATTAGAGTACAGGGACTCTTCTCTTTTCCATTAAAATGAAATTATTAACTATTAACATTAATTTGTAGCATGATCAATTTGATCAGATTAGAAAATTAGAATAATAGACATTTTATTATTTTGATGTTCAATCTTTATTATGGATTTGTTATTTTCCACGTCTCCTGAATAGTGATGCGAACTCTCACTGTGAGATTGGTATAAAAATATGATTGTGTAAGCGATGATTTTGTAAAATAAATTACTTTACTTTGTCTGGAAAGAGTTTAAGTTCCATAAAGTCAAAACTGATTGATTAAACAGAAACTGAACGATAGGGACTGATAGCTAGAGAGATTCAAGTGAATCTGTGCTGTCGATGAGGATGATGATGAAGCAGAATCTTGTGAGAGATAAGAAAAAATTAGTAGAAATTCAGCAAATAGTTTTTGAGTGATCTTCCTTTTAACGTTACAAAGTTTCATTTCAATATCAAATTCTTCAACTATTTCCTCTTTTTACTGATCTCTCATCTCTTTTGGATGGGTTATTGAACCACAACGGCGTTGTTTGAAAATTGACATTTCGACAAGCTGCTCAAGTAGAATAATAGGGTTAATTAGCAAATTAAAACGGTCTAGTTCCATGAGGGGGGAAAAGAAGGGAAAGCGGCAAAGGAAATCTGTAACTTCTTAAAAAAATTGTTTGTCACGTGGCCTCTCCAGGTTGAACTCTCTCAATCTGAAAGCCCGATATTCGAACTGAGAGTTATCCACAGTAAGTCGTTAGGCTGATATTATGGTCTTAGAGAGATTACGTTAAATGCTTATAATAAAAAGTTTAAGATAGGGACCATTCACGGTTTTTCTTTTAATAGAATGATGCGATAGTCGTAAAGAAGGGTGTCTGCGTTCTAGAAGAAAGTTTGAATCGGTTTAAAGCTCGATTGGCCGCGAATTTTGAGTGCTCACAGACCTAAAAGTTAAAAAGGTAACGATTTTAACTAAAAAACCTAACAATATTTCTATACTAAATAACGACGTTTATCTTTGGGCAATCATTTAGAATATGTAGCAGTGGTGACATAAATTGGCGAATTTGGTAAATTTTCAATTGGAAATTGCTTTAAGGTCAACAAAATACTTCCGTGTCGAGTATCACTTATCTTAACTTTATCTAAACTTTTACATAAATAGATTTGGCACAAAATGAAAGCGACTAATTGTTGTTCTTTCTATATATTACTATTTTATGTTAATTAGTTGCGTTTTCAATGAGCGAAAACAATTGCATCAACGATTTATATTTAGATAAGTTTATACATATGGTATTTTTAGTTGAATTCATGACGTTTTCATAATGATGATAATAATAAGACTCGGCCGGGTAGGCAAGGTGATCCATACGAAAAAATGGTATATGCACAACACAACATCTGTCCTGGTGAATGACTCATACAAACTCCTCTGGAATTTTGACATACAAACGGATCACCTAATCTCAGCCAGACGACCAGGCTTTATAATAATCAACAAAAAAAAAGAGAACTTGTAATATTACGGACTTTGTTGTCCCGGCTGACCAAAGAGTAAAATTGAAAAAAGTGAAAAGAAGGATAAATACCTCAACCTGGCAAGGAAATTGAAGAAACTGTGGATCATGAAAGTGACAATTATACCAATTCTCATTGGTGCTCTGGGTACAGTCACCAAAAGATTAATACAGGGACTGGAGGACTAGGAAATAAGAAGGAGACCACCCAAAATACTGCATTATTGAGATCGGCCAGAATACAGAGAAGAGTCTTGGAGAATTGAGGAGACTTGCTGTCACTTAAACTCTATATCTTTTCCAGTTCAAAATGGGAATAGTTCAGTTCAAAATGGAAACATTATTATAAGTATAAATATAAAAAAGCTGCAAAGAGACAATATGGGGGTCCAGTTGTGATGGTTGTTGACAATGCCCCATGTCACTCAAACATTGAAGAAGTTTTTAGTGAAGAAGAATTTCTAGGATGTGAAGTGTTTAGGTTGGGACCATACAGTCCAATGTTTAATCCGATTGAACAAGTATGGTCTTTAATCAAAGCTTACGTCAAGCAGGAATTGGCTGCTAAAATTGTGAGTATTCTTGCAATGGAGAGAAGAGATGGCTTGTCAATTACTGAACAAAGGGCAACAGCTTTGATTTCATAAATTGTGGAAGAACTGGGAACGGATACAACAGAAGTATGCAATCGTTTCATAGCTGGATTTCAATCTAAAATTCCTGCAGCTGTAGCATTAGAAGATGTTGTGTTCTAATAAATGACTTTAAGAATTTTTTTTATATAATAAAATTTTAACAATTTTATTGCTAAAATAATTTATAAAATATTTTTTATATTTATACTTATAATAATTTTTCCATTTTGAACTGAACTACTCCCATTTTGAACTGGAAAAGGTATAGTGAAAGACCATCTGTTAATGCTGATGCGAAAAACACTTAAGGAGTAAATAATAATAATGATAATAATAAAACTTGCTGTCTTGTTGATTTTACGATTCCGCCGGATCTCAGAGGGCAAATAAAAGAAAGCAAAAAGATAAATAAATACTTGAACGAAAAAAAGCTGTATTAGAAGAAAGTGATGGTGATACCAATTGAAATTGATGTGCTTGGAATGGTCTCAAAAGGGTTGGAAGAGACAAGAGGAATTCGAAATCGGAGGAAGAATCGAGACTGCAGCATTGTTGAGATCATCTAGAATACTGAAAGGAGTCCTAGAGACTTGAGGAGACTTGCAGTTACTCAGACTCCAGTGAAAAACCATCAGCTTATGCTGGTGTGAAAAACAAACGAATCATCTAATCTCGACCAGACAACCAGACCAAATAATAGTAAAAAAAAACAAAAAAAAACCAGAACTCGCCGAATTGTGGACTTTGCTGTCCCGGCTAGTCACAGAGTAAAATTGAAAGAAAGTGAAAAGAAGGATAAGTACCTGAATCTTGCTAGGGAATTGAAAATACTGGGGAGAATAAAAGTGACGATGATACCAACTGTAATTGCTGCGCTCGATACAGTCACCAAGAGGTTGGTTCAGAGACTAGAGGACTCGGAAATAAGATCTTGAGATCGGGCAAAATACCGAGAAGAGTCCTGGAGACTTGAAGGGACTTGCTGTCAAGTAGACTCCATGGGAAAACCATCAGCTAACGCTGGTTTGAAAAAACTCTCAAGTGAGTAAAATTTTATAAACACCAACCAGAACCAATAACAGAAGCAAAAGGAGATACTCTTCTCTGGAACTTTGCTCTCTAAGCAGATAGAAGCAAAGTTGGCGACCATAGTCGAGGGTGATCTGAAGGCTCCCTTTTCGATAGCTACTACACCAAGGTGTAGGGGAGGGCGCTACTCCTTCAAAAAAACTAGATTCGACAAAAAAAATTTAATTTGATACAAACCATATTTACCAACCCCTCCACTCGGGCAGGATATGACACAAGGTCAATTTTTAAGCGGAGTTTAACAGCTTTGACTTCAGAGTTTTCCTTCTCCTAGACTTGTTACCTCGCCAAGGCTGAAGAACCAGTCTGTCCTACTATTTACCCATAGCTGGAGGGAGAATAATTGGATTCATACCTTTCCCGAAGGTATTAGTGCTATGTGAAATGCAATCAGTCTCGTCCAGGATTTGAACTCGTGTCGCCGTGTCCATTTGCTACGACGATAACCATTACATCACGGGCACCTCCAAATTTGATACAAATCTATTACCTTGTTGCGGAGCCGATAAATATGTCGACCCCGCAAATGAGTTTATGTGAATGGTAACAGCCAAAGCAATAGGAAGGAACAAAGGTGAGATTATGATGATTTCAAATGACAATTTATTTCGTCGTATTTACAAGCGTGAATGTAAATGTCCGTGGCGGTTGTATGTGTTCGCAGCTGGGCGTTCGACGAGGGTCGCTGGCGTAGGTCGAGTCGTTGAGTACAGCTAGATGTTGGATGCTGGTAAGCTGAGGTCGGTCGAGTCGTTGAGTTCAGCTAGATGGTCGGTGCTGGTCGTTGAGTACAGCTAGATGGTCGATGCTGGTCGTTGAGTACAGCTAGATGGTCGGTGCTGGTCGTTGAGTACAGCTAGATGGTCGATGCTGGTCGTTGAGTACAGCTAGATGGTCGGTGCTGGTCGTTGAGTACAGCTAGATGGTCGATCGAGGTTGGTAGATCGATATCCCTGGTTGTGACGGTATGTTGTGGTTAACCGGGGGTGTGTTGATCTGGTTTCTGGCTCGTACAGCGGGTCGTACGTGAGCCAAGTGTTGCAGTGGTAGAACAGTCCGTAACAGCGAGTCGTTACGTGGACTGCGTGGTACCTTGCAAGAGCGTCGAGTTCGGTAGATCGACATCCTCGGTTATGACGATATGTTGGATTAACCGGGGGTGTGTCGGCCTGGTTTCTGGCTCGTACAGCGGGTCGTACGTGAGCCGGTTGTTGCAGTGGTAGGACAGTCCGTAACAGCGAGTCGTTACGTGGACTGCGTGATACCTTGCAAGAGCATCGAGGTCGAGGAAAGGCTAGGGCCTTGCTGGGCCCCCTAGCCGTGCGGACGTATCGGACGGGAGTGAAGGCTTTGTCGTATCAAAGCCGTGCGGGCGAGCGGACGAGAGCGAAGGCTTTGTCGGGTCAAAGCCGTGCGGACGAGCGGACTAGTGCGAAGGCTTTGTCGGGTCCCAAGCCGTGCGGATGAGCGAACGAGAACGAAGGCTTTGTCGGGGCAAAGCCGTGCAGACGAGCGGACGAGAGCGAAGGCTTTGTCGTGTTAAAGCCGTGCGAACGAGCGGACAGGAGCGAAGGCTTTGTCGGGTCAAAGCCGTGCGGGCGAGCTGACGGGAACGAAGGCTTTGTCGGGTCAAAGCCGTGCTGACGAGCGGACAGGCCAGAAGGCCGAGGCTAAGATGGGCGTTATCTTAGCGCTGCGCAGATAGTGAAGCCGTAGCTAAAGGCTGGTCCGTGCCATTAGCGCTGCGCAGCTTATCGGACTATCGGAACCGAGTGAGAGTTAAGACCGGTTGGTCTTAGAATCCGTCTTCGTGTTTGCCGCCTGGCCGTCTACTTCGACTGATCATTACTGACCAGTCAGAGATGCTCTGACCCGCAGACAGAGACCTCTTATGGTCCTAAAAAGGACCTTTGTGCATACCTATGTAGGTGGGAGAAAGGCAGGTCTACCACGAGAAGTGGGACCAACGCCGTAAGTTAAGGTGAATGCGACCGCACAGAATGCGGGATTCCTCCTTAATGAGCTTCGCCAGGAGTGCGCCGTTTAAGCGTTGAAAAGGGCTTGCTGATATTTCGAAGGTGCTGTGACACACAGCTCCAGCTGCGTGGATATAAAATTCTCTGATAAAAAATGAGTGTAGCCGTAAAGTATTTTCCTAACCTGCTATAGGCTGGCGACGACTATTAGTTCAAGTCTTATCAGGTAATTTTTTGGCCGAAGTGTTTTGTGAATGTTATTAATTTTAATTCTCCCTTTTTCTTTTAGCTATAACGAAATGTCATGGTCGTTAGAAAGAAAAAAAGGGCTTAGTCAGTTCCGATCGTACTCGGATATAATCGTCCTAACTCGGGCGTGTAATTTGATATGTTTAGGTTTATCAGCAGGTCGCGGCAAGGGTTTATCGGCCGGTCGCGGCAACCTAATCTCGGCCAGACGACTTGTTTTTGTGATTGTCAACAAAAAAAGAAAAAAAAAAGAAAAAAGAGAACCTTCCTAATAGTGGACTTTGCCGTCCCGGCAGACCACAAAGTAAAAATAAAAGAAAGCGAAAAGAGAGATAAGTACCAAGACATTTCTAGAGAACTAAGAGAATTATGGAACATGAGGGTGACGGTGATACCAGTTGTAGGTGGTGCACTTGGGACAATCACCAATTGCATTGGTAAAGGAACTGGAACACTTGAAAACAAGTAGAGACCATCCAGACTACAGTATTATTAAGATCGGCCAGAATACTGAGAAGAGTCCTGGAGACTTGAGGAGATTTGCTGTCTCTTAGTCTTCAGAGAGAAACCAACAGCAAACGCTGGTGTGAAAAACTCTCAAAGGAGTAAATAACAATAATAATAATTGCAAAAAATTTAAAAAACTGGAGACGCTGATACGAACAATAAGAATATACAGCCAAGATATGTGAATGAAATTTGGCACTGAAAAATGTACTTTAATCGTTATGAAAAGTGGAGAAAAACAAGCTCTACAAATGAATAAACACTTGGGAAATCTTAAAACGAACAAGGGAAGAACCCAAACAAATGAACCAAAGGACAAGAAAGCTGATGACGATGCACCAGGCCTTATATTCGAGAGATGACATAGACAGACAATATGTATCGAGAAAAAAGGAAGAGGATACGGCAGCATTGAATATTGTGTGATCCATCAAGACGAGGATTCGAGGACAACATTAAAAATAGCAAAAAAAAAAAAAAAAGACTAATTACAACGGCCAGTATCAGTACTGACATAAGAACAAATAGATTAACAACAAAAACTAGGAAACAGAACTAGGAAGAAAAAACCGTATGGATATGTCAAGTGACAAATAGGCAAAATCTTACACGAGAAGAACTGAATATGGCTACAAAAGGGAAACCTCAATAGAGAATCTGAATCTGTAATAATAGCAGCATAAAACAACGTCATAAGGACCAATTATTTTTAAGCGAAATCGATAAGACGTAACAGAATAGCAAATGTAGGTTATGTGGCGACAAAGACGAAAATCTTAATCAGGTAAGAAGCGAATGTAGCAAACTAGCACAAAAGGAGGATAAGACTAGACACGACTGGGAGGGTGTTATATAATTACGGAATGATTTTTTTTATATAAATCATTTTTCGTTAATTATATTTTATCATTCAGTTTGGTTGGGCTTTGAACTATTCGGCTCTTACTTCAGGTGCACAGACATTGGGTATAGTTTACGCTCGCGCACAGAGGATATGACAATCACAATTGTCATAATAAACCCCAGATAGGAAATGGACTGGAGTGTGAATGACGTCATGCCCGGAAGCGATAGGCTGAGAATTTGGGTATTTTGAAAAACACGTCAGTTGGGTTTTTTTTTTTTTTTACTGAGGAGCAGTCCAGTTGGTTGTCGAATGGGGACTGGTCAAGTTGGGAGTTGACTTGGGCCATGTCGAGAGTTGAAGTTGAGTTAAGACCATGGTGTTGAGAAGTTGAAGTTTGACCATGGAGTTCTGCAGATCTCTACAGACAGAGATCTTAAACACTATGGGATGCGCTGCGTGTTTGTGGGGTCCGAACAGGCATTTGTTAGTTTTGTTAGTATATAATGATTACGAAAGACTTTTAAGAATTGTGTCACTCTCTCTCCTCGTGTCGAAGAACCGAACTCAGAAGTCAAGAAGTTAATAAACGTTCGTACCTGAACAACAGTGAGTTTTCCGAGTATTTGAGTTTGTACATATGCCGTTGGATTGAGATATAATTGTGATTATGATATGATTATGGTTATGATGTGGTTATACAACAAGGGTATGGTGGTCCGCTAGAAATTATGTAAGAAATTTAGATATGACAATACTACTAAATGGAATATGCACAAAACAGAATCCATCCTATAGAATGAGACACAAAATTCTCTAGGATTTTGAGATACTAACACATCATCTAATCCCGTCCAGACGAACAAACCAAGTGATGATTTAAAAAAAAAAGAGAACTTTCCGTCTAGTGTATTCTGCTTTCCAGCAAACAATCAAAGAATTCGAAAAGAGAGACAAGTACCTGAACTAAAACCAAAGAACTAAGAAAGTTATGAAATATGAGGGTAACGGTGATACCAATTGTAGTTGGTGTACTTGGAACGGTTCCCAAATGCTTGGAAAGGGGGTTGAAAGAGTTTAAAATAAGAGAACGAATAGGAATCATTCAGTCTGTAGCATTGTTAAGATCATATAGAATACTGAGAAAAGTTCTGGAGACCTAAGGAGACTTGCAATTCCTTAGACTCTTGTGCAAGAACATTAGATAACGCTGGTGTGAAAAACTCGCAAGGAGTAAATTAATTCTAATAATCCAGAGAAATTATCAGATTCAGAAGTGATATACTTTCAACAATAATATATGGAGATTCATGAGAGTCAAAGCAACTGTACTACTGTGGTAAACTACTGGTACTTTAGAGAATTAAAATTTATGAGAATTGGTCCCAAAAAAGAAATGAAAATTGTGAAAATATTATCAAAGCATTCATTGATCAAATGCTTTGTGGTCTATATGGGAAGAAAACACAAAGTTTATTTTTAAGTGATGAAACGAAATAAGTGAAGTATTGGTGAGAGTTTTCAGGTTGTTGGTTGTAAGAATGGATTGAGTTTATGAGACTAACAATTCTTGTTTGGGCACGAATAAATTGATATAACCGATAAGATTTTATTCTGAAAAGCGTTCGATGTGGTCAGAGGTCATTTGACTGGCTGGACGCTTTCGCTGCATTATTTCGCTGGGTGGACGCGCTGAGTTCAGTTTTGCTTTTTGAAAGGTGAGTTGCTGAGAGTCCATGGAACTTATTGTGGCAGACAGGAAAACAACGATTAAATATAGAAAAGTGGTAAGAACCGGGAACTAAGTCAGCAAAGGAAACTGCTCTTGTGAATTCATGTTCCAAAATCTTTCACTACATTAATTCTGGAACTAAGGAGGTTATTGCGAAATATTTTAATTATATTCACTCCACAAAGATAAGATAAATTCGTTTCTATGTGTTAAAAGACAGATTTTATTTCCTTATTTCCTATTAAACCTTCTAATTAAACCAATCCTTTTTTCCTTCTTAAAATTGACACCCTGTTGGCAGGGTTTCGAATTCGCAAACTATCCTGTAAGACCCCTCCCTTACCAAAAGAGGTGTCCCGGGTATGGCATCAAACTACACCTGATGTTGAAGTTCCAGTTTTGGAGATCCGGGGAGAGTGAAATGCCTCTTCATTGCCATTACTCCCAGGTCCATACGGACTCACAATATTCAGGTCCCATTTATGGATCAAATAAATCTATTTAAAAATTACTCTAATTTGATATGACCGTCTGCAAAAAAAAGCAAGAAACAACTACACAAAATGTAAATATGAATGTGATTCCCTAATTTCTTGGCATAAAATAATCCTTGACAGGTTGAAATGTCGTTAAAATCAACCAAACAATCAATCATTATAACTGAGATGGCTTTCATGTCGTTATATATTGACCCTCAATCAAGAGATACACCTGTGTAAATAAGCGGAAGAACTGCGGAAACAGGTAACCAGATGCCCGGGCAGTTCGTGTCAGTTGGAGACAGGATGCCAGAGTGAGAACCAGCCGCAGACAGAGGGTTTTGGGCCCTTAGTGACCCTCGGTTGAGCAACCCAAGCCAAGATGCGAAAGTGCTGCTATGGTCGAGAGAAGAACTTGGGTCAATATAGCAGTCCGTCCTTGTCTCCACTCATTTCTCACACACAACAAACATCACCTTTTCGAAAATAAAGTGTGAGAGATTTATATAAAGAAGTGTATTCGTTTGTTATTGAAGTCGTCATTATCAGTTGATTATGTTCCCGTGTGTATTTGTATACGCGTAGTATACTATACAACAATGTCAGCAGAGATCTGTTCTTGTTAACTTAGATGCACAAATGCATGACATACTCTCGTTTTCCAAACTATTCGAATGTTATGTAATATAATGGCCGAGGGATTTCGTTTTATATATATCTTGCCTTTTGGTTTAGTTAGACTGAGAACCTTTCGCTTAGCGCATGGGTTAGTTAGGTGCAACATGAGCGCAGGTGTTCACGCACGCGCGGGGTGGATGTGTCATTCAGAGATGTAAAAATAAAAATCCCAGATAGTAATGTGACCAGGGGGATGTGAATGACGTCATGCACCGGAAGCGTGCACGGAGGATTTGGGGGATTTGAGAAAAGTCAGTTAGTTGAGTTTTTGCGTCCGAACGGAAAAGTTGTCTTTCGGGGCTCGTCTAGGCAAGACGACTTTGTGCGCTACGGGTGCCGCGCGTCGGTTGGGTTGAGAGCTGACAATGTAAAAGCAGTCAGCATAGAAAGATTGTGTCTCTCTCCTCATGTTGAAAAACCTTTTAACTCAAAGGTAATAAAAAGTTTCGTACCTGAACTGAGAAGTCGTAAGTGTTTTTCGTGTTTCGGGATTCCTTTGTTATCTATATATGAGTTATGAACATTCTATGTACATTTCACATATTCATGTATGGCTATGTTACAGTTATCAGATAAAAGCTAAGAAATTTCAGATATTCAAGAAGTGGTGAAAGTGAAATAATTTGAAGAGACGGCAAATCGTATTGAGTAAAGAGTATTATTAAAGGAAGTTCACTGATATAAAAATCTGTTTTATTGAAAAAGAGAATCACAATCAAGAGTAAAGGCTGAAAAATAAAATAGCGAGATACTAGAAATTAAATAACGCATAAAAAATGTTAAAATCTAATCTGAAATTTGATATGTTGTCAAAGTGTTATTACTATCGTCATATCTATTTAGTAACACGCTCAGGATTGAAACTTAGTAGGATCTCTATATTGAAATTCTTAAAAATTAGGACATAAATTACCGCAAATATAAGAGCATTTAGGCACAGAATTTAACCCTTGTAGATAATGATAATAATAATAAACCCTGTATGGATCGAAAATAATCCATATTTAAATATATGGATTTATAAATTTGTCTCAATCGAACATATAAATAAATTATATGGGCTTCTCTTCATGCCGTGTATATGCAGACACGAATCAATCTTTAAAAAAGGTAGTTATATTTATGCATATTTTTTCTCTAGATTTATAAGTTTTTATCTGTTTTTTTTTTTTTGTTTTTGTTTTTTTTTTGTTTTTGTTTTTTTTTTCACTTCTTCCTTAGGACATAATCAAAACAAATATAGTGTTAAACGAATTGAAAAATCGTGGTGTGACATTGTGTAAAGGAGAAAAGGAGGAGGGAAATTAACGAAAATCTTAGTGTGGCATTGTGTAACGGAAAAAAGGAGGGAAATTAGCAAAGAGGTCGATAAACAAATTAAAAGATTAATCTACAGCCAAATAAACAAACATTCGAAGTTAGATAAGAATGTCATAAATGTTGTTTTAAAAAGGTTATGTTTGAAACCAGGTCATTTCGTTTTCAAAACTGACATTCTTTTTAAATAAATTCGTAGTTTCCATTTTACTTTGAAAACAAGATAATAATTGTGTATTATCTGCTGATTACATCATTAAATGTAATTGACAAACAAAATTTGACAATAAAAATAGTCGCAGTTTACAGCGGTCGGGAAGAGCAGGGAGAGTCAGGACAGAAAAGAAGTTGGTTGGATTTAGGAGATCACAGAGATTAAGAGGACAGTCAAGAGAGAATTTAAGAATACCTGATATGATGAAAGCCACCCCCATCTCCTAAAAAAAAGCAACAAGAATATCTTAATAATACGTGACTTGATTTTCATCTTTCCCAACAACATCTAAAATGAATACGAAAAGAAACTAAAAATAATATACAATGTGGATCTTATATTTCCACAGACGAACAAATACACACACACACACACACACACGCACGCACACACACACGCACGCACGTTGATAGTAGATAAGAAAGCTCCAATCTATATTGATTGATTTGTGAAATAAATAAATAAATGTTATTTCTATCCTTATATTTAGGCAATTTTTTTTTTTAATTTTTGAAACGGTAAATTTGCATCATTATTCTTTCGAAATGCCAAGAAAAGAAAAGAATAAATTAAATATTACAGACAGAAAGTATGAGATTAAAGAAAAACATCAAAAAGTATAAGATTTGAAAAAAAAACAGCGAAGAAAATAAATGTTTAGTAAATAGAAAAAGAGAATCAAGAAAGAAGATGTGACTAAAGAGAGTGATTGAGCGAAACAAGCTAAGAGAAAAAGAAGAAATTTACGAAAGGGAGAAAAACAGTTCTAAAAAAAAAACAAAGCAAAAACCTTAGTTAAAAATAAACAAGATAAAACAAAACTAAAGAAAAATACGGTGAAGGAAAGAAAAATATTTAAAAATAGGAATAAATGAAAAGTCGAAAAACAACGAAAGAAATGAAGTTTTCAAATGAATTTCTACATGATTACAAGGGAAATGGACTCAAGTGATTTATAACAAAAGTCATGAACTTAAAAGAGACAATAGAATTGAATGAATATATATAAAGAAAGAGATAGAGAGAGAGAGAGACAGAGAGAGAGAGAGGGAGTAAATAAAAGTACAAAGAAAACAAAGCAGAAATAAATTGAAGTTATAAAATATATTGGATGGTCACATGATATTTTCTTGGCGCACAACGGAAATTAACATCGTGACTATAATGTGAGCTGAAAGAAACTGGTGTTTGTCTTCATGACTTTTCGGAGATTAAAAGAAGAAAAACAATCAAACAAAAATAGTAATGAAAAAATAAAAAAAAAAGAATATAAGAAAACATATAATGAAAATAGTATATGAATATCATGGATTAATATAATCCATATCAAATGAACTATTTTCATTGTATAGTTCACGCAATGAGTAAACTACAATGAATAAATTGGCAGGAAGTAAGTTATCGATATAAATTTTTATGTAAACGAAAACATATAAAGATATTTAAAATAAGAAAATCGTAATATTATAATATGTATACATTTAAGGGCGTATGTTTGTGCTGGTCGCACAATGTTCCTCAAATTGGTGTTTGCGAAGACTTGTGGGGGTGAGAGTAATTTCGTTATTTCAGTGGATGCGCATTCGTATTTTACGGGTATTGCTCTCTATATTATTTCCACCACAAATACAACGCAAAACTTTACAATCGCGTGAAAGAAATAGAATAGAACAAAACGAACATTAAACAACAAACAATTTAATATGCATAAAACAGAATATGAAAACAAATAAAACACATGATATGTAAATGGCCTTTTGGAAAATAAAGTTTGGCAAGAAGAAAATAAATTTGTTTAAAGGTGTGTGTATGTTTATGTTAACGGAGTCCGTAAATAAGTCGTTCTTACTTACATAAAGTTCATGTCTTGTTTTATGATTGTGGCGACAGCGTGTCGCGTTGATGAAAGAGAATTTGTCGGTTTGTTCTTTTGAACGTGATTCGTGGCCATCTGTAGCTAGGTCATGAACTTTGTCTGTGGAAGAAAAGGAATTTGCCGGACAGAGTATCGGCTACTGCTTTACTGACTTAATGGCTAGGCTTGGTCTTAGTGAATGGCTCCTTAACTGTGTGTTATTTATACCGTAATAGTGGATCAAAGAATCGTCCTAAAATTTTGGCGCGTAGACATTTATTGACTAATCAGATTTGTATTTTACTATTTTATTTTAGAGCCTAAATATTTTGTTTGTTGACTTCCGATCCTATTTTTCTAGAATGTTCTATTCTATGTTTTTAGCTGATTGGTTGAAAAATATAAAAATGTAACTTAAATGCTAATGCAGTTTTGATCCTAAATTTCTAGAATGTTCTTAAGTATGTTTTTATTGCTTATTTTAAGACTAGAAAATATGTGAATCCCATAGAGTAAAAAGAAAAGTATCTAGATTTTAATAGGATTCTTCTTTTAACAGAAATTTCGGTTTGAAAAACCTACACTCTGAGAGCCGGCTCGGAAAAAAGTGGGTAATTATAAAAGGGTTGGCATACTTCTTTCTATCATGTGAGAAACAACGATTAATGACTTTTGAACAAACTAACATCCTGTCAAAACCACCACGGTGAAACATACTTCTAAATAGGATTCCAATGGATCTTATTCACGATGCGAATCTATGGACGTAAATTTCCATGCTGGACGTACATCTTATTTATACAATTTCAATTACACCTTTTATTTTATTGTCGTACCGCTGACTCTGCTCAGTGGATGATGAAAAGTGATCTTTGAATCACTGGCATTTATTTTTTTCTTTGGGTCAAGACAAAAAGTAGTGATGTACCAAAAAACGTGTTAGCTCCTTTGACCAGGTTCAAATATTAAATTTGGATTTACGGTAAAATTGCCATTACATTTTGTTGTGGTCTTCAGATAAGACCAATGGAAGAACAACTCAAACAACGGGTGATAGGTAAACGTTATTGTATTAGCAGAAAAAGGAAGTCCTACAAAGGAAGTACTAGCCGTGCTCGGCTTGCAGTCCGTCTGTCAAATGTCTCGTAAGGAACGCGAAGTTGTCTCCTCCGAGAGAGCTAAGCTCGGAGAATATGTTTAGGTTGGACGAGCCCATCTTTGGGATATGGTAGGATATGTCCCCATGACACATTTAATACTCAGATAATGTACAACTATGATTTTACAAACAAAAGAACGTACAATTTTTGTAAAATCCTTCATGCATTTTAAATAGTAGAACACTTAAAGACAATATTATACTGACCAGCTTTTGACTCTTGGCTACCAGTGAAAACATGGGCATTCTTCTTTCATAGCTTGCTTTGTCATCTACTGTCTCCTGTCATTTTTATGGACTTAAATAGAATTTGTTAGGGCTACTACTTGGAATGGGAGTGGTGAAGTCAGTCATTTAACGATTTGTTTCTACCCTATCGTTTTTGCTTTTTTTTGTGATGTTTAAATATGTCCAATTTGGAAGTTAGGATATATTTATTCCTTTAAATAGTTGGTTGGTTTTACAGTATGTCAGCCCTTATTAGGTTACTAATGGTGAAGTAAGTTTTTTTAAAGGAATTATATAGTTTCAAATAACTAATGATAACTATCAGTAGTAAACAATTATAGCTTTAAGTAACAATTCTTAATACTAATAATTTGTACACAATTTTATGGTTTCAAGTAACAATTTCTATCTAATAATAATTTGTTGGCACACAAGTGGTTTCTAGTAACTATCCCTATTTAATAATAATCATTTGTTGGCTCACATTGTCTCGTTTCAAGTATTCCTATCTGATACCAATAATCTGTACAGTTATATAGTTTTAAATATTCCAATCTAATATTAATAATCTGCTCGTTATTATTTAGTTTCAAGTATTTAAAGCAATAATATGACTTCAGTACGTAGTAATTATGATAATTATTTATAAATAATTATAGCTTCTCATAACGATTCTAAATACAAATAATTTTCTCATAGTTACATGGTTTCAAGCATTCCCATTTAGTACTAACAATTTTAAAACACGGGACTATAACAGGTACTACAATTTTGTGTCAGAGTGGACCTAGAACTTATGACAACGAAGGGGTGGTAATTCCATACTGCTCAGGGCTCCAGAATTGAAGCCTGACAACTGAATGTAGTTTAATGTCAGACCCATGCAATTCAGTGTCATACATTTGGGCGGAGGTCTTATCTTTTTGCAGTGGATACAGTGGGCGTATCCTAAGCATTGACTACAGAGTGTTTTACACCAGTAAAAACCGGTGTGAAACATTCACGGAGAGTAATAATAATAATAATAATAATAATAATAATAATAATAATAATAATAATAATAATAATAAAACCAACGATAGAATCCTTGGAAAAATACTGGAAAACCGGGAAAAGAAAGTAAAGAACAAGAAGATCTGAGGAAGAGACTGTCCAACCCTCTGCAATGCTGAAAGCGGCTAGAGTCCTGAAAAGCTGAAAAGAAAACTTGATGTTACTCAGAATTCAGTGAAAATTACCGGCTACTACTGATGTAAAAAAATCGCAAGAAGTTATATAACTACCTGAACATTTCTCTTTCTACTTTAAGAGAAACCTGTTAAGGTTGATAAAATGGCGATTGGCGAGTGTTCTAAAAATAGAAAAATGTAAACACACTGACGCCAAGAATTCAAAATTGGGCGGCAAAAATAAGGACTGTTTCTTTTAGAAGGAGGAAATAAATAGAAGGAGTAGGAGTTAGGATAGCAGTTTTGTAGCAGGTTCCAAAAAGGAAGACTCGAGGAAGAAGTCAGTTGACGACTAGAGTCCACGAGAGACGATGAGTGGACGACTAGAATTCACGGTGAACATCACTCAGCGATTTCCGCTCCTGTATTCACAAAAATTAAGAGGTTACAACAAAGCTTAATTACAACTTGATGTAAAAGCCTGATTTTCTCGCACCAAAATAAAACATCATTGAATCGAAGTTTTGTGTTTTCTTCAATAATTTCAACATCGAAGAAATACAACAAACCCTTTTTTAATTAAACAGAACTACTAACTACTCTATCAAACTAAGATTAGTGTAACATTATACCCCCATTTCTATTGCTAAGTACAATTCTGCGAGCAAAATTGAACAAGTCCTGGCGGCAACACCCCACAAAACACCAACTATACGGCCACCGACCTCCCATTACGAAAACTATCCTAGTTAGACGAACCAGACATGCAGGACACTGCTGGAGAAGCAGGGACGAGCTCATAAGTGATGTACTCCTATGGACCCCCACATATGGCTGTTCAAAAGCAGGACGACCAGCTCAAACATAAATACAGTAGCTCTGTGAGGATACGGGTTGTAGCCCTGAAGACCTGGCAGAGGTGATGAACGATAGGGAGGAGTGGTGAGAGGGCGTCAGGGATATCTGTGCTGACGGCACGACATGATGACGATGATAATATCCGTGACAGCCAACAGCAGAGTTACGGTCTTCCTCTTTTAGATGTTGTTTACATTTTTATATTTATCTTCCAGCATTATTTATTTCGATTTTTAAAATATCCTGTTTATTTTTTTCCCTTCAGGTGGAAATTCACAATAGAAATAAAAGAAGTAATTGTAAAATAAACCTAATTTAACTAAAAGTCATCATAATTAAACAAATCTCCATTCAGAGAAGAAAATTTTATTTATTGCGATTTTCTTTTTTCCTTTTATGTTTTTGTACAAATATTTCAAGTTGCAACGTAATGGCCGAGGGATTTCGGTTCATGCCTTTGAGTTTAGTTAGGCTGAGAACCTTTCAGCTCAGCACAGGGGTTAGTTAGGTGCAAACATCGATGCAGGTGTTAACGCGCGTGCGGGCGGACGAAGATATCACTCAAAGATGTCACAATAGTCCGAAACGAAATGGGTGACGGAGTGCGAGTGACGTCACGCACCGGAAGCGCGCAGAGGTTTATGGAGATTTGAAAGAAAGTTAGAGAGTTGATTACTAGACGACAAACGAGAAGGATCGACTTTTGGAGCTCGCAGACGCGAGGCGAATTTGCGCCCTATGGGGGCCGCTCGAGATATGGGCCAGGTGAAGAAGCCAGCATAAAAAGATTGTGTCTCTCTCCTTGTGTCGAAACCTTAAACTCAAAAGTAATAAAAAGGTTTCGTACCTGAATAAACAAGTCGTTGCGTGTTTTCGAATTTCGAGATTCCTATGTTCTTTATATGTTCGATCGTTATGAACTGTATTGTTGTATTCTCACATAATAAATATGCTTATATACACATATACATATATATGCTGAATAATTCACAACGACACAATGATAAAGGACGAGCAAAGGCTTCTTTAGAAAAATATGTACCTCTCACTTTATTGTAAGGGTTCGAAAAGGGTTACTCAGGGTTTTACTGTGAGAAGGAGTTGGAGACCGAACAGAACTGCAATATATTGACCCCCACTCTTATGGCCGTCAGCGTTGTGTCTTTCTCGTTCTCCAGGGCTGCTCAACCGGAGGCCCAGGGGCTGGCTTTCTCTACTACATCTTGTCACCAACGGGTCTCCGAAACTACTGGGGGCCCCCAGGGCCCCTTCGGCCGGGAGTGGCTTTGCCTACCACATCTTATCAGCAACTTCTCTGGTCCCCAACTCATCAGGGCCCCAAGGGCCCCCTCCGCCGGGCTTTCTCTACCACATCTTTTCTCTAACTCCGTCCGATCTCTAACTCTGACTTCCTGTCTTGACTGAGTTATATGATAGTTCAACGCCCACTCAATCGCCCACTCAATCTTTGGAATGGCATGTTTTATCGTCATCAAGCGGAAATAATTGTCATGCAGTTCAGAGGTCACTCTCTTCCGGTGCATCAGTCTATGAGTGTATCATGGGATTTTTACCTTGTCCCATTTCATCAGCCAAATCCGCCCACGCGATCTCTTTCGATTACTGACCTTTGGAATGTGTCACTTCCCTCCGGCGCATCACTTTGGAATGGCATGTTTGCCCGGGCCGAAGGTTAAAATACAACATTATATGTCCATTTCGCACATGGCTTTAATTGTGGTTATGGAACAAAGTGACCTTTTTATTACATTTACATTATTCTGTTTTTATGTGTCAATATTCTCTTTGTTAACACATTTATTATTAGTCCTTACTTTTCCATCATCACAGAAAATAACTTGATTCGATTTAAAAAAAAGTAAGTTTTAATGCGAACACCAAAGACGGAAATTTACAATTGTTTGTTGCGCTTTTGACATGGCCTGGTCAGCACGGGAACAGAAAGGAGTACAATCAATCAATAAAATTCATTGCGTTTTGTTCATTCTAATCAGTACGTCCATGGTATTTTTGATTGGATTGTTCAATGAATTAAAAAGACAGGGATAAGGATTTTGGTGATAAGGTAAAAGGAAATTGTGTGAAAACCGACATTTGTAATTAAACTGACTTCATTTTTGGTTGAATAAGTCATGATGTTTAACAATATTTCGTTTATATATGTAAGTATCTGGAGACACGTGTGTTACTTGTGTAAAAGTGTGTATAAGAATAAACGTTTATTAAACAAGTGAAAGAAATACAGGTATAAAGAAATGAAAAAATATACATAATTAAAAGAAAAAAATCAAATGACTCCAAATACGTTTCTTCTTCAAGAATTTGAATTAAAACTACATGTATAATTTTGGTTGAAGTTTATTTTGTTTAGTTATTATAGTAAAGTTGGCGACAGTAGACGAGGGTGACCCGAAGGCTTCCTTTTCGATAGCTACATCACCAAGGTATAAGGGGGGCGCTACTCCTTTCCTCCGGATTTCTCCACTTTACCCTTGATCCTTACCTTATAATACTGAGTGTTAAGCAAGGTAGCATCAAGTACCATTTTTTGAGTCTTTGGTATGACTGGACCTGTGATTGAACCCATTGGCGAACACTCAAAACATTATGCCAATGTCTGGTTCTTAGATATTATAATTGTGTTATTTTGTCTTAGATTTATCAGTGTCTCCTTTCTCTCTTTATAGAAACTTTGATATTTTGGAAAATAAACATTTTATTCACATTTTTATCGTACTTACGTTTGTTTGCTTTTTTTAAATATATTTTTCACATTCCATATTTTTTTAAATTTATATCATGCATCTTTGTTGATGCATCGGGATGGGTCATCAGTGATGTTTCCTTTGGGTTCATGGGGGGTTTCGGGTCTTGCAACATCAGACCCCCTCGTCCAAATGACCCAGTTGGCATTGATCTTACTCCAACTCCAATCCCAGGTGCTAACCTGCGCATCCACACAAGGAAAAACCTTCTCCGCTGAATTTATTTTCTTATTTATATTTGGTGAATACATTTTTTATAAATCAAACAAAGTCTCAACCGGTGTGAAAGGATTATCATAGTAGATTAATGTTTTATTGGAAAAAGAAAAGAAAAAGAAAAGAAATTAATAAACAACAAATTGAAAAAGTACGTAACTGAAAATGTTTCTGGAGACGCTTCGTGAAAAACTGCTGAATCGGAACCAATCGTTCTTCTTCTTCTAAATCTTTCTTTTAATCTCTAAGTAACAGTTGAAATATGACACTCGTTGATAGTTGCTACTGCACACGTTTTCGAAATCAAATTTTCCCTATGAACTTTCATACGTAGAATTAAAGTAAATCAACAAAGCTTCGATTTTAACACTCCTGACATCAAATTACAAAAACAACCATAAAAAGAAACTATATCGATATTCAAGAATAGCGACGTAATGTCATTTTCATTTAATGGTGTAGATTTCAACTTCTCACCGATATATTTTCCTCCATCACACGTGGTAGCTTTCCTACAGTGGGGGTTGTATGTAATTTGGTTATTTCAGTGGATGTGCATTCGTATTTTACGGGTATTGCTCTCTATATTATTTCCACCACAAATACAATACAAAACTTTACAATCGCGTGAAAGAAATGGAATAGAACACAACGAACATTAAACAACAAACAATCTAATATGCATAAAACAGAATATGAAAACAAATAAAATACATGATGTGTAAATGGCCTTTTGGAAAATAAAGTTTGGCAAGAAGAAAATAAATTTGTTTAAAGGTGTGTGTAATGTTTATGTTAACGGAGTCCGTAAATAAGTCGTTCTTACTTACATAAAGTTCATGTCTTGTTTTATGATTGTGGCGACAGCGTGTCGCGTTGATGAAAGAGAATTTGTCGGTTTGTTCTTTTGAACGTGATTCGTGGCCATCTGTAGCTAGGTCATGAACTTTGTCTGTGGAAGAAAAGGAATTTGCCGGACAGAGTATCGGCTACTGCTTTACTGACTTAATGGCTAGGCTTGGTCTTAGTGAATGGCTCCTTAACTGTGTGTTATTTATACCGTAATAGTGGATCAAAGAATCGTCCTAAAATTTTGGCGCGTAGACATTTATTGACTAATCAGATTTGTATTTTACTATTTTATTTTAGAGCCTAAATATTTTGTTTGTTGACTTCCGATCCTATTTTTCTAGAATGTTCTATTCTATGTTTTTAGCTGATTGGTTGAAAAATATAAAAATGTAACTTAAATGCTAATGCAGTTTTGATCCTAAATTTCTAGAATGTTCTTAAGTATGTTTTTATTGCTGATTTTAAGACTAGACAAATGTGTATCCCATACTACTATTTATTGGCATGGTAGAGACCGAACTGCCAACCAAGCCACTTTGGTAACCCTTTTTCGAGCATTAATTAGATCTCGACGTTTAGTAATTTTGCTTTTTCTGGCTCCACGCTATGGATGACTTTCAAGGTCATGTTGGCTGTGTTATTTATTCGATCTGTCTCGTTTCCTTGAATCGTCATCTCTAACAATAGCGACTCAATCTTTGGGCGAAATTCGACAGTCAATATCACTTAATACAACATTCCTTCTCGTCATACCTGAATGGCGGTAATCTTCTTTTATAGGTCACAGTAGAATGGGAAGCTCACTTAACATCCTCCACTGATAAGAGTTCCATCTTTTCGACTAAAGAGTATTTCGTCCGTTCGGATTCTCAACAGGGGTGGGGTATAATTAATTTGTGCTCTCTTCCTGTTCAACCAATCACTGTACAACATCAAAGGCTGCTCTAATATCGGAGATACAAGTATCCTTTGTAGAGCTGCGGTTCTTCCTACTTTAATCAGCAAAGCCATCATATCGACTGTAGGCATTTGATTGTCGTCACTCAAGTTAACAACCAAATCGGAAGGCTGTAATTATCTTTCATTCACACATAATTTCATAAATGTCTCTTGTTTCATAATAGACACAGACGCACCAATACTTATTAAAGCTTCTACCCTTTTCTTATTCCCTTTCATCGCACATAGTAGCCTCGGTACCTGAATGAAGAATTCATGTATTCTTGCCTTTCTCGGAACACTTTAGTTTTTTTTATTGCCTATCTGACTCTTAAAAGATCTTTTTTTCTTCTTTCACACTTTTCGTTTTTCACTTCTCCAATATTGTTGCTTTCTGCTTACCGAAACTTCAGTCTAGCCTTTCTTTTAGCCTCGATTACTCTCCGTATTTATATTTCTTTCTATTTGCACTCTCTTTAACCCGCTTTTTTTACTAGATCGCCTTCTATTCCGCAAGACCAACAAAACCTAATTTGTCTATAAAGTGGTTTGGCATCATCATTCTGTTTTTTATGCTTTTTCTATTGATTTCTCCCTGTTTTGCCTCTTTTTCTCAATCTTTCGTCAGATTGAAACAATCAGCTCACATATGTCCCTGTTCTCACAAAGGAAACAGGCTTTTACATCTCATGATTCCTTTTTTTGTTTTATTTCGATATCCTAAATCCCCCCCCCCAATCCTTCTTGCAACTTTTTTGTTCTTTATTGCCGCTGTCAACGCTTCATTTAAAATTGTCGGTTCTGACCAAACGAAATCGCGGATTGGCTCATTTCTTAATGCATCTGTCAAATATTCTGTCAGTTGTGTTTCAGCGGTTGCTCTCTCTCTCTCTCTCTCTCTCTCTCTCTCTCTATATATATATATATATATATATATATATATATATATATATATATATATATAAATGCAAATTTGTCAAAGTCCAGAAATCCTACTGCTTAATTTTGTTTGTTTCATTCTTTGCTTTCTTCTCACGGAACATTGTATTGTCTCCCCCGCGCTCTTTCGATCCCCATATTGTTTATTTAGTTGCCCAACAAGTCGATTCCAATTGGTATTCAACTGCTCTTCTAAACATGACCCTATTCATTATGATACAGACCCCTCGGAAAAGGCTAGTTTTATCAACTATTCTCCCGAGAGTTCATAAACTTTTCCTTTCTTCCTCAAGGCATCCCACACAGGTTTAACTCTACCAACCCTTATTATTTACAAGTTATCGGGATCTTTAATACAAACTTTTCTAGTGATCTCTGGGAGTTACCTTCATTTTCGGGAAATTATTAACAACGGACATATTTAACTTTAACTAGTTTCTAACTCATACAGGTTTATCTTTTCCAAATATATTTTTCTATTTAACGTATGACTGTGCAGAGAGTAGGGATCTGATAGCTGTCTCGATATTTATTGGTTTGACAGAGGCCAAATTAAACACCAAACTAATTCGGCTAATCGGTCGATTACGACCTCTTGTCTAAAGGAATTATGTTACTATCATTTAGATTCGGCATCCGTTAGATTTAGAAGATAATTGGAGACAATTATTATTATTATTATTATTATTATTATTATTATTATTATTATTATTATTATTATTCACGTACTCGGAGCAGAATCGTCTGCTAAATTAGAACTCTAGATTTTCTATCTGAAACAACTGTTGCTCTCAAGTTCTCCGTGGTGATTCTCCTAACTTGATGAGGACGAATGGTTCCGCCGAGACTGGTTGTTTTCCGGCAAGCTTGCTGTCTTTGATTCTACTGATTGGTTCTTAATGCCGTGACTCGCTTGCTGATTCTCTCCGACTGACTAACATATTCCTCGCAGTAACTGCTTTTTATAAAAGTTGTTGTTTTTGTCCTGTCAACTATGACGGATGAGAATCTAAAATTACCTATTTGAATAAGAACCGATTCCCAAAATGAAGATTTTTTTCTCTGCTTTATCAAAACTAACTGACCAATATTAATTATTTCTCATCTTTGACCGATTAAAGAATCACAGGCAGAGTGGAGTAGATAATAATAACCTGAAAAACAGCGTTAAATTTCCAGGTTTTTTGTATCAGTTTTATCTGAAGGTCTTTTGCTTTTGTAGCTGTTTGTTATAAAACCTGTTTTTAACTTCAAGTATCCTTTTTTGTTTCATATATATGGAAATGTCGGGGTTATTTACGTAAGAATTAGCAATTTTTCCTTGGATCAAATTATCTACATTTTCTGTACAGGATTAAAGTGTTAGTTCCTGTAACTTCTGCCTTGGATTAATGCAGTATTTGTGCAGGCGTCTCTTTAGTATTCAGTAAAAAGTGTCACGATTACATGTGTATTGATTTTTATATTAAGTCAATATATATATATATATATATATATATATATATGTATATATGTATATATATATATATATAAAGTAGAAGTATATGCGTATTTATCATCATCATCATCATCATGTCATGCCGCCAGCACGGATATCCCTGACCCTCTCTCGCCACTTCTCCCTATCGTTCATCGCCTCTGGCAGGTCTTCAGGGCTACATCCCGTATCCTTACATCACTGTATGTATGTTCGAGCTGGTTGTCCTGCTTTTGAACAGCCATATGTGGGGGTCCATAGGAGTACATCACTTATGAGCTCGTCCCTGCTTCTCCAGCCGTGTCCTGCGTGTCTGGTTCGTCTAACTTGGATAGTTTTCATGATGGGAGGTAGGTGGCCGAATAGTTGGTGCTTTATGCGTATTTATATACATCCATATATATATATATATATATATATGTGTGTGTGTGTGTGTGTGTGTGTGTTATATACTGTGATAGCAATAAATTAAAATGAAAATATTTGTGCTCATTTTTTTTAGGCAAAAATATTATTTCTTTTTAATTTTGAAGAATATTGAAACTTTAAGTGATGAAATAATCTTGAGTCAATAAAATTGATTTTTAATATCTATTTTTTCTTTATTCTGATACCCACGTTCCTTTACTGTAGCTTATCAAATTTTTAATCCGAAAACGTAACTAAAGTGAAAACCTTTTTTAAATTTGGTTTGTTGGCTGTTTGTGTTTTATGGCATATCAACCTTTGTAGGTTATTTAATGCCAAACCCATTTTTATACAAATAATCAGTTCTATTTCAAACAATTCAGTTTAGCATGAGTACAAAGTGTAATTGTCAAAGATATTTCTATTTCAAGCTATTCAGTTTAGTCAAATAGTTCTAATTCAACCAATTCAGTTTAGCACAAATACACAGTTTAGTTCTATCTAACCCATAGATCGGGCCCCATCAGGTGCTACCACTCCGGGTCAGAGTGGACCTGGGAGTGATGGCAATGAAGGTGTGTTCTGCATTCCCCAAAGCTCCAATATCACAGGAACCTCACAATCAGATTATTTAGTGTCATATACAGGACACTCGTTGCAGAGGTGCAGTCGGTATATTCGACAGCCCCAGCCGACTGGACAAGTTTTAAATTTGGTGAATCAATACAAATTCATCTTCTGAAAGACATTGAATAGGAAATTGTTACTACAGATATAAGGGCATCTACGGATATTGACAACTTAAGTCACAAAGCTCAAAATTGTTGTTGAAGATTTTTAAGAGAGAGTATATATTAGTGTGATATTATTAGTCCATCTTTCGAACGAGTTTGAAGTGGACCTTTACTTCTAGGTTGCTGATTAAATACTTTCCAATAACCAGCTTTTAAATTTAAGAGGAGGTTGGGTATATATTCCATTTAGGACAAAGCTCCTTTTACCATTCTTTACTTTATGTCGAAAAAATATGAGTTCTAATATGGCCAGATAATACTGAATTTTGAAAAACATTCGTCATTTCCTTTTCACAAGATAAAATTACATTACGCAATCATTTTCTATGGCCTTGAATTAAATATCAAAAGGAACTATTTACTTTTGTTCGATTTGATGATTCATGCGGCCATACCTAATATGGTTGAGGAGGGAATTTAGTTTAAATAGTATACCAAGATCATATCTCTTGGTTGTCTGCTTAGACATAAGTGAAAAATATTTTTAATATCTTCAGTGGAGTAGAAGTCTAGTAACATCCCCCCTCTCTCTCTCTCTCTCTATCTCTCTCTCAACCTTAGTAGGTTGAGAGATAGATAGATAGAGAGAGAGAGAGAGAGAGAGAGAGAAAGAGAGAGAGGGATATTACTAGACTTCTACTGTAGATCTCAGCCAGATATTTATATTTGGAGAATGGTCAAGTATTTAAACCCAGTTTAGATACATATTTGAGTTCCGATATAATTTTTGAGCAGGCCAACTTTATAAAAGAAATTTCCTGTTTATTAATTTATTTATTTATCTATTTATTTATTTTTATTACCTCAGAGATAATTTTCGTTTTATTTTTTACTGACTATTTCGTTAATTTTTTAAATATTTTTTTAAAATGCAATGCAATTACTAATGTCTTTCAGTTGTTGAAGTTTTTTTTTTGCAGGTTCCAACCTGGCATTCGAGCTGGGTGGTTGTTGTTAAACTGAATGGCCTGGTTCCAGGGATCACGACCCCCGAGGCGATACCTGCTTTGCAGGGCTGAGTTTACAGCTTGGCGCCAAAAGTGTCCCAATATGAGGAATGCCAAAAGCGTTTTTTTTTTAGTGGCAGCCGTCTCGATTCCTGTATCCTTACCCCCACACACAATAAAAAGACCTTGTGTCGTATCCTGACTTGGTAAGAAACCAATTAAATGCCGTTATATGGCTTCCTGCTGGTTATAAAGTCACTCTTTCCTTACGGGTAAAAAAAAAACACATCTGAATATTTCCATTGAAAGAATAAGAATATTTGCCAGTTATAAGGTCTACATTAAATGGTTTGGTCGTCTACAAACAAAATTCTTACTAATTATCAATGATGGGGATAAATGAAAAAAATAGTTATACGAAACTGAAGCTGCATTTACCAAAACAGAAATGAATAATGAAAGAAACATTAATTTCTTCTAAATAGGCTCCTTTATATTCACCACACTTGTTCTTGATGTGGTATGAATCTGTATCGTCGTATTTTTAAAATATCCTAAAATATTGAGATGAAATTTCCGTTTATAAAAGAAGAAAAAGTCGTACTGAATACGGAGTGTGTCTTCAAAACGTATCGAAACTGGCTTCATTTTTATTCAAATTTGGGCTGCAGTTTAGACTTATTGTCAAAGAAATATGTCTAAACAATTACTTCATTATTTAACTTGCTCAACTGTATACACGTTTTCATTTGAATATTAAAAGTTTTAAAAGTAATGCTTTATTTTCGTTGCTTTTTGTTCTAATTAAGCAACTTTAATGATGTTTGTTGAAATATATTGGGGTCTGTACGAAATAAGATGAAGACAATGTATATAAATTGTTTTATAAAAACGCAGTAATCATAAAATGAAAAAAAAGTCTTCCCATAGATGTTCTGTTTATTTCAATTCAAATAATTTGAATTTATTTTCAATTAAAATTGAATTAACTCCTCATTTGAATTTATTGCATCAACTGCAGTTAATTTTTAATCGTTTTCTGCAATTAAACCTTTTATTTTTTGCATATGAAAATTTAAGGTAAATTTGTACTTTAAATCTTAAAAATCCTTATTCATATACCAGCTTTCTCTTGTATAAATATACTGACTCTCATCAGCTCATAATTTACACCTTTCTACTCGATAGATAAAGTTATTTACTAAGCTTAGCTTAGTAAGTAACACAAAACCATTGGGTGCCCAGTGAGAATCGAACTTACTTACTATTGGTCTGCTAAGCCAGCTTGCTAGCGATTACACTAGCTGTACTATTCTATATATTCAATATACAACTGTTTATGAATAACCAACACTTATAGAGTGAGCTAAATTATAAGCAAGCTGCACCAAAGTTTATCTGCCTCTTGGACTGTAAGTAATTTCTATTTTTTCTGTTTGAACAGTGTTGTTTTAGTACAAAAGATTTTATGAGGAAATGTCTACCAAAATCCGACAAGAATTGCATTTTGGAACATTTGTTATGGAAATGTTAAATATGCGTGTGTCCGTTTTTTAATTTCTGGTCTAAACTGTTTCTTTATTGTCGTAGATAATTTGAGAGGTTTTTGTAAGAGTGGTTTGCGATAAAAAGCAAAACTAGAAATTTAGGTAAAAATATTTATCAAATTAATAGTTTACAATGCTTTCTCAAGAAGTAAAGATAAGGAAAACAAGTGACTAGTACTACTCGTGTCAAAAATAAGTAATAAACATAGTAGCGAAAAGGACGGAGAATAAAGAAATGAATGAGTAGAGGTTTAAAAAGGTTGGTCTTCTGCCAACTGATGGATTTTCGTATTTCAATTGAGTAGAACAATTGGAGTTTTAAGTAAGCTTCTCCAAAATGGAGTTTGTTGAGTATTCGTTGAATTTATCTTATTTCCTCTGAAGGATAAATAAAAGAACAATTATGCGTTCAATTATCAACAACATATTTTATTGGCTGAGCAAACAAAATAAGAATAGAAACTTTTTGAATAGGTTGTTTGATTGTTAAACTAATTCTAACAGCACATCAACAAATTTTAGGTTATTCTGTACCTAGAGGTTATGGAATCCTGTACATTGTACGTTCATGTTTACATTTTTTGTGAACTTTTTTCTTAAGAGAACCAGAACACTACAAATAGAGATGTATATGAGAAATATCCTTATTATATATATGTGTGTGTGAGATGTGTAGTAGGTGTGTTTGTAGGGAGACATGTTATTTGGTAGTTATGTTTAGCTAGTCCCCCCAAATTTTATGTTGTTCTTTGATATGTGTTTTGCTTAGTTTAGTTTAGTGTATGTTAGGTTTGGAAAAAGGCACATGGAAACGGGTACGTGAATGAAGCAAATGAATGAATACATGAAACGGCGCGGACAAAAGGAACATTCAAAACGAGGCGACAAACAAAACAAATTTATATCAATAACAAAACATGCATTGATACATTTAAAGTATTGCTAATTCTACAGTGTAAGTAAAATAGTCCTGTGTGTGTGTGTGTGTGTGTGTAACTAACACAACTAAAAACTACGGAAAGAATTAAATAATGAAAGCGTCCTATTAAGGTTGATTACATATTTTAAAATGTCTATTTCTTCTTGTGGTTTGAAACAGTCGATGTTTCCGAGGCTGGAAAAAGTCTCCTAGTGTTAGAAGAAATGAATGTCTGCGAGGCTTATTCATTTTTTGGCTTTTTACTTCTATTGGCGAATAAGAGAGTCACACTGGAGAGAGTGTGCTAGTGCTGCAATAGAAATTGGGAAAAAGAGAAAGAGTGTTTGAAGACGACGTATTTATAGAAAATACGTGTCTTGGAATCGGTTCCAAAAAAAACGCGGGACGAAATTTAAACGCGGACGTAGTTTTACGCAGGTCACGTGGTTCTCCTGGCCAATGGTTTCCCGAGACTGAATATTTGTGTTCGTCCGCCATCTTTGTTGAGGGAACAAGTGGCATATCGCCCAATTTAAATTATAGGAGTATAAGTCCTAGAGATGTTTTAAGTGAAATTAAAGTTTGACATTTCCGTAATTGAGCTGAGTTCATTGGTTGTTAGTTGTCTGGAATTAATTATTTCTGTCTATGATCAAGTGAGTTTAGAAAATTGTGTGCTGTGTAATATTCTGTGATGTTCTATGTTTATTGCGACTGGTCGTTATCTGGAGATGAAAATGCCCCTAAGAGAGGGAAACTATATTTTATTGCTTTGGTAACGCCATCTTACAATCATTAGCAGAAATTCTTTACCAAAAAAGAGTGGTACTCTCGCAAATTCGAATCTCACCAAAGGCTTATTTCATATCATTTCCGGTCTTTGTCATTTACTCGTTGTCATAGATTGATATTCCGTATGAAAGCCAATGTTTATACATATACCTTTATGAATAAAGTTTGAGGTCTATGCGTGTACCTATTATCGAACTAAATGAACTGTTTCAACACGAATTTGGAATGATCGTTTTTATTTGACTAAGTTGCTTTTCCTAATACTAAATAAAAACTTACGCTTTCATTCTACATCAAAACTATTATACTGAAAAGACTTGGGACTTTTAACAATAAAATACTTAGTCTTTACAGCGGATCAAGTTTTATTAACTTATTGTCAGGAATTTAGTAATTGACTAATGATAATTCTAATACGTAGGAGTGTTACAAATAAAGTTACGTTACATGTGGATTCACAGCATATCTTATATAATCGCGTGAGAAGAGTTCATTATGACCTGTGAATATCAACAAGTTGGAAAATACAAACTTACGCGTTTTCTTGATACTTTGGTAAATGGTGTAACAATGTCAATTTTTCAAACAAGAAAATCAGTTTAAAAAAACACAAGTTTCCTTTACAGCAGTAGTCTACTCTGTGCATGATTAATATATATATATTGAATAAAAGGAAAAAAGTTATTCTAATCAGGAGATATGAAACCAGCATATTGTTATAAAAACTACAGAATTTTATTCAATTTCATTCACACATGTTCTTATTATAACCATTATTTATCGTAATGATTATTGTCTTAAGAAATAGTCGACCTGAAATCCTGGACGATGCTTTTCACATCGAGTTAATTCCCAAGAGAAAAGCATGAATCTATCTCTTCTCCCTGATATGGGTAAATATTAAGGCAGACAGAGTTTTCTAGCATTAGTCCAGGAGAAAGAAAACTCTGAATTCAAACCCAACAGTACTCTGCTTAAAATGACCTTTTGTCACATCCTGATTGTGGTGGATGAGTTGGGCAATTAATAAATCGTTATTAATCTTATAAACCTTCGAATTTAAATCAACTGAGAAACTTCTTCCTCAGTTCCATACTTCAAGTTCTAAGTAAAAGCAAAAAACTTTAATGCAACTTTGATTAATATCACAGTTTTTACTTAATGGGAATGTTAAAATATTGAAATATTTACAAGATGGTCCACTAACGTGCTAAAGTTCATAGTTTTAATTTTGAAAACTGGAAACTGAATACACGGTTAAAAAACGTTTGTTTTTTCCTGGAAATGTATGGGCACACCTAGTATATTTAAAACCAACAATAAACTATGAATTAAAAGGAGCGTTTGAGAGCGAAAATTTAATGAATAAAATACAAAATCAAACAAATAAATAAAATACAAAGCGTGAAAAATAAAACTAATTTTCAAATTAACTCAAATACAGTAGGAACAATCCCACACGTGCAGATACGTTGAGTTACATGAAACACGATAGCCAACTACAGTAGCGTAATTTTAAACCGTTGCTGGTAATAAGTTTATGCTTTGAATATTGTGTAAACAAAATTTTTGCTCTAGAAATATTACGATATTATATATTGCGAGCTTTTATATAGGGAAATTTATAAGATATCGAAGGGCAAGACCATTCTGTCTGTAGGGTTTAGAATAGGCCGACTGTATCCTGAAGAAGAAGGCTTGTACTTTCCCCTAAAATGGGTATCCAGAATATGACATTAAATTGCATCTGAAGGTGAGGCTCTGGTTCCGCACATCAGGGGAATCTGAAGCACCTCTTTATTACTATTATTAACAAGCCCACTCGGATCTATTGTGGTAGTATCTGTTAGGGTTCCATTTATAGGTCAACTAAATCTGTTTAAAAATTATTCGTATTCGATCGGGCCATGAACAATAAAAAAAAATCCTGTTAAGAAACAACTTCAAAAAAATGAAAATATTAACGAATAATGAACATGAATTCTTTAACCTCCAGGAATAAAATAACCCTAGACGGGTTGTCATGTTGTTAAAATCAATCAATCAATTAATCGATTGAGAGGCATGACTTTTTTTTCATCAGAGATTTTCAGTAAACATTGAATTGCTTTTTGTAATAACCAATTTATTTATAAATATTAAAAACTTAACAATGTATCAAAACATTTTAATTACCTATAACATTGGTGGGGCTGTCAAGATAAATTTGATATCATCTAAATTACAATACTTTTACATATGCGTAAACAAATCGTAGACATTTCAAGAATACTTCTGATCAAAGTATTATGAAAAAATAATTGATCTTTTCCTTTGAAAAATTATGTCTATCCAATGTCTACACACTCTAGAAAAAGATGCAGCTTGCTTCAATTTTCTACTCGACTTCATACGATATAAAATGTAAACAACAAAATTCTATTCTAATCGTTTCCCAATAGCTTGCTGAAATCTAATATATATATATATATATATATATATATATATATATATATATATATATATATATTACAAAATATATATACACGCATGGACTATCAATTATTGTATTTCATTTAATGCCAAATACTGTTTATATATATATATATATATATATATATATATATATATATATATATATATATATACTATTTTAAAATCATGCATTCTGATTTTCAAGTAGATTAATTTCATAGAACTACAATAAAATTTGACAATTTCTCTCAAAAGAGATGAATAGAGAATGTAGCTTAACATTGGACGTAATTCTCATTTCGGCACATATTTCTAAAATAAACGAAAGAAGTTTCTGAATATTATAAAGTGAAATTTATTGAATTCCCCATGAGATTCAAAGTAAAATCAAAATACAGATTCTTCTTTGTTTACAGATAGGAGAAAAACAAAATATAACAGATTTTATACCTGTCTGTATTTCTACCGGTGCATAGGTATCAACGTGTCTCTTACTTAGCCTAGTATTAGGCTATTCTTTATTTTACAAGATAGCTGGTTTGCTGATTTTTTATTGTTTTTTTTTTTTTTGTTTTGTTTTTTTTTACCGAGAATTGAATACCAAATGCTTGCGCCTGAGGCGTTTCATTGCCGATATACGTCAAAAATAGTTATTCAACCTTACATTATCGATTTATCACCTGATAAGAATATCCTGGCTTCTTTTCTGTTTGTCAAAGAGATACTGATGACACTCAAATATCACTGCATCTTAAACTTGATTTTTGCATGCAAACTGATTTCTTAGTTAAACGTGAAAAGTGTCCATGTCAATAAACATACGAGTGCGATTGTGGTAATTTATATATATATATGATTTACCCATGAGATAAGCTGTACACTTTTATCGAATTACATATACGTCATTATATATACATTCATATACCTGTTTATTTTTACGAGATTTGACTTGGAAGTCAATTGAGTGCGTAGACTGCAAAAAAATAAATAAATAAATAAATAAAAATAATAATGATTACGTCCACATAGTTGTATTCGTTAGAATTCTGTTTTTGTATCATCTTCATCATCATCATCAAGTCGAGTTGATAGCACAGAATCTCTTGACTTTTTCTCGACACCCGTCCCTATCGTCCATTGTTCCTCTATTCTGCATCTTGTGTTTGTACAGAGCTGATATATGTAAGTCCTTAATGCTCAGCCAACACTTGTGTGTCCATTTGTAGGAATACATAAAAGAACGTCCTTACTTCACTGGCAGTGTTCAGTATGTCTGATTCAACTTACTAGGATGGTTTATGTGATGGGGGGTAAGTGGCTGTACAATTGCTGTTTTATGGGCTGCTATTTCCAGGATTTATTCAAAACGGCATATAGCATTCTTGGGTAGTTTTCATGTAGCTTTTTCTTCAATCGGTTCGTTAGAGTCCAGGTGGTGCAACCTTAGAGTAGTACCGACATAGCACATCTTGGAAGAAATTATCATAAAGATCAGATTTCCATATGATCGACAAACTGTCAATAGCAGTCCATACATTCCTTATGAGTCACTTTCAGTAGATGAGATATTGCTGCCGAGGTATGTGAACTGGTCTACTAATTTCAGAGGCTTTTCTTTTAAAGTAGAGATGGCTCCAAACATTTCTTACTTGTTTAATCGATTTATTTCCAATGAACCGATAACATTTCAGTCGAATATGAACATTCTAAAATATGAATTCTATCATACACAGAAAGGACTTTCTCCGACGATTCCACTTTCCGCAACGACAAACTGTCTCCGTTTCCATTATATCTTAGCTGTTCATTTTTCACCAAAACACAAGAATTATTACTTTCCGTATTACTAATCCTTTTAGTTCTACACTGTTTTCAAATTTAAAAAAAAAACTGATATCAATTAAGTGCACTCTCATATGTAATATTATGCATTCACTCCTTCATGCAAATTTAGTTTTGTAAGTCACAACACCCAATGGAAGAAATGGACTTGAGAAGATAATGTTTCACGAATCTTTTCACTTCTGTATAGGGTTTCTCTTCTAAAATCAGCATCTAAAATCTTTATTTCGCCGAAAATGTTCTGAACATTTTCCCTATTTCTTAAATCCCAGACATGTTTACGCCCGGAGGATGACTTAACCGTGTTGATTGATTGATTGTTTATTGATGTGTTATTTTATCTGTATAACATAAAAGGCATACTTAAATAAAAGGATATTGTTTTGTGAAAATAACTGTCAATAAATATTTAGAATGGATACAAGTTATTTTGATGTGATTTACCCCATGGATCCCAGAATTTCGAATGTCCAAGACTCCGAATTACTCCATTCACCATCCCTAAAACTCTGTCATTTATGATAGTGAACTGCAAATAGTATCTCTCAATATCTGTGGTAGCATCCTTAATAATAGAATATTTCAGAAAATGTGTAAATGAATACTGATCTGGAAAAAAGATAAGGTAAAATTCAAATACTTGGGGCCTTCAATAAGTTTCCAGACTTTTTTGTACAGGCATTTAGAATTGTCGTTGACTCTTGAAAATTCATTATGTTATTGCGATACATCTTATGAGATGACTGACCCATTTTTATGATTTCACATTCAAATGAACAGCTACAGCAGCAATTGGAATATACCCTACTAAAGCCTGATTGTCACAGCTGGTGAATTTCAAAAATACAATCTGGACGTGAGGACACTTTAGAAGAACGATATGCAATAAAATTCTGTTTTAAACTTGGAAAAAATGCCTCAACAGAAAAGTATGGAATGCTTCAGACTGCTTTTGGAGCATCTTGCATGAATCAAGGATCAGTTTTTGAGTGGTATAAGAGATTCAAGGAAGGCAGGGAGTCTGTGAGGGATGATGAGAGGTGTGGGAGGAGTAAGAAAGTCAGAACACCAGAGTTCATTGGCCAAATAAAGAATTTCATGGATAAGGACCGTCGTGTGTCTATAGAGACAATAAGTGCACAGTTTGATGTCAGTGTGGGAACTGTACACACAATTATTTGCGAGGAACTGAAGATGCGGAAGGTTGTCCCAAGGGTGCTCAGAGACGATCAGAAAGAAAGACGTTGTCATGACAGCAGGGAGATGGTCGAGCTGATTAATTCAGATCCCGCTGTTCTTGATGCTCTGGTGATTTGCGATGAAAGCTGGATCTACTGCTATGACCCAGAGACCAAGAGATAGAGTTCTCAGTGGAAGCATGCTGGCTCTCCCAGACTCAAGAAGGCCAGACAGAGCAAATCCACTCACAAACGTTTGATGACCCCTTTTTTGACATGATCTACATGCACTGGGTTTCCACTGGACAGACAGTCAACAAGAAATATTCTGTTGAGGTTTTAAAGGAGTTCAGGAAGAGTTTCCGTTTGAAGAGGCCAGCACTCTTCAAATCGGGTCAGTGGCATTTCCAGCAGGACAATACACCAGTCCACAACTCCATCCTTGTCACAGACTATTTGACCAAGATGGGCATCAAGACACTTCCACACCCTCCCTATTGTCCAGACTTTGCTCCCTGTGACTTTCGCTTATTCCCTAAGCTCGAGGAAAACCTTAGAGGCCGTCGTTGTGAGACAATTGAGGAGATGAAAGAGACTGTGACGAAGGTCATTGACACGCTCACACAAGTGGACTTCCATGGGGCCTTCTAGAAGTTGTTGGAATGGTACAGTAAGTGCATTGCAGCCGGAGTAGAGTACTTGGAAGGGGACTAGAGTTTCATGTGTGTACTATCAATAAAAGTGCCCATACAAAAAAGTCTGGAAACTTATTGAAGGCACCTCGTACAACCTCGACTGCCAAGGGATATTTTCGCTAGGTGTTGACTGTCTTAAGAATCTACTTTCTCTGCTTTTATAATTCATGAAATTATATTGACCTTGATTGATTGATTTCGCTACGCTCTAACACATCTGTCGTTTTCTTTCCTTTCCTGCTTGGTTTGAACAACCTGAATGGGGCCAAATATTTCATTTGGGTCAGAAGAATATATGTGCCGGAACTTTCAATTCAAACTCTATATAGTTTGTTGTGTTATATTTACAACAGAAGACATGGGTTGTCATACAGAAAAAACTAAGTTCCCTCCCTGGAAAATGGTCTATTTTTCGTTCTTATTTCGTCATTCAATAAACCAATTATTTTCTATCATACTGTGTACTAAAACTTTGTTCAGATTCCAGCAATTTGTTATTATGAACTCTCTTTAAAATTTAATTTAAACATATGGAAGAAACTTTCGTCCGAGTTCCATTGAAACAGAAAAGAATGCTGAATGTTAAAATTAATGAAGACTGTTTTAGATTTAGTCACTATTTTTTAAATTTTGTAATAAATTCGGTGACTTTATCTTGGAAAAAATGATATTTTTCACAAAAACAAACACAAATGTAAAGATACAAATGAAAATATTCTTTTTATAGCATCCAAAACTTTTCAAAGGTTTTGTAAACTTTTGCTTCGACCTAATGTATGTTTTGAACTTATATATAAAAAACATTTGAATTATTGATTGATTTATTTTTACATCATGTCAACCCGTCTTAAGTTATTCAGAGCTGAAGGTTAAGGAATCACATTCATTGTATATTTATATTTACATTTTTGAGCAGTTATTTCTGAAGAGATTTTTTTTCAATGCGCATTGACCAATGGAATAGGAATAACTTCTAAACATATCTATTTGACCCATAGATGGGACTCTAACTGGTACTACCACTCCGGGTCAGGGGACCTTGGAGTAATGACAATAAAAAGATCTTCCATACTTCTCAGATATCCATAACTGGAACCTCACCATCAGACGCATTATTAGTGAGTTCAATTCAATTCTCACAAAGCGCCCACTACTTTGGACTTCCATTACATGGATGTTAGAGTACAATAGAAGATTATTAGAGTTCACCGTTCTCTATGTTGCGTCGTCGTAATAAATTGAGTCCTTTTTTCAAAGTCATTGTCACAGGTGTCCCGATGGTGTGCAGTGGCATTAAAAGTGTTGTTTATTTTTAAGTTCCTACGATATTTATTCTTTCCTTTCTTTAGGTTTCTGGAAGTGTCACCGATGTATTTTTCAGGCTGTTTTAAGGTCGTTATGAGTAGGTTTTCTGTAGACGTTTAATTCTAAGCCGTAATTGCTTCCAATTATTAGGTAAAATAGTGCGTTGACTGCTCCAGTGGAGTATTGTCACCGATAACTACAATATCGGTGATTTAGATGAACCGATCGCCTAGTAAGTAAGGGAAAATACGAAAACACAAAAACACAACTCGCCTTAAATATACGCGGTACATTCAATAAGTTTCCAGACTTTTTTGTACACTCTTAAGATTGTGGTAGACTCTTGAAAATTCAGTATGTTATTGCTATACATCTTATGAGATGACTGACCAAATTTTATGATTTCAGATTCAAATGAACAGCTACAGCAATTGGAATACACCCTACTAAACCCTGATTGTCACAGCTGGTGAATTTCAAAAATGCAATCTGGACGTGAGGACACTTTAGGAGAACGACTGGCAATAAAATTCTGTTTTAAACTTGGAAAAAATGCCGCCACAGAAACGTATGGAATGCTTCAGACTGCCTTTCGACCGTCTTGCATGAATCGAGCATCAGTCTTTACGTGGCATAAGAGATTCAAGGAAGGCAGGGAGTCTGTGAGGGATGATGAGAGGTGTAGGGGGTAAGGAAGTCAATAACCAGAGTTGATTGGCCAAAGGGTTAGGGTTAGGGTTACTATGTTGAGGTTTTAAGTGAGTTCAGGAAGAGATTCCTTGGGAAGAGGCCAGCACTCTTCAAATCGGATCAGTGGCATTTCCACCAGAACAATACACCAGTCTACAACTCCATCCTTGTCACAGTCTATTTGACCAAGATGGGCATCAAGACAGTTCCTCAGCTTCCCTATAGTCCAGACCTTGATCCATGTGACTTTTGCTTATTCCTTAAGCTCAGAGGCTGTCGTTATGAGACAACTGGGGAGATGAAAGAGGCTGTGACGAAGGTCATTGACGCGCTCACACAAGAGGACTTCCATGGGACCTTCCAGAAGTTGTTGGAACGGTACAGCAAGTGCATTGCAGCCGGAGGAGATTAGTTGGAAGGGGACTAGAGTTTTATGTGTGTACTATCAATAAAAGTGCCCATACAAAAAAGTCTGGAAACTTATTTGATGATCCTCATATAGCATTATTATGCATGTTCTCTTCTTTCAGTTATTGAGGCCATGGAAATACGTGAAATCGGATGACGGACAAAATATCCAGGCTAGATTCTCGAGATTTCATTTGTTCTAGTAGGAAACGCTTTGGATATTTAAATAGTTTCTTTCCTCTCTCAGTCCGCGCTACTATTTCTCTCGTATCTGCTACTAGCCACAAACAGAGCGAATCGAAAAACACATCTTTCATTATTGGGTCACTCCGAACAGTAAGCCCCCACTATCATCTAAGTAGGCAGCACGCCTGACCAGCTCTTACAACCACTTGGTTAGCAGAGGGAATCTAATGATTTCCGCAACTGTTGTTAAGATCCGTTTTCATGGGATACCAGAAATGCATATTTCATTACATCTAATCTACTGTAAACGATTTTGAATTTTATCAGTTTGTCTCTCTTTCGATTTTTGATTTTTTACGACTTATCAGTTCACACCCTACACTGCTCGACATGCCAAACGCCCTGCACAATCAAACACGTTCTCTTCAGTGTAAACTTTTTAATGACACAGAAAGCACTATTTCCACTCAAATACCATGAAGGACTTATTCGAGAACGTCCACATGGATAATGTTTTGTTGTTCTTGAAAGAGACCGGGTTGTACCAGAAAATATAGACTTGGTTACAATCCAGAAAACACTACAATCTAATCAACTGAAAGCAAATTATTGCTGAATAGAAATTCTATTATGTTTGTGTTAGTAGATATAGTAGTAAGATATAATAATTTTTTTTTTAAATATCATCACTAAATATACTAATGTCATATAGAAATACTTGAAAATATTTACTCGTATGCGCGTAAATGAGTTTGTTTGGTTTTAGTATGGTATCATTAAATTATGTGTTTACAAACCGTACATATTTGTAAATAGGCTTTGGCATTGAATAACCTGTAACGGTAGCACCATGAGGCAAAAAATGAGGTAAAAGGCACGACTGGTAAAGAAGTTGTCTATTCGCAATGGGTCCTCGTTCCTTCTTAAAACCCTTCTTTGATCCTTCTTTCACCGTGAAACTAAAAGCAAAATAGAAAACAACTTCTGTAATCCCTTTCACACAGTTCAATAATTCGGGCAAATACAGATACAGTGTGTGATTCTTACCTCTGTTCGCCTCAAAGAATGCCCCCTTCGCAAAGTCTAAAATCGCAGCTGTCAGGCAACACGCGTGTTCTGCTCGGAGAAATGGTAATAAAAAAAATCAACCCTTCTAACTGTGTCACGTGTGTGACTGGTCGGTGTATAATGGTAATATGTACCCAACTCTAAAAGTGCCCGTACGAAACAAGAGGGATAGCTCCCTCATTTACATAACCTATAGAGGTTGATATGCCAATAAAATCCAACCAACCAATTATGTTCACACCCTGTGACCACTTAACCTTTGCTCTTGTTTACAATCTTCGAACGTAAATTCAATAGTTGATTCAATCTTATTCATTTTATAATGACATTTAATAGTCGTCGTCGTGTATGGATATTTTAGAACTGCGTCATATGTATATCGAAAGTATATGGATTTTGAAGTTTTTTGGTATGATACTTTAGAATGTGTTGATTTCAAGAAATTTTGTAAAGTGGTATGCTCAAACACTGCTTAAGGGGAGCCCATAGATGATCTGAATTTTCGAGTTTAAAAGCACAGTTGCATAGTTAGTTTGTAGACCTGTATGGTTTTATTGACCGGTAGGAAAGGTTTATTTTAGAATCATTTCAAAGTTGAAAAAACTGAATCCATAATCGAATTCATTGGAAATCTTACCCACACACACAAACACACACGTGTGTGCGTGTGTGTGTGGTGGGAAAGTGTGTGAATTATGAAATAGAACAATACAGCAAATAATAAATTTTTTACTTTTTTAACTTTAAAAAACTTGTTAAAAAGTAAAATTTCTTTTCTGGTTAAAAAGGTAACAATAGATAACGCATTGATATGCCGCGATATGAAGAAATTTAATAGCAATTTGCATTGTTTTAAATATTGATAATCTATTTTGCGTGTATAAAAGATCTTTGTGTAAGTATTTCACTATGTAGAGGCAAAGTATATATATGCGCTAATATTTAAGCTGAATAATCAGCTGCAGAAATCGTAATATTTTAATATTAGAAGAAAATAGGTAAAAAAGGAGAAATATTTTCTTTTGTAGAAGATAATTAAGCGATGTTGAAATTACATACTTTCTTGAAATTATAGAATGTTGGATTTTTACTCAAAGAAATAAAGATGAAATGGAGTAGTAGAGGAATGAATCTTTATATCTACAGTGGTTTATCTATTTTGTTGCTTTATTTATATGATTTAGATGGTCTCCAAATGAGATACAAATGAATCAATTAATCTGATTCTGATCCGTTAAAAATTGTATTTTTAACAATCAAGGAATGAAAAGATTTCCTTGATTATTTTGGGTTTTGATCTTTCCTACTTTGCGAGGCAATTCAAATATTATCGTCTGTCATTCAAAAAAATCAAAGAAAGACGGCATCTCAAACGAGGTCGCAAACTAGACAATAAATGAAAAAAAAAATGCTGATACAAAAATACAGCTTCCCGAGCCTATTTTTGTACAAAAATTAACACTTTTTAGTGTGGATATTAATTGGTTTTTCATACACCCATTCTTGTATATATATATATATATATATATATATATATATACTTACAAAAATTAATTCGTGGGTCGGGAACTATCCTACGCATTTTACAGTGGATTTTTGTTCTTTTGACCAACTGATTGCGTATCTCTTGATTTTTTTCAATTGGTGTGACATGATTGGCTTTTCTTTTTTTTTCTCCCGATAACTTTTTTCTTTTTTCCCCGGAAAGTGATTCGTGATATATTGTTATATCCTAATTCTGGCGGTTTTTTTTCTTTTTCTCTGTCAATGTAAATGTTAGTTAGTAAGTTAGTAAATAAATGAATAAATAAATATACACGAGAGTGGGCTGAAAGTTTCATAGGTACAAAAGTTCATATGATGACGTTATATCTACTGTTGATGACCTTTATAACCAATGAGATCCAAGCACTGTAATACAAGAGAAAAGTGTAAACAGCAAGAGGCCTATGTTAAAAATAGGTCACATTACAAGGAATTATCTTGGTCAGCCTATGAACTTTCCGCTGTCTCGTATATATATATCATCATCATCTCGCGCTGGTAGCACGGATATCCCTGACCCTCTCTCGCCACTCCTCCCTATCGTTCATCGCCCTAGGTAGGTCTTCAGGACAACAGCCTGTATCCTCACATAGCTGCTGAATGTACGTTCGAGCTGGTCGTCCTGCTTTTGCGCGGCCATGTGTGGGGATCCATAAGAGTACATCTCTTATGAGTTCATCTCTGCTTCTCCAGCAGTGTCCTGCATGTCTGGTTCGTCTAACTTGAATAGTTTTCGTGATAGGGGGCAGGTGGCCGTACAGTTGGTGTCTTGTGGGGTGCTGCTGCCAGGACTTGTTCAGGATTGCACGCAGCATTCTTGTGTAATTGACATCCAGTTTCTTCTCCAGGTGTGTGTGTGTGTGTGTGTGTGTGTATGTAAAATAAAAAGTCATCAATTGATTTCAATTTCAGCATTCCTTTATTTATTTCGTGTTCATATATATTTACTATATGTTTTCGGGTGTCTAATGACCCCCATCAAGCGATTGAATAGTTGATGTGTTGGGGAATTTCTATAGGAATATTATATAGTTTTTTCCAGAATAATTGTTGGAAGAGAATCCATGGATTAATTTCAGGTCAACTGTCTGTGTTTAACCCAGTGGAATTAATTGTCTGTGACTGACTCGTTGGGTGTTTGTTTATGACGTTTATAACAAATAGAAAGCTAAGCTGCAATTCTAAAAATGTAGCTTTCATAACCCATTGCAAAAGGAGGTGCCCGTGGTGTAGTCGTTATCGCCGTAGGAAATGAACACGGCGATACGAGTTCAAATCCTGGACGAGACTGATTGCATTTCACATAGCACTAATACCCTTGGGAAAGGTATGAATCCAATTATTCTCCCTCCAGCTATGGGTAAATAGTAGGACAGACTAGGTTCTTCAGCCTTGGTGAGGCAACTAGTCTAGGAGAAGGAAAACTCTGAATTCAAACCTGTTAAACTCCGCTTAAAAATTGACCTTTTGTCATATCCTGCCCGAGCGGAGGGGTTGGTAAATAGTATAACCCATAGGATACACCCAATTTCTAAATAATGAAGTCTTTCCACATAAAAGCAAAATCAAATTGTATTACATCTTTACGAATGTGGCAACGGATATTATCATATAAAGCCAATCTTTCGAATCGATAATTATTCTTTTTTTTTTCAAATTAAAAAAAAAGACTTCATAAAAAATATAAACTATTACGAAACAAAATCTTAATTTAACTCACAAAAAAGATATAAAATACCCTCCTAAACAAATATACTGGAGGACAACATTACTGTATGTTGGTACACACACACACACATACACACGTGTTCATAAATACGCAGATTAGCTTAAAGATACAAATATATAGAGAGATAACTACTTTCTTACAAACATTTAATTCACTTAATACCCTAGGAAATATATCTAGATGTGGGTGTTTATGAACATAAGTGTACATGCATGTATATTTAGAAGCACATACACACATCAGTTACCAAAACACGCTGTTAAAAAAGTAAATATACATAAATCCATTGGATTCCCCTACACACATACACATACAGAGAATATATATATATATATATATATATATATATATACAAACACATTAGCAACAAAAGCATACGCATACAAGTGCAAACTAGACATGAGGAGAAAAGGAAAAAGACAAAAAAACTCATTAATAAACACCCGAAGAGACCGTCACAGACAATTGACTCCAGTGGGGCAACCACAGAAGTTGACCTGGAAATAACAAGAATAAACCAGAATAATTTATGAGCCCTCTTCCATCCCAACCACTATTCTGGAAAGAACTATATAATATTCCTATAGAAACTCTCCGACACATATCCGATTCATCCTGTTTTATATATACATATATATATATAGAGAGAGAGAGAGAGAGAAAGATAGAGAGAGAGAGAGAGAAAGAGAAAGAGAGAAGAGACAAAAACAAACAAACAAGACAGTAAGTTAAATCAGATTGAAATGTTTTGCTACACGAATAGCGTCATAAGAATAAAGTCATTATTACATAAAAAATAAACATAAATATAAAAAGAGAGAGAAGCACCGCCATTTTTATTAATCTATTTATAAATTTATTTTCAAAATATTGAATCTAAACAGTATATTTGGTTTGGTTTTGTTTTATGGTATATCAATCATAGTAGGTTATTCAATGCGAAATCTAGTTTATACATGTATATTAGATATATATCATTTGTACTCATAAGTCAACAAAGTTAGATAGTTCCAAGTATTGCTATGTAACACTAACAATTCAATTAAACAGTCATTTGGTTACACAAAGTTAAATCATTAAACAGTTCTATTTCTAACAACTCAATTAAGCATGTCATTTGTTTGCACTCAGTTTGAATATCTGTTATGATGTTAATTTGGGGTTTGTACGAAAAAACGCCAAACGAACAGCGACCACCAAACACTATGACTGGGCCCTATTGAACAACAGAGATATAAGAGATAAATACGTATTAGAATTAAGAAACAGATTCGAAACACTACAAGAAAAGACGGAAAAAAGTACACCAAACGACGAATATAAAAATTTCGTCAATGCACACCTCGAGGCAGTAGCGAAATGCATTCCAACAAAACTCAAAACTAAATATAGAGTCCCATGGGAAACTTTAGCGGTGAGAGAAAAATGTGCACTAGTGAAAACAGCCTCCAAAAACTATCGAAAAAACCCAACAAACACAAATGCCTTAAAACTAAAAACGGCACAATATCAATTAGCAGGCATATATATAAAGGAACAGACAGAATACATTCAAAATCAGATAGATAAGATTAGAGACTCGGTGGAAGATAGACAATCTAGGATAGCCTGGCAAACAATAAACGAAGTGAGTAGAAGAAAGAACACAGCCAAAGCAAAACTGAAAGCAGGAAACCAACAAGAAAGAATAAAACTGTGGAAACAGCACTTCGAAAACCTACTAGGAAACCCACCGAAAATAACCCATGAACCAATCACCAGAATAATTAGTAAACAATTAGATATTAAACTAGGACCGTTCACACAAGAAGAACTCGACTCGGTTCTCAGAGAAATTAAAAATAGGAAAGCTGCAGGGCTGGACAAAATTCCCCCAGAAGTATGGAAGACCAGACAATTCGACGACATACTGCTCCGACACTGCAACGCAGTATACAATCAAAATCCGATAGATAGATGGATGAAGGGATGCATACTCCCCTTCCCTAAAAAAGAGGACCTCGGATTAGCCAAAAACTACCGAGGCATAACATTTACATCCATAGCAGCCAAAATCTACAATGCCCTACTACGAAACCGCATAGAACCCAAAATCGACAACATACTTAGGGAAAACCAAAATGGCTTCCGAAGAAATAGATCCACGACCTCACAAATATTAACCATCCGTAGAATCCTTGAAGGTGTACGGGCAAAAAACCTACAAGCGACATTAATATTTGTTGACTTTACCAAGGCTTTCGATTCCATTCACAGAGGAAAGATGGAACAAATCCTACTAGCGTACGGCATACCTAAAGAAACCGTAGCGGCAATAACGATTCTCTATAGAAACACCAAAGTAAAAGTACGATCACCAGATGGAGACACAGAATACTTCGACATTGTAGCAGGAGTACTACAAGGAGACACGCTGGCTCCGTACCTCTTTATCATTTGTCTAGACTACGTACTTAGAACATCGATTGACAAAATCAGAGAGAATGGCTTCGAGCTGACGAAGAAAAGAAGCAGAAGGTACCCCGCAAAAACAATTACCGACGCCGACTACGCCGATGACATAGCGATACTGGCAAATACACCCGACCAAGCCGAAACACTCCTGCATAGTTTGGAACGAGCAGCCGCAGGCATAGGCCTCGATGTTAATGCACTCAAAACGGAATATATGTGCTATAATCAAACGGGGGACATCTCCACTCTAGAAGGAACCCCTCTTAAACTAGTAGACAAATTCACTTACCTAGGAAGCAGCGTCGAATCAACCGAAAAGGACATCGAAACGAGGTTAACGAAAGCATGGACAGCTATCAATAGGCTATCGATTATATGGAAATCAGACCTAACCGATAAAATGAAACGCATTTTCTTCCAGGCAGCGGTCACATCGATACTGCTATATGGCTGCACTACATGAACGCTAACAAAACGGCTGGAGAAGAAGCTAGACGGCAATTACACAAGAATGCTGCGTGCAATCTTGAACAAGTCCTGGCCGCAACACCCCACAAGACACCAACTGTACGGCCACCTGCCCCCTATCACGAAAACTATTCAAGTTAGACGAACCAGACATGCAGGACACTGCTGGAGAAGCAGGGACGAACTTATAATAGATGTACTCTTATGGACCCCCACACATGGCCGTGCAAAAGCAGGACGACCAGCACGAACATACATTCAGCAGCTATGTGAGGATACGGGATGTTGTCCTGAAGACCTACCTAGGGCGATGAACGATAGGGAGGAGTGGCGAGAGAGGGTCAGGGATATCCGTGCTACCAGCGCGATATGATGATGATGATGATGATGATGATGATTAGGCTGGTAATAACAAGGTACAAAAGTCGCGTGAGTAGTAAGACTAGCTCAGCGTAATCCCTATGTCAATTGATAGGCTTCAGCTTTAAGCCTTCATTCATCAACTCCACAAGCAGAACAGTTCACTTTCAAGAGGGGTGTAAGGATTCCTACACAACAATATCAAACAGTTCTATTTGACCCTTTCTGGGGCAATGAAGGGGTACCCCGCATTCCCCAAAACTCCAGTATTACGAGAGCCTCAACATCAGATTGTTTAATGTTATATCCAGGACACTCATGGGGGGGTACCTCTGTGCAGAGATGCAGTCGGTGTATTTTACCGCTCCAGCCGACTGGGCTTAACCAGTACAGTATATATATATATATATATATATATATATATATATATATAGGTTTGGTTTGGTTTGTTTGGTTTTATGGCATATCAACCTTTGTAGGTTATTTAACGCCAAATCCATTTTCATGTAAATAATCTGTTCCATTGAAAACAGTTCAGTTTAGCATAAGTATGCAGTTTAATTGACAAAAACATTTCCATTTCAAACTATTTAAGTAGTTATATGTAATAATTCAGTTAAGTGTAAATACAGTTTTAATGTCGAAAAACAGTTCTATTTGAAATAATTCAGTTAAGCACAAGCACACAGTTTAAGTGTAAGTACGGTTTAATTGTCAAAAACGTTTCTATTTCAAGCTATTCAGTTTACTCAATTCCTTTTAGCATAAGTATGCTGTTAGTTCTATTTAACCCATAGATAGGGCCCTATCAGGTGCTATCACTCCGGGCCAGAGTGGACCTGGAAGCGATGGCAATGACGGGGTACTCCGCATTCCCCAAAGCTCCAGCATTGCTGGAACCTCACCATCAGATTGTTTAGTGTCATATCCAGGACACTCGTTGGGGGATCTTACCCCTCTGCAGAGAAGCAGTCGGTGTATTCTACAGCCCCAGTCGACTGGGCAATATATATATATATATATATATATATATATATATATATATATATATATATATATATATATATATTAATTTTTATATCTAATCTATAATTTTGTTGGTGTGAAAAAAAACACATTGTACAATTTGCAAATTCTACAAACTGATATCTGGGGAAAAATCAGTAAAAAAAAAAAAAAAGCAAAAAAAGAAAAGACGAAAAGACTTGAAAATAATCAAACAGCACGTATGTCTAGTTCGAAGAAAAACCACCGACTGAATTATCTAAGCTTAAACGTAATAAAGTTCTCAATACACGAGATAGAGCTAATATGAAATTAATTCTTCCAGGGCCAAGAGTGAGTCTATCTCAGTTTTACCTAAATAGCTCGTCAGGATCGCATTGGCTAAGTGGGTTAAAATAAAATACATAAATTTTCTTTTATATCTCCATGTTTATGCTGGGAATTGTTTGTAAGAAAAAAAGTATGCTTTCCACCGCATTTTATTGATAAAAGATTTTTTTTATTCGTTAATGCTAATTTATACTGATGTTTATCAGGCAATGGAATGTTTTGAAACGAATAAGGAATATTTATTCGTTCCATCACGTATTTAAACTTAAAAGTGCTCAATAGTAACTTGAGCTATCTATTTTAATCTTTATATCTAATCTATAATTCTGAAATTCTACGCACATGAAATATATAAACATAAAACTAGTTTGTCCAACTACGTATGGGAAGTCAAATGGAAATTTGTTATGGATCCTATATTAAAATGGGAAATCGTGAAAAGATGTAGTAAATAAAAGGGGAGGGATAGATATTGTAAATTGTGTATGGAAGAAAAATTGACCATCACCACATATGAATAAACCAAAGGATTTGTTTAACAAAAGGTTTGAAATATTTAATATGTGCAGTCATAGGAAAAATCGGTTAATTAGCGGATAAAAGGATTGATAAAAATTCTTCAACATAGAAAAAGGGGGGAAAAATATATGGTAATTTTTGTATAGGTGAGGGGGCTTTTTTAATCAATAAAATGTATTTTACTCTAACCCACTTCGCCAATGCGATCCTGACGAGATGTTCAGGTGAAACCTAGGGAGACTCGCTCTTGGCCATGTAGGAATTACTTTCATGTGTGTGTGTGTGTGTGTGTGCTTAGATTCAATTGTTTTTCTTTTCTTTATTCTTTTTGAAAGTTTCTGTGACTGAATTTGACTGAATAAATACGTCTATAATTTTTTTTTAAAACACAATTTACATTTAGTTTTTTACTGCATATCTTTATTCGTCAACCAATTTAATACTCCATGAATTTGGGGTATTAAAAGCATAAAAAACAAAAAAAATCAACTCTTTATTTCATTATATGATAAAAGAAATAAAACCTGGAATCAAGTTCCCTTTGAAATGAAGTTCATTGAACAAATCTTTTGGAACTATAGAATACACCGGCTGCATCTCTGCAGAGGGGTAAGACGACACCCCCAACGAGTTTTCTGGATATGATATTAAACCATCTGATATCGAGTCTCTAACCTTGGAGATTTGGAGAATGTGAAGTACCCCTTCATTGCTATTGCTCCCAGATCCACTCGGATAGGGTCGTATCTATGGGTCAAATAGAAGAAAGTGTGTGCAAACAAATGTCTGATGTTAAATTGTGACTGTTACATTGCAATACTTGAAACAATTTAACTGTGTGCAAAAAAGAGATCGGGCTCATTTTAGAAAGTTACGAACAAAATGTGTTTAAAAATCATACCTATATTTGATATAAATGTATAAACGGAATTTGGCATTGAATAGCCTATAATGGTTAATACGCCATAAAAACCAACCAACCAACCTTGAATAAAACTTAAGCATATACACTGATGACCTGATTATATGATGTAATCCTTTTAATAAGAATGAGAGAACTTGATTTTTTTTTATTTGTTGTTAATGTCAATTTTTATTGTATAAAGTAGCGAGTAATACATAAAACCATGTGATAAATCGTCTTTATATTTTGGAATCTTTTAGTTCTATTTTAAAATAATAATAGAAATAACTTTAATAATGACACATATTTATTTTGATATTATAATACTTGAATTTTTTTTTAACTAGATGCGATTTTCTATTTACAACGTGAAAAGGAAGTAAAGAGTTCATAATTTATTTATGGACAAATTCAGAAAAGCTCAACGACACTATTTTTTCTAACAATGATGCCATGAATAAACAGGTTTCTACCAGAGGTTATTCCTGTCTCTCATAAACACACAAACACAAACACATATATAAGTGTGTATATGTTTGAAGATAATAAATAATTGTCTCCCTTAGAGAGTGGGAGTATCATTGGATGCCTGGTAGAAAGTTACATGACCGTTAGAGAAACGCTTTCTGGGACCACTTTAGTCAAAGTTTACTAAGTAATAGAGATGTTGTCTCCTGTCATTGTCACTGATCATTATAGACACATTTTATTTTCCATCCTTTCATCAAGTAAACTTTTTCCTATATTTGTATCCTTCCTTATACCGCTTGTTCATAGAACAATATGAGCACATTGTATCTGATGGATCCTGTCTGCGTACTTTTTCAATACTACTTGTTAGTATATGATGTATATATATAAAAGTTTATGTATGTGTAAATAAGCTTATCTTGTTTTTCCTTCTGTTTATTCAGTATTATCATATCACCGTATTACATGATCACAGTATCACGTTTATTCAGTATCAGTATGTCACTAATACATATATTGGTCCTTAGACTGTGGAGATTCGATTAAATATCATCAATACCTCCAAACAACCCAATATATTTATGTAAATATGCTCGAAATGTTTTACTTTCACTAATGTTATCTATTCCCTTTAAAGTTGCACATTTTCAAATAGGTAGAACAATTTGTTTAATTCTTGTTTACATTAATAATTTTAGTAAAATTCATGACGTTTTACAGTATTCTAAGAGATGCCAATTTACCAAGTTACCTTAACGTTTTTGCTGATTAGCGTGGATAGGTCACGAAAGTCATAGTAATTAGCCTCACTGTTTTCATATTACATACTGAATATAATCCACAGATATTATATGCGTGAGAAGAAGATTAAGATAGTTATCATCTATGAAGCGTCCTAATTATAGCGTGTGAGCTGCTTTATTGTTATTTCGAAAGAGGAACAATAGAAGAAGAAAAAAAAAAAAGAACAAAACAGGATGGAACTGAAACGAAAATTTCTACAAGTAGGTAGAGCGGGTGATAAATCTAAAATAGAAATTACATGGATCAAAGATGGACGTGACATTTTAAAATCATCTATATATATATATATATATATATAGAGAGAGAGAGAGATAGATAGAGAGAGAGAGAGAGAGAGAGAGTTTAAAGAAAGTTACAAACAAGAGTGTTCGTATACGGAAGACAAGACCAACAATCAAACAAAAAGTTCATGGAAATAAGAAAAAAAAAAGATACCAAAAAAGGAAAAAATAACTATGGACATTTCTACGTGATGGAAAATCATAATAGGATAACTTATACAGGAGATATATAACTCTCTTGAAAGCTAATAGTTTTTAAATTTAAAAAGAAAGAGTATCGAAACATTAATACAAACTGATAAGGTAACATTGGGGAATAAAAAAACCCCAAAAACAACAAGAAATCAAAAGTCAAAAGAAAAAAGGCTTTAGAGATTTTACAATAGAAAATAAAAGGAATTGAATATTTGACATGGTTGTGAAGAAGACATTTGAAAAGAGAAACTAAATTCATATTATTGAAAGTCGAGGAAAAGATTATAAGAACCAAATATATTCATGCCAAGATAAATCTAACAAAGAGAAATTGGAACTGTAAACTTAGGCAGAGAGAGAGAGAGAGCAATTAGACATAAGAGAATGCAGCAAATTGTCTAAAAATAAATTGGGTATGACATAGAGAGTATTTGAAAGTATCCTAGAAAATGCAAAACCTATTCTATCTGGTACTTAGAAGTGCAAACTGGGAGTCGTTCTAGTTTAGAAGAATAGATGTAGTCGTCATAAATACCCAATGTTAAATTGAGACAGCCAATCGATTAAAGATCATTCAGTAAAAATGAAAGAAATCAAAAAGCCAGAAGACTATCAGATCAGAAAATGGACTGTTGTATTTAGCATTGCTGGTGTGCTTGGTATTATCCCAAAGAGTTTTGTGAATCGTTGGAATGATCGAAACCATTAAGATGACAATTTTATGAAAATTGACAAAAATACTGAGAAGAGAGATGTAGTAACGATGGGATTTGTTGTCACTATAGTCGTCTTCTTCATTTTTTGATTTACCTGTATGAACATAAATGTGTTTGCCGATTGGAGTGGTTTTATTCACTGATTTCTCGTTTATGTTGCCTTCAGAATTTCAAAGGAGTGATTACATAATAACATGAGTACTGAAAAAATCCCCATTTTTTCAGCTGAAGCAGCTAAGGATTTTTGAAGCATATTTAAAGATATTTCGTTTTCCTGTTTTAAGTTTGTAAAGAATATATAGAAAGAATGTAAGTTATGCACAAACAAGATCAAATATTTTAATTAAATCATTTATGTATTGAAATAATCGTTAATTGATTACATTTAAATTTAAAAACGCTCAAAATAATTTCATATCTTCTTTTAAATACTTATATGAAATAAATATAAATACTTATATGTAATAAATATGAATAATTGAATACTTATATGAAATAAATATAAATACTTATATGAAATAAATATGAATAATTGAATAATTATATGAAATGAATATAAATACTTATATGAAATAAATATGAATAATTGACTACTTATATGAAATAAATATAAATACTTATATGAAATAAATATGAATAATTGAATAATTATATGAAATAAATATAAATATATGAAATAGATATAAACGCTTTTATGAAATAAACATGAATAATTGAATACTTATATGAAATAAATATAAATACTTATGTGAAATAAATATGAATAATTGAATAATTATATGAAATGAATATAAATACTTATATGAAATAGATATAAACGCTTTTATGAAATAAACATGAATAATTGAATACTTATATGAAATAAATATAAATACTTATATGAAATAGATATAAATACTTATATAAAATAAATATGAATAATTGAATAGTTATACAATTGTTCACAAAGTTCTTTTATCTTTTAAAGAAAAAACGCGACTAAACTTTTTTTCCGAATGAGTAGAATATGTATCTGTCCACCTTTAAGAACTTGCGTATGTGGAAAAATGAGTTTAAATGTCTGGTTATTAGTTGCCTTTTCGATATGCTTGCAGTTTTCTAAAGTATTATTTCTTTTATGAGAAGAGGTTCAAAATTGCTCGCAGCATTCTTGTGAACAAGTCCGGGAAGCAACACCCCACAAAGCACCAGCTGTAAGGCCACCTACCTCCCATCACGAAAACTATCAAAGCTAGACAAACCAGACATGCAGGACACTACTGGGGAAGCAGGGACGAGCTCATAAGTAATGTTCTCCTAACCCTAACCCTAACCCTCATATGGCCGAACAAAAGCAGGACGACCAGTTTGAACTTACATACAGCAGCTGTGAGGATACAGGATGTAACCCTGAGGACCTGCCAGAAGTGATGAACGATAGGGAGGAGTGGTGATAGAGGGTCAGGGATATCCGTGTTGGCGGCACGAAATGATGATGATAATGATGAGAAGAGGTGTCATGATATCAACTCATATTGCTTTAAGTTTAAGTCGTGTGATGAGAAACATATCTCGAGAAAAATATTCAGTACCCAGAAAATGACATCAAATTTACATTACTTAATCCTGTTGAAAAAAAAGAAAAGAAACTAATCGATTTATAATGAATATATAATTTTACTGTGCTTAATTATATCCTGTAATCTGTGTGGAAGTAATTCTTTTAATAGATTGTGAAATTGACAAGACTACTCAGTACGATAGTATGTGCTTTTAATTTAGAATGAACAAGATAGATGTCTGCTTGATAATCTGCATTGATCAGTATTCCCGATAATGAACATTAGACAACAAAATTTATCTTCTCTGGCATCTCAGTTCTATAATACTCTATTATAATGTCCTAGATTTTCATAAATCTAAATATTTATTTTCAAAAAAGAATTTATCTTTGGCTTATAAACATTCACTTTGATTTGTATTGTCAATTCATTTAATTGTTATTCATCTTGAGGATAACCTTTGATTTGATAAATTCCGCAAAATTACATTGCATTCATTCTTAAAAAACCTAAAATACAACGAAAATTCTTGTCAGGGATTTCATTAAATCCCTGACAAGAATTTTCCTGTAGAAATTTAGGGGATTCACTAAAAATTGATTTAACACGCTCAACGCAGATAATAATACGATGCGAAAGCAGCTACAACAGCAATAATAATAATAGTCATAATAATATCAGTATACAGGCTAAGATTTACAATAATCCAATGTAGTTTCAACATAGAGTAATCACGGACTTAGTTAAAACTTATCCAAAGTGAGTTTTTTTACCCCACCCGCAAGCTAAACCTCAGAAGCCATGGGAAGCAGCATAGAGGATGTGAACTATGGTGGATGAACCCTTCGATAGCCCAACGACGTACTTCAACAGAAGCTGGACGGATGAACCCCACCAGGCAACGACCAAGATCAAACAGTTCAGCCAGGAAACTACTGCTACTCATTAATAAGTGTGGCGTCTTCTCATGGGGTTTATCTAGCCATCAATTTTGTTTTGTTTTTCTTTGTGTGACCCGCTAAAGAGTTCTCCTATTTAAGAAAACTAAGTCATATCTGTGTCAGGTGCTCAGATTTTAAACAACGTCTGGGTCTGGTAAAGCCACAATATACCACCCATGATAAAAATGTCAAATCTAAATATAACACATGGGATCCAGGCAACAGGCCTGGCTGTCATAATCGGTGGGTGCTCTCCTGATAGCCAATATGGGAGAACTAGTGGTCATCCTGCGAATGTTGGCTGTTTTTTTTCCAGGTACACGAACCAAGGAACCACACAAATCAGAGAAGTAAACGCAAAACATGGACAACAGAAGACAACCAACCCACACTGCACTGTACTGTACTGCTATTTCAGGAGCAACCCTACACAAAAAGGATATAGAAAAAGAATGATAGAGATCTGGCAAGAATGCGCAAGTTTCCTGACAACTAGTCAAAGACTCGCGGACGAAGTTAGGAAAATAATAAGGAAAGGGAAAGGTTGGTTTTCTGACCTAGAAATACTAGAAATACGCCAGAAAACAAACAATGAACAAGACACTAATACAGTATCAGACACACTATGTTTTGACAAACAAGAACAGTTTAACCGAAATTAACCACCAACTTCGGAAAATAGAAACACCACACCCCAACAACAGAGAGCAAAGAATAACACAAAAACAAAAAATAGATTTTGAAAATTTAAAGAGAATTATGAATGAATAAATGACTACTTTTGCCATCAATAAGAAACATAGTATTGAGAACAATCAAGATGGAAACGAAAAAATAAATCATGTATTAACATATATACCAATTAAAATCATAACCGATTTAAATGAACTTATCAATGCAGGAGCAAAATTAGTTTGTGAGAAAATCGAGGTTTCCTTAAAGAACACGAACAAAAATTCAAAACCTGGATGAGAAATTCGACTGGAAATGCAAATAAAAAAAAAAACTACGAACACAGACAAAAACGATATAACAAAGGAAAAACGCTGAAACATGGGACAAAAAGAAAAAAGAAACACAAGAAAAAATAACAATACAAGTTGAGGAAATAAAACCAGAAATACTGGCGAAAGAAGCAATGTTATAAAGATACCGACAAAGGGTGAAACAATACAAAACAGAACATTCCAAAACAACTAAAGAATATTTTACCTACAAGTTGGGGGAGATGACACGAACACATACGAACAACCGGGCGTAAAAGAAACTGAACAATTCTGGAGTAAAATAGAGCAACCAAGAGAACAAAAAAGCCGAATGTCGAAATATTAGAACTCGAAGAAGGACCGAAAGCAGAAATACACATAGATTTACTAAGAATGACACAAAAAAATATCAAATTGGAAAACGCCTGGCCATGATCGAATACATGGATTCTGGTTCAAGAAAATAACCACTATTCATGACAGACTAGCACTCGAAATGAACAAGTGCCTACATGAAGCCCACGTACCCGAATGAATGACCAAAGGAAAGACCACATTGATCCAAAAAGACCCCCTCAAAGGAACTGCTACAAACAACTACAGACCTAAAACGTGCCTACCTATTATATGGAAAGTACTAACGGCACAAATAGATGAAGAGATTTATTACTCGCTAACAAGCCGCGGGTTGTTCCCTAAAGAATAGAAAGGATGACGCAAAGGATTCAGAGGCACAGAAGAACTACTCTACATTGATCAACTCTTTCTCGACGAGAGCAAGTCTAGACGAAAAAACTTGCTATGGTCTGGATTGACTACAAAGAGGCATGTTGGATAATAAATTGTCTCAAAACGTACAAAATATCAGATGAAGTCATAAACTTTATCGAGGACATTTTAGAAGAACGATATGCAATAAAATTCTGTTTTAAACTTGGAAAAAGTGTCTGCCACAGAAACGTATGGAATGCTTCAGACTGCTTTTGGAGCATCTTGCATGAATCGAGCATCGGTTTTTGAGTGGCATAAGAGATTCAAGGAAGGCACGGAGTCTAAAGGATGATGAGAGGTGTGGGAGGAGTAAGGAAGTCAATACACCAGAGTTGATTGGCCAAACGGTTAGGGTTAGGGTTACTATGTTGAGGTTTTAAGGAAGTTCTGGAAGAGATTCCGTTGGAAGAGGCCAGCACTCTTCAAATCGGGTCAGTGGCATTTCCAGCAGGACAATGCACCAATGCACAAGTCCATCCTTGTCACAGACTATTTGACTAAGATGGCCATCAAGACACTTCCTCACCTTCCCTGTAGTCCAGACCTTGCTCCATGTGACTTTTGGTTATTCCCTAAGCTCAGAGGCTGTCGTTATGAGACAATTGAGGAGATGAAAGAGGCTGTGACGAGGGTCTTTGGCGTGCTCACACAAGAGGAATTCCATGGGACCTTCCAGAAGTTGTTGGAACGGTACAGCAAGTGCATTGCAGCCGGAGGAGATTACTTCGAAGGGAACTAGAGTTTCATGTGTGTACTATCCATAAAAGTATCCATACGAAAAAAGTCTGGAAACTTATTTAATGATCCTCGTATATGAGAAAATGGTAATGAATTTTTGAAAGATTGTGTTAGGGCAATGTATATAAGTTTTCAGAGATGACATGTGTGTCTTGAAACTCTTGATCTTCATCGAGATACTAAGCAATTTCATAGCCGATATTTTCTCAAAACTTCACACATTTTTACGTTGTTTTTAATTCTCGTTTTGTTCCAGTTGACATCTCTGCAGCTGTTTCTATTGCTTAGAGATTCCCTTTAAATCTATAATTAGCTTTAGAAAAAACAATTTCGCAAAGCATTCGTTAAAATTGTGTCATGATACATCACTAAACCAATTCTTTTCTTTTTTTTCATTGTCACCAACCAAACCAATCGCTACAAAATACATTTAATTTAGTAATCTGCTCAATATGAAGGTGATACAACAAAGTAATTCCTGATAAAGAAAAATTTGATATGGATCAAAATCCTGCGATTCTTGATGGTAAAGGATATCTCCATGCGATGGGAATCATTTCCGTATTAACAGCTCAAGAGGCGGAAGGACTTGCAACATTATTCACAACGCCAACAGTGCTGAGGAAGAAACGCGAAAAGGTTACGAATGTTAGAAAGGACAAAGGTCAGCCCATCATACAGTATGTAAACCACAAGGAAACCGACCTTTCTAAAATAACCTTTAAAGAATTTCTAACGCTTCTCATGTCATACTAACAGTTTATTATCTCAATGTCCTTTGACACTCATCCTACTTCGTATTTGTCCTAATTGATCTGGTTTATGTCAAAAACTGTGTCAGGTGAATATCCCGATAAGGCAACAATATCTTTTCATCTTCGAATCCAAACGACATACGTTTACTGTGTTATTGTTTATTCAGAAAAAAGGCAAGACAACCTGGTAATCCGATTCTCGTTTTGACTTTGATCAAATATTGTAGTCAAAAACGATGGAGATCATAATTACTAAGTGTTTGCACATAGTTAAAATACAGAGAGGATTTTATCTACAACTTATGAAACTTATGAAAGATTTGGATGTGGCACATGAGCTAGAAGAAATATTTGGTGCTAATTCTGCTAAACATGTGATGTCAGGGAAGCCAATTTCATTCCTTGCAGATATTAGTGTATATATACCAGCTTTTTTTAGTAGTAGCGCGGGGTCTGTATAAAGTTACAGCCTAACTTTTTTCTGACGACTGGACACCAGTTGTACTCTTTGCCCGCTTATTCGTCCGCCACCTGTTCACTGGTCAGAACCCATCACATTTCAAATCTGCAGCGAACGTTTATTTATTTCCAAAAGAAATTGTTAATTTCCGGTATCGTCATTGGTTTTTCTTGTCAGTTCCAGCTGTCCATCTCTTATTATTAAACTCCATTTCTTATAGCTCGTCTCATTTAAATCACCCACCTTCGGGTTGGGCCTGCAACCATTAAGGACTCTCCAAAGTTCCGAAGACCTTTTTGAGGCTTCTCCAAAGCCTAAGATGCTGGAGGCCTCGACCATGGTTAGGTCAGCGTCCCTAGCCGCTGTGGTGGTTTTCCCTGCTAGGCCAGCGGAGCAAGGGAGACCAAGGTTCAGATTGGAGTGCCTCTCTAAGCAGTACCATCGGAGTCGATTGGCTATCTCTTCCAGTCTCTTCGTCACAAAAGTCCAGCGAAATTGCACCCACGGCTCATCCTATACCACCGAGACAAAAACTAATAAAAGTAAACATAATCTCCTCAGCAACCCCAGCCTCCTACAAAATCCAACTGAAAGATCCCGCGAATTACGAGAGGGATAGGGTGGGCAATTATGTTCTTTTTAGGCAACGTCATCTTGTCCATCCCCAAAATCTCCAAGGCTCTGGAGCCCCGGAACGTATCTCTGGTCATCACTGACCTCAAAACCAGGAGACTGACGAGGCACATTAGAAGAGCTCCTCCGTACTTCTGGCATCATATGTCAGTATTTCAGCAGACGCAGTTTTGCCACATTGGATGTGTTGCTGCCAAAAGAGGAGCAGGCTGCTCCGCTGGCTGGGGGCTGCATCACAAAATTCTTCAGGCTCCAACCGAAATACATGGGTACCAGAAGAATCCGGGTCACAGTTTCCAATATCCCAACGGATCTTCCGCTCATTCTTCAGCGACTGCGGCTGCATTGAGGAAGTATCGCAAATTTTAGCCGCCATCGGGATAACACATGGTGATTGATTTGTCTGAATAGGTAAGGCATTCAAACCATCCTAGATACCATCTACTGTCGGGAGAGACAAATAGTGGTGATAGAGGGCCGGCGCCCACACTGCTGGTACTGTGAGCAAATCAGCCACATCGCGAAATCCTGCCCCCAGAAAACCCCAAAGAACGCTGACATTGCACAAAGAAAATCACAAAAAGAACCAGAAGTCGAAGGTATAAACCCTCTAAGTACGGAGAACGGGTGGATTCAAGTCACCCGGAAAAAGAAAAAGTGGGGACACCTCCCAAAAAAGGAGGACTCACCCAATGCTCTAACTCCCAAGAAACCCAACATACCTAAAATACTGCAATCACCAACTCCAAAAGAAATTCTTCCGACACTCAAAGACACCACATTTCCCAGGAAAGCCAACAGAAAAAAGAAAAACTCTACTAAAGACTCCTCAGAAGAAACCCCAACGGAAATAGCACACAACCTAAAGAGAAAACAGACAGTGGAGAAGGCCACGCAAAAAAATTCTACACTAACACACCTCCCCAACACGACCCCGCTAAAGAAAAAAATGTACCCAATCTCCCACCCCAATAACAACAACCTCCATCAATAACAATCCCAACAATACCCCACCAACAAGAAACCCAACCACAACTAACCCATCAACAAACCCATCAAATCAGCCCTCTTTAAACTCTGTATGTGCCTTTCCTCTCTTTTACTCCCCCTCCCTATCTCTCCATGAACTCTTTCCTCGCTCACGAACAATTATATGAACACAGTCCAATATAGATCATCTCAAAGACTTACATTCACAAATTTTAAAAACTCCGAAAGCTGTCGCAGAACCAAATCATTCTCGCCAGATAATAACAATGAAACAGTACTCACAACAGCGGATCTGTACTCCAAAAGAAGCTACCGAGTCGATCTTGGACTTCCAGCTTCGGAAAACACTCAAGCTACAGCTAGAACTGGATAAAATTAACACGAAAAAATATCAAATCCATACAATTTTTGGGGTGTACCAATACTGACCACCTTTGTCCGCTCATTTTTTGGGGGATGGGTTTCGATTTAAGTTCACTTTTCTTTCTACAGGGCACTAAAGTTGCCGTTTTCTCTTGATATCGGAGGACCGTTCAGAGATGGCCACGTTACCACTGAACCCGCACCGGCTCCCTACGACACGTCATCGGCATCCTCATCCCGAAGCACTTTGAGACCGCCGTCAACACTGAATAGGTAAGTGAATCAGATTAATTTTAATGTGAGTGGGGTGAGGATCTAAGCAAGAATGCGCACTTGCTTGGTGAACTCAAACTTCTGAGTGGATGTTGCTACTGTACAGGAGACTCATCACTTACGTAGAGGACTGTCGAGTGCTGGAGGATGATTTTGTGGTCTTTTCAGCTTTCGGTAGCTGCTGAAGTGCTGGGGTCTCTCGGCTAGCCGGACGTTGCCTTAATGCTATTATCAGTCTTGTCTTTGCAGATGACGGGAGCCGGCTAGTTGTGACCGATGTTGCCGTTAAATGTTTCGAGTTCCGAGTGGTCACAGTTTATACGCCCAATATCGTTGGCAAGAGACGCTCCTTTTTTCACAGTTGGCTCCGTTCCTTGACGACCCGGATACTGGAAGTAAACTACCTCCTTTCTAGAGATACAGGACTTCCGGGACCGGCTGGAAAACCTAATTAAGCGAGCGCTAGTGGGGGTGGTTAACGGGAATAGGTGGTGAGAATCAGTTAAGTATAGGATTAGGGACTTCGCCATCAAATACGATCAACAGCTCAATCAAGATAGGGCCGAGAAAGTGAAGTCTTTTGATGATAAGCTTTCCCGGGGCGGTGGAGAGAGGGGGTTCCCTAGCAATAGATTTAGCTAAGAGGGACCTTGAGCACCAAGCTAGCAAGAGCTACAAGGGTTTTGTAGTTAGATCTAGGCTAGAAAGAGTTCCGAATGAAGTTGTGAAATATTATGCGCACGCGCGTGAGGAAGAAGTGCGAAGGTTTCCCTAACGGTACATCGAGTTCGTGAAGTCCCCGAATGGGCACGTGCTACAGTCGAGTCGTAAAATGTGCGAGACCTTTCGGGAACATTAAAGTGATCGCTTTGTTCCCTTGCGTGACCTCCCGGTTCAGGAGGTTCGCAGCTATTTAGCCGACTTCCCTCGTTTTCAGGAGGCGGAAGCGGCAAGCTACGTGGGTTTGGTTACAGAGTGCGAAATCGAGGATGTGTTGAAGTAGGTCGACCTCAACAATTTTCCAGGACTAGATGGTTTGCCCAACGAAATGTACTTGAGGATGTCGCACATATTTGTGCTTGTTCTGACGCATATATTCAACCGTTGGTACTCCCAGGGAGCCATTCTTGGTTGCGTTACCAAGGGAGTGATCACATTACTGAAGAAAAGTTGCAAGATGATTATACGCCTATAACTCGGTTAAACACAAAGTTTAAGATTTACCAACCGTTTGCAGATAGTTATTAGCGATCTAATCGGACGCGATCAGAACTACGCTGTGAAAGGAAGATCAATCCAGAACAATTGCATTTGGTGTGCGTCGTCATAGAGAGGTTAGAAAACGACACTGAAACTACACTGATAAGTTTAGATCAGTCCAAGGCCTTCGACAGGATGAACTATTGGTTTTTGGCAGTGATTTTAGAGACCACCGGATTCAAACTGGAGTTCCGCAAATGGATAAGTATTCTGTACTATAACACCCCGGACAGTTGTGCAGGTGGACTGAGAACACTCGGAATCTTTTGCGATCGAACAGTCGGTCCGGCTGGGTTGCCCTCTGTCTCCCCTTCTCTGTGTTGTCGCTTTGGAACCCTTGTTCCGTAGGCCGAGAGATGGGAGGCGAATCCGGCCTTGTGTAGTGTCCCATATGTCGGCCGTAACATGGCGAACGTTTCCGTGTACGCCGATGACATCACAGTCTTTGTGCTCCGCTGGTCGGACATAGAAGCTGTGAAGAAGGCGGTTGCAACAGATAGCAGGAGCCAAGATCAACTTCGATGAGGGGTGCTGTTCCACTGCCTGGACTCTTCCGCTGGATCGATGGTCTCATCCACATCCTTTGGTCTATGGGTGTGGTTCGAGCCCAGCCTCCAGCTAGAGCGAAATTGGTTAGAATTACGGGCAAATGTAGAAGCGCAGTTGGGTACCTGTTTTCGAAGGTGTTTGTCCCTAAATGGTCAGAGCGAAGGTGTGCGTCATGTACTTCTTCCCCTTGATCCTTTACCGATTGTCTGTACTTCCCCTGCCTACGGTCCACCGGTTAGCGCTGCAACAATCCCTCTCTACGTTGCTGAGGAGGTTGAAAGCCGATGTGAACGTCTGCACAATGGAGGCCTGTTAATGTCCGATCTAGAGAGCCATTGGCGCCCTGAAAGGTTGGCTTTCTTGAATCCATCCTCGACGGCATATGCGACGCATAGACGGAAGTTGGAGAGGGTCTTTTCCCGCCTGAATTCCAACCCAAAGCCGTCGTAAGCCAATTGGTGAAGCACTATATCACATCCAATGACGTAAAGCCCTACGCAATCTTTTAGGGTCCAGTGACCTTTCTCGGTTTCGAAACGAACTATATCGGGGATTAGTGGTGGGTTCCGATTCGGATCCTCTCGAGGAACTACTCGGTTGGTTGCTGGAGGAGATTTGCTCCCAATGGAATTGAGCGCCAGGTTCGGGCTTCTTGAACAATTCCGAATTCTCGTTTACCTTGCAGCTCGCACGGAACGTGTTACCATTTGCCGACTGGACTTTCAAGGTGGGTTTGGTAGTCATGCCCGATTGTCCTTGCTGCAGCAGTGGCTTAGAAGAAATGGCTTTGTACACCTCCTACAACAGCGAGAGATTCCGCCCGTTTTGGAGTCACGTCGGGGAGTGGACGACCCACATCAATCCCAAGCAGTTAGTTCTTTGGTTACGTCGTGGATAATTTTGACTCTCCGTATTAAGGTGAGAAATGTGTGGTGTTTCTCGTGATCCTAGCTGTGGCTGGTGATCTGGAAGACGCAAAAGAAGGAATTGTATGACGGAGCAAACTTTTCTCATTGTGATCGGATTCTTTTCTGTAGACATCAGCTTTGGGTCAAAATCAGATATGATAGAAAACACTTGGACTGCATAACATTCGGCAAAACGTGGATCAATGCAGCGAGCCTGATCGTACGAAAGAGGTCAACGTTGAAGTCATCCTTCTCTTCTCTTCCTGCGCATGGCGACGGCGGTCTGGGTCCTTCTGGACACCATCCCTGGTAAGTCTAATTTTCTTCCCTTTTCTTCCCTAGTTAGTTGTATGATATGTGTCCTTGGTCCCGCCATAAGTTCTTCGCATCCAAGATCTCTCCTCACATTCTTTTTTCACCTTAACCAATCATCATCCCAGTCCTACTTTTTTGAAGATCTCGGACTCTATTTTGTCCCATAACAGTTCAATACGTTTGAGGTTAGGTTAGGTCACTTTGTTTAAAGGCATATCAACCTTCATGTGTCATTTAATGCCAAAGCCATCATTGTAGATTAGCTTAGTTTGGTTTTATTGCATATAAACTATTGTAAGCTATTTAATGCCAAATCCATTTTTATACGTATAAACAGTTCTATTTCAAATAATTCAATTTTGCATAAGTACACACTTTAGTTCTATTTGATCTATAGATACGACTCTATCAGGTGCTACCACTCTGGGCCTGAGTAGACCTGGGAGCGATCCCAATAAAGGGGTACTCCGCATTCCCCAAAGCTCAAGCAATACAGGAACTTCATCACCAGGATGTTTAGTGTCATATCTAGGACACTCATTAGGGGAGTTTTACTTCTCTGTAGAGATGCAGTCTGTAGCTCCAGCCGACTGGGCGAAATACGTTTGAACGTCACTACATAACAAACGCATTTATAACATTAGTTGCACGTATATAGGAATTATATTTATTTTACAACACAACCTTATTCTTTCTAGCAATTCATCATCCCTTACCCCAACACACACACACACACACACACACATATATATATATATATAGTCTGCCATTAAGAATATATTTGCGTGATTATTAACCATTATTATTATTAACCATTATTAGTTATTGTCATTAAAAATTTACTTCAGCATTTATGCATAAAGATTCCATATAAAATTTTTTCGTCTCTTTTTGCAATAGTAAACCTGATATACTCTCAAGGAATCCCAGATTTTTTAAATATCTTTATTTGTCTAAGTGAATCTTTTCGATGTTTGGAAACGGACCTTCCTAGTATTACACAGCATGTTACTCTGACAACCTAATTGATCATGGGACACGTACAAGTGAAAATGAAACGTACATTAACTAGTTATTTTGCTTAGACAGATTATGTATCTTTTTAGAAATAATATCACTTGAAACACCAAGTCATGAATTATTCATGCAGACTTAAAGCTTTTGATCACTTCTTTGGGTAATCGGCCGACATTGAATAGCAAGTAGTGGACTTACTGAGCGTCAACTTCTCTTTGTGATGCGTTTAATTTAGGTTGTTTTTGAATTATTTAAGAAAGTAAGCCTCTTTAATCAATCCGTAGATCTTCATTAGTTTTTACTACTCAGGTTATTTGAAACAAAAAAAAATCGATAGCGAGAAGTGAAACATCCATTTTTTTGTCACCTTATAAATGAGACATTGTCAGGAAACCCCTTGAAAGACCACTACAAGATGCCTTATTTTTCTTCGCTATTGATTATCCTATGGCCTTAGTTTTCAAATCTGAAACCGGTTTTCCTTTATATGTTCTAGTTTTCATGCAATTTAAAACTTGGGATCTTCGCAAAAAGGAGACCCATTGCTAATTAAACGAGAAAAACCTTGAGTATTAGGCTTATACCTACCCTAACCGTGAACTAATTTGGCAACTTTTTGTATAAACAATTCTCTTTCTTATTTAAAAAAAATCTGTATTCTGTCATGATGTCCTAGGTCTTCTCAGGCAATTTCGTGTTATCACGTATAGTTCAATAGAATGTTGATCATTTATGGATATCTCTAAGCGTAAAATGTGTTTTCCTGCAAGATGGCAATGTTTATACAGTTGTTTCAGTTGGTCACCCAGTACATTTGGAATAAGAACATAATCACAAAAAATAGTCAACTTTAGATACAGGCATGCCAAACACTATGGATAACCTAATTGTTAGCCAAGTGAAGATAATTTTCACTTACTCCTTGTGAAACTTTGCTGGATGAAAAAGTTTGGGAAGGCACTGAGTATTGATAGCGAATATTTTCAACATAGTTTCTGCTTTTTCTCCCTTGCTTTTCGAGAAGATCAAAGCAGGTGCGTTTGATGGATCTCAAATCCGTGTCCTTGTACATAAAGAGGAGTTTGTCAGAAAGATGAATGACAAGTAGGCAACAAGGCTATCTTTCAAGACAGTTACACAAAACCTTCTGGATAACAAAAATTCAGATAACTGTGAAGTTCTGATTAGTAGATAGCTATTGGCTTTTAAGTGCAACATCTCTTTCATCCTTATCCATTTTCTTATCAACCTTTTTCTTTATATCAAAATATATGTTAATTCAAAATAAAAGAATTAGTTCCTACTCATATTTATCTATAATGAATCTTTCAGATTCTTGAAGTGGTGACATTTTATTCAGCACAATAAAAGTTTTTTTACTTTTTTTCAAACTTTGATATTGCGATGCACGTACACGTTTTTTGTGAATACATAAAGAATACTTTTGCCAAGACGATTTTTTTAGCCTAATTTTAAGACTGTATAACTACAAATTCCTCAGAGAGACTACGTCATCATTCCGGAGGTACCCAAGTTTAACGAAAACTGAATATGTTGAACTATAAAAATATAGAGCTGACAAAAAATAGTCTAATTTCATATTTGAATTCAACGTACTCACATTAGGTGAGATCAAGTTCTGCTATCAATTTCTTCAACTTGATATCATGGTCGTTTTGTGCGTCATTTCACATTTAGTGATTTTATCTAAATAATCAAATATGCCTTCAAGTTTCTCTTTAAAATATGAATCCATAATCTGTTGAAAGCACGCAACCTCATTTCTAACCGCAAAAAGTATAATAATAGACGAATACAGATTTTCATATGCTTGATATGCAGTATAGGGCTAATATTGGTCTTGGGTAGGCACTTGGTGCGAAGATCTACGATACTGAAAACATGATAGCAAGCTATTTACAGTTTTCTCAATATGTGAGAGAGGGTAGCTATCAAGCAGTATAAATCTATTAGTTTTTTTTTCTGAATAGTCAATTGTAAGCCTTCTTTTCGTGCATTGTCTCTAATACAAACTACTTGTGCTCGCCACGGCGAATTCCTAAGTTCCATAAATCCCCTCCTCAAGAAGTCTTTGGATTTTTTGTCTCATAAATTTATGGTCAATGTAAAAACAGCAATTTTATTAACGGCAATCGGGTGAAATTCCGGCTTTAGATCTGCAAACAATGCTGGTGGTTGAATAGAAAGAGTACTAAGGCCACATATTACAAGAGGAGGTAATTTCCTGCTATACGAGATTGTTGCGTAGTTATGAAACTTTTGAAAGTTCTATCTCAAGATCACGTCTGCACAACACTCCGTTAGTATCATCAAGTGGACTTTGTAATCACGTCCATTCACTTGAAGGGTCTTTTGACTCCCGTTATGGCAACCGAAAGTGAAGCTGACGCCATTCAAATTGTTTGAATAGTAGACTTGCAATGATCAGCGTTTAAAAACTCTGGGATAAATATAGCTTACAGAGCTACTTTTGTCTATTAAACCATCGATCTCTCTACCATTTAAATAAGCATTTGTAACCATATTAATTAATAGACTTGGGGCGGTAGCCAATATATTGTAAGCAGATAAAGACGCGGTTCTAGTGAAAACACCAGATCGACAAATGCGCATGGTATCCTAGCTTTTTCTACTTTCGGCAAGTTACTTCAGATGCTAGGCACTTGATCCGTAGGTGGACCGGACCTCTTTAAAAGAAGTATTTTCCTCTTTTAAAGGAAGCAGAATTTGTGGATTGCGAATTCTTCTTCTGTTTAGTTTCCCGATCCGGTAGAGCAAAGCATACTGGTTGTGGTATCACAAATCAAGATCTAGAATTACTTTTTAACCTTCATAAAGTATTGTGCCATCCAATGGTAAGAATTTTTTTTTTTCATTCAGTAAAGTCTAAAAATTTGCTAAATTCGGTTGAAGATATTAGAAAAGCGACAGAGGTTTATGTGGAAGGCAAACCAAAATTTTGTACAAACAAAAATAAGAATTTATTTCTGTATATATATATGATGGGTATTCGAGATTTCCTTTCGTTTATCCATGCTGACCGGGGAACTGTTTTATGAGCAAGGAACTTGTGAATTTTCTAACCTATAAATGGATTACTTGCAGTTGAACTGCAAACAATAAGCTGAAAGATAATGTTCAGTTTGAAATATATCACAGTATTACGTGGTGCCTTCAAAAACTTCCAGACTTTTTTTGTACAGGCATTTAAAATTGTCGTAGACACTCGAAAGTTCAGTGTGTTATTTCTATACATCGTATGCGATGACTGGCCAATTTTTATGATTTCAGGTTTAAATGAACAGCTACAGCATGAATTGGAATATACCCTACTAAAGCCTGATTGTCACAGCCGATGAATTTCAAAGATCCAATGAGGACACCTTAGAAGAACGATATGCAATAAAATTCTGTTTTAAACTTGGAAAAAATGCCTGCCACAGAAACGTATGAAATGCTTTACATTGCTTTTGGAGCATCTTGCTTGAATCGAGCATCAGTTTTTGAGTGACATAAGAGATTCAAGGAAGGCAGGGAGTCTAACGGATGATGAGAGGCGTAGGAGGAGTAAGGAAGTCAATACACCACAGTTGATTGGTCAAAGGGTTAGGGTTAGGGTTACTATGTTGAGGTTTTAAGGGAGTTCAGGAAGAGATTCCGTTGGAAGAGGCCAGCACTCTTCAAATCGGGTCGGTGGCATTTCCCGCAGGACAATACACCAGTCCACGACTCCATCCTTGTCAAAGACTATTTGACTAAGATGGGCATCAAGACACTTCCTCAGCCTCCCTATAGTCCAGACCTTGCACTCCCTGTGACTTTTGGTTACTCCCTAAGCTCACAGGCTGTCGTTATGAGACAATTGAGGAGATGAAAGAGGCTGTGACGAAGGTCATTGACACGCTCACACAAGAGGACTTCCATGGGGCCTTCCAGAAGTTTCTTGAACGGTACAACAAGTGCATTGCAGCCGGAGGAGATTACTTCGAAAGGGAGTAGAGTTTTATGAGTGTACTATCAATAAAAGTGCCCATACGAAAAAAAAGTCTGGAAACTTATTTAATGATCCTCGTATTTGGATAGCAATATCTGTGTTTTTACAATCACGTTGTATACCCATTCAGCTTTATGTAATCCGAATTACTTTTCATTTTATGAGATCTTTATTGTGCATGGCTATGAATGTTACTCTCGATCATAAAAGATTTTTTAATATTATCCGCTTACTTTCCTCGGAAACATCAATACTGCCTTTGTTATGTGAACCGGGTCCGGTTCTATTAGATACATGTAGATGCAAGCAAAACCGATCGCTTAGTGGATGAGTTTGAACTTCTTCAGGCGAACCCACATTACGCCTATGCTTAATACCCGGATGGTAGAGAAACTTATGTCTTAATAAAACATTCAGCGCCTTCTGACAGACCTGCCGTTGTGATATTAACATATCACGTGTCGTCTTATGTAGACGACACGATATAAATAGACATGCGTTTTGACAGTCGTCAGTCGACCCAGACACACATGTTTGGTGCGCCTCTCCAGTTGTTGGGTTACACTTTGACCGGCCGTGTTATCGACTGCACGGCTCGGTCGGGTGTGCCTCATCCCTCTGGCCTCACGGGGCCGCGCCCCCAGGCTTTAATCCTCTTCGGAGGGGTTAGGTTAATTGCCTGGCGCCTGAGGCGCCGCTCTTTAGGAGAATACCGACGAGGTATTTTTGTAAAATCCCGGGCGCATGTGGGCTGTGGCCCTGCTCCCGAACCCACCTTAAAAAGGCCTTGTGCCATATTCACGCATACGTGGGGTGCACGGCAATTGCCGTCGACCAGACACACTTGCGTATCAACAAGTGCTGTACGACACCTGCAAATGTTGATCCAGCAACTTCCCAATTTTCTGAAACGATTCTAGCATCTATAAAGGATCTAGCTCCCTCTACCCGTGTGTCAAGTAAAACTATTCTTGCTGCCAATCCCGTAAATAACAATCAGATTCTCCTTTCATCATCATCATCATCATCATATCGCGCTGGTAGCACGGATATCCCTGACCCTCTCTCGCCACTCCTCCCTATCGTTCATCGCCCTAGGTAGGTCTTCAGGACAACATCCCGTATCCTCACATAGCTGCTGAATGTACGTTCGTACTGGTCGTCCTGCTTTTGCGCGGCCATGTGTGGGGATCCATAAGAGTACATCTCTTATGAGTTCATCTCTGCTTCTCCAGCAGTGTCCTGCATGTCTGGTTCGTCTAACTTGAATAGTTTTCGTGATAGGGGGCAGGTGGCCGTACAGTTGGTGTCTTGTGGGGTGTTGCTGCCAGGACTTGTTCAGGATTGCACGCAGCATTCTTGTGTAATTGCCATCTAGCTTCTTCTTCAGCAGTTTTGTTAGCGTCCATGTAGTGCAGCCATATAGCAGTATCGATGTGACCGCTGCCTGGAAGAAACTGCGTTTCATTTTATCGGTTAGGTCTGATTTCCATATAATCGATAGCCTATTGATAGCTGTCCATGCTTTCGTTAACCTCGTTTCGATGTCCTTTTCGGTTGATTCGACGCTGCTTCCTAGGTACGTGAATTTGTCTACTAGTTTAAGAGGGGTTCCTTCTAGAGTGGAGATGTCCCCGTTTGGTTATAGCACATATATTCCGTTTTGTGTGCATTAACATAGAGGCCTATGCTTGCTGCTGCTCGTTCCAAACTATGCAGAAGTGTTTCGGCTTGGTCAGGTGTATTTGCCAGTATCGCTATGTCATCGGCGTAGTCGGCGTCGGTAATTGTTGTTGCGGGGTACCTTCCGAAGAAATAGATCCACGACCTCACAAATATTAACCATCCGCAGAATCCTTGAAGGTGTACGGGCAAAGAACCTACAAGCGACATTAATATTTGTCGACTTTACCAAGGCTTTCGACTCCATTCACAGAGGAAAGATGGAACAAATCCTACTAGCGTACGGCATACCTAAAGAAACCGTAGCGGCAATAACGATTCTCTATAGAAACACTAAAGTAAAAGTACGATCACCGGATGGAGACACAGAATACTTTGACATTGTAGCAGGAGTGCTACAAGGGGACACGCTGGCCCCGTACCTCTTTATCATTTGTCTAGACTACGTACTTAGAACATCGATTGACAAAATCAAAGAGAATGGCTTCGAACTGACGAAGAAAAGAAGCAGAAGATTCTCCTTTAAGAGGATCTAAACGTACGATCCGGTAACCTGATAGGTTAAATAACGATAAACTTAAGTATTTTGTTTTTCAAATAAGTTTTCGAAGAAAGTTGGTTCACATTTAAATCCAAAGTTAGATGAAAATTCTAAAAATGAAAAGGGGTGAATATTGTGAAATTGCTCTTCTACGTTTTTGTTCATTATTTAAAGAATGGACTTTCCTTCTGTTTTATCAGCGGAAGCAAAAATAACTTTTTAATTAATTAAAAAAGATATATGAGTCTGTCATGAATACTATCGATGAGGCTACCCCTTTTGAAGTTGAACCTAATGCCTCAGGTCGTTTATATTCAACTCACTTTTTCAACCAGCTGAAACCTTTTTTTTTTTGTTATCATTTGATACAGGTTACAAATATGACACTAATAATCTATGACTGAATATTTATACGGTTTGTATACATTTAAATATTTATGGTTTTATTAAAGGGAAGAAAATACAACTTCTGTCGTGCGCGTATGTTTTGAATTGACTGTGTACAAGATTTGAGAATGGATTTTTGTTTGATAAATTTTGTTGCTGATTATCGATTTGTTTCTTGAAATTGGCCTAACTTTAGCGATGAAAGAATGGATGTAACTTTCTCACGTTTATTCTTTCGTCAGTGCATTCTATTTTCTTTTCAACTTCATCTTTCATTGAGCAAATTTCCAACGATATTAAAATATAAACTTTATCTTCGGCATATCGTTAATCAACCTATTTTTTTGTTGAGACCTTTAAAAGTGTTTTATCATTTTCTACAAACAAATTTATCTGTAGCTCAGATTCAAAATCATCCTAGTCTTTGTCATTTAGCTTTCTTTACATTAGTCGAGCGACTGAATTTTTCTGCCTCGAGTATAAGTGAACTCAATTAGAAGAATATATATATATATATATATATATATATATATATATATATATATATACGTATCTGTATGTGATAAAATCAATATTTCAGAAGTATTAGTGTGGTCTTTATTATCCAGTCCCTTTCCGTACTAAGTGAAGGTCATTAAAGGAGAGATTGTTTAGTTTTTATTACTACTCTCTCTATTGTCTAAATTACAATCTCTCTTACTCTCTCTACCTCTCTCTCTCTCTACCTCTCTCTCTCTCTCGCCCTCTCTCTCTCTATCTATCTATCTATCTATCTATCACTCTTTCATTTTCCAATATAAGCATTACATGGAACAATTTATATGTGATTTACCCGGAGAAATAAGCTTATATTAATGAGAATCCCAAGTGCTGACTTTAAAAATATACTGGTCTCATTAAAAGAAGAGAGATTGTGAGACCAATTATGGAAATGCTATATCAGTACCTCATTTAATTATAATCTGTTATTTTACTTAGATGTATGAAATTTCTTGGAGTGAAAGATCAATTGCATTTTTCTCTATTGATTTTAGGAAAAAATTATTTCTGGCATTAAATTTGAATATTTCGAGAAAAAGTCAATAATTATTATATATATATATATATATATATATATATATATATATATATATATATATATGTGTGTGTGTGTGTGTGTGTGTGTGTGTGTGTGTGTGTGTGTGTGTGTGTGCACAACGTGACTTGACTACAAAATGTGCAATATCATTTGTATGATAACTCAAAGCATTTTATTAGTCCTTTTGATGGTGTAGAAATAGAATTTTGTATTGTTTAATTTTATAAATAATATACTATAATCGTATATTAGTGAATAGGATGTTATTTGTCAATGTGTATCTGAATAGGCAACATCATCATTTAAATAGAAGAGGCAATAACAGAAATAGAAAGGTAATTTGGTTTAACCCGTCATTCTGAAACTAACCAACATTAACATCGGAAAATATTTCCTAAATCTTTAATCTAAATCTAAATGTTCAATAATCACAACCGACCAAATAAAATTTCAATAGAAACACCGTTAAGATCAGTTACTACTGAACTAAAAATATGTTTAAAATCTTAAATAACTATAATAGTAGACTATTAGATGAATCGAATCGAAATAATGAGAAGATAGATAGAGTACTTTGTAACTTTAGAAAAAAAAATGAATTCCTCTTGGACGTACGATGTAACTCAGAATACGTAGTATACCAAGCGGGCATTTCTCCCATGGAACATAGTACTGATGATGATCGAGTATACATACCTATCTCAGCGAGGAATTGAAAACAGGGACTGTATAATCACTGAGATTCTTTCTCCAATCCGCATCTTAGGAACCAAACGGCCCTTTCTAAATACTTTTGGAGTCAAAGGGAACGGAGACTAACCCCAGCCCCGGATAAAGTGGAAAATAGATAATCTTCAACGGCAAATAGCTTCAATAGCAGATGCAACCTATGTATTGAAGAGAAAATCAGTATGATTAATTTTAAGGACACAAGACTACAACTCAATAGACATAGAGAGAAATTAACTTGATTGTTGGTTATCAAGGGTGTTTCTACTGACTAGAAGACCGTGATATGGATATTGGATAAAATCAGTTAAGTTAGGATTATTAAAGGATGCAGGCATATAATCAAATTTCATTTATTAATTAATAGAATAGCAAAAAAAACACCTAAGAATGCTAAAATGTTCAGTGGGGCTGGTTGTTCAAATAATCTCGGGACATGGGAATATGGAAATAACTAAATAGATAAATAACAATCTGTTTACATGCTTCTATGGTACTAAAATTCCACTGGCTATGATAAAACCTGTTGTCTTTGTAGTGAGCCGAAGAATGGTGCACCCATATTTCTAGTTCCTTTATATCTTCATTGTCTTTCTCACTTTCTTTACTCATCTAGGCATTACCTTATATATATATATATATATATACCTTTAAAACAAAAACCGGTCACATTAGGATTAATTAATTAATCCTAATGTGACCGGTTTTGTTTTTTTCTTAAAGAAATTATTGCTCTGTAATGTCAGTTACATTGAGCTCTTTACCAGGAAAATTTAAATGTTCATAGTTGAATGATTTTTTTTTTTTTTGGACGGAATTATTCCCGACTCCGGTTAAATTGGACTGATTAATACATACATATATATATATATATATATAGTCACCCACAGACAGACTGTTTCGTTCTATCAGAACTTTTCAGTGTGACTGGACACGTAGGACGCTTGAAGACGAGATCGAAACCCGTCCAACTTTACGTTAGACTAAGTCTCAGACCGCTCGGCCAAAAAGCGTATCACGTTGGCCAAGGGAATTTTAAAGGTATTACGTAGCAACTGTAAACCACATTTGATCTCATACCCAAAAGAAGCGTGTACTGTCATCTAATGAGGCAAACATAATATTTCTTCGTCGAAATAAGTTTATAATGACACTTTAACCGTAGTTGAGTTTTCTTCCAGTTACATTATATATATATATATATATATATATATATATATATATATATATATATATATATATATATATATATATATATATATATATAATGTACGGCCAGTATCAAAGAAAGTCTTAAACTGCGATTGGTTCAAAAAAATCTTTTTTAAATTTACAGTAAGATATGTAAAAATATATGTAGACACTGTTGATAAAATATTCAACACAAACAAGAAAATTCATAGCAGCTTGGATTTTAATAAGCACAAAATAACCAGGAAATCATTTGCTTAGAAAAATTATACCAGATGCTATGATGATAATTAATGCGGGTAGAATAGGTGATATTTCAATTAATAGTTTCTTATTAATTAATCTATCTACAAAATATTTACGGCCACCTTTGTAACATGTAAATCTTTGTCATAGTCAGAACAGTTTTATTCTTGGCAATAACAGATATCAAACAACTTGGGAAATTTTATTCTCAACATCGTAGTAACATTTCTATGTAACAAAAAGGGTTGATTGATTTTAACGACATGTCAACCAGTCAAGGGTAATTTTATGCCTAGAGTTTAGGGAAAAGCACCCATTGTGCGTTTATATTTACATTTTTGTGACGTTGTTTCTTAAGAGGCTTTTACACACGGTCCAATTGAAAACAAATAATTTTTAAACCGATCCATTTGACCCATAGACAAGACCCGAACAGGTACTGCCAGACCGGATTAAAGTGGACCCAGGAGTAATAGCCATAAAATGGTACTACTCCATACTCCTCAGATCTCAATCAGACGCAGTTTACTCTTTTTTAAAGAGTCTTACTCTTCTGTAGTGGGTACAGTCATCGTATTCTATGCCCCGCTGACAGCGTGTGCAACGAAAATAGGTATTTTAATAGAACTACTAATATGATTCCCATAAAAGTTTCTGTACAAAACATTAATGAGGTTTTGTACTTTATAAGTGATACTAAATGGGTTCATCCCAGACAATATTAAATTATTTTTTAATAATCCGAAATATTTCTTTCCTATTTTTTCCCGATTTTGTATAAATCTTGAACAAAATATATAAGATATGCAAATAAATTGTTTTTGAATAAACAGACATGTTTGTTCTTTTCAAATTCTTGAGTTAATATTAGGACCTTGAATAAGTTCTCGTAGTTTTCCAACAGATGATGTTCCCAGAACTGCGTAGTGTAGTTTCAGATGGTAACGCATCTATGAGGAAGTACTATAAGCAAACTTGAAATTCAGTGAATGTCATTTTGCCGAAGTGTAAACTTTGTTTTTCATAGCGTTAAACATGTCGGATTTCGTATCAAAGAAAGTGTATTCGCGGGCAATTTTACTGTATTATTTTATTCAAAAGGGATCTGTTACTGAAGTACACAGAACACTTGCGGAGACTTACAGCGACCATGCTGTTGGAAACAACATGCAGAGATTGGTGTAGACGCTTCAAAAAATGATTTTGATGGTGAAGATAAAGAACGCTTTGGAGCACCGAAAAGTTTGCAGAGGAAGAATTGGAGGCATTACTTAATGAAGACTCATGTCAGGTGAAAACTGAACTCACAGAATCATTAGGAGTTGATCACACAACAGTTTCGAGACATTTGAAAGCATTTGGAATTATTCAAAAGCAAAGATATTGGGTGCCGTACGAGTTGAAGCCGAGTGACGTCGATTATTGTCAAGTCACGTGTGAACCGCTGTTTCAACGGCAGAAAAGGAAAGTTTTTTTTGTACCGTATCGTGACCGGCGACGAAAAGTGGATAAACAACGATTACCCTAAACGTAGAAGATCGTGGAGTAAGCCTGACCATGCATCAACATCGGCAGCAAAGCCAAATATCCATAGTTCGAAGCTTCTGCTCTGCATTTGGTGGGATAAGTTGGGTGTAGTTTATTATGAGCAGCTCAATCTGACCAAAACCATCACAGGAGATTGCTATCGACTACAATTGATGTGCTTGAGCCGAAGATTGAAGTAAAAACAGCCGCTATACAAGCAGAGACACGACAAAGTGATTTTGCAACTTGACAACGCTCGACTACTTGTTGCAAAACGGGTGAAAACCTATTTGGAAATGATTAAATGGGAAGTACAACCCAAATTGCTGTATTCACCAAATATTGGCCCGTTCGATTATTACTTGTTCCAATCGATGGTACATTGCCTGGCTGTGCAGCACTTTCATTCTTATGAAGATGCTAAAAATGGTTCAGCTTGTGGTAAGCCTCAAAAGACGTGTCGTTTTTCTAACATGGAATTCAAATGCTGCCAGAAAGACAGGAAATTTTTGTAGCTTGTGATGGACAATACTACTACAAAAAAAGGACCTTCTACAAGTTCTCGCTGATTTTTCGTAAAAAAATAATGTTTAAAACTTAGTAAGAAACAATTTTCGTGAAAAGTAATGTTTAAAACTAAGTAAGAAAATCTAAAGTAACATGTTTCTTACTAAGTTTTTAACATTACTTTTCACGAAAAATCAGCAAGAACTAATATAAGGTCCTATTAGAAACGACAAAAAGCAAATAACTTTGGCCGACTCAATAAATTCAAACATTTTTTCTTGTAAAAGGAAAAATATCATTATGTTAATGAACCGTTATGAACAAAGTGATTCATATTAAAAAAATTTAAAATAGATGTCGAATGTCAACCACAATACTTTTATTGATATTAATAATCCGGCATTTCAAAGGAAAAATTAATTTTTTTTAACTTGTTGGGAGGGATGTGAAATTTTTAAGAAACGGATAGATGTTTCATAGAATAAAATCTTTTTTAACACAATCTGGGTTCTTTTTAATGTTTACGATTATGCCATGATTTTAATAGAAGAAACGCTACAAAAAATAGCTCGATTTTTTTCATTTTATTCTCAGCGTCGTTTTTGTGAAACGAAAAAAACCTCATAATGATAAATGTTAGCAAGTTTTAAAATCTGTCAAACTATTACTCATAAACGTGAGAGAGAATCGTGACACTAATTCCAAAACTCTTTCTTGATTTGACACCACGAAAGAGAGGTTACAAGATTCTCGCTTTGAAAAAATAAATGTGAACATATTTTATGGATTCAATAAAAAAATAAAATAAAATAAAGTGAGAAAAATAGCTGTACAACGTTCTTTCTGGTACAAGTATGAACTGAAATATAACCAAAAAAAGGGAAAGTTAAAAAAAGCAAAACTTGGAAAATAAAACAAATATATTACATGAATTTCTCCCTCAAGAACAGCTTGAATTTCTATCTTCATGTAACATTGTAACTACAATTATTGCTATAACCAAATTGTTGCTCGTCATATTGTTGCGTCGTGAAATAGGCTTTAGACTAGTCTATCTTGTGGGGGTGTTCCAGTTACTTCACAACACCCCCCCATTTTGAAATGACTACTTCCTCTGGAAGTTGTATTTTTTCTTTTCGGATTTATCTCCATGGTTCCTAAAATGTCCTTTACCGTATACTTGAAAGTTTCTCCTCAAAGGCTACTAAAGGAATCGGTAGATCGATTAAGTTATAAATAATCTTCATTGGTTTTTCCTTCTTGTTATTTATATCCTTTGAGTACCTTTTCCTGATCTGGTTATGATTTCACTTAATAATCTTTTTCGGGTCTTTAATTTGATTTATCTCCCGATTAATCTCAGCCTTCCAGATTTCTTTTCCGTTTTTGTACTCTTTAAAGAAAATGTTTTCTCCAGGTATATAGGATTTTACCTTTGTTTTTTTGCTTTATTGTTGTTTTTTTCCTTTGGCGACAGTTTATTGAACACTAATCTAACTTTTCTCGCGAAAAGACAATCCTGAATTAGTACTTGGGTTCGGTGTCACACGATAAACCGGTAAAAATTGTAGAATATAGTCAACGGATTCGTTTCTGCTTAAAAGTGTCGACAAATCATTCTGTCTGTTCATTAAATCACGGGTGATATGGTACGGTAGTTATGTATACAATCGAAAAGGCTTTACAAAAATCTTTTAACTCTTTTGCCATGAATTTTGTCCCATTATCTAAAACAATTGTAGCAAGAATGTCTAATCTAGCGAAGAGTTCATGCAAAAATCATAATGTTCCGCTGGACGCTGGGTTTTTACATTTCATCACCTCTGGCTATTTCGAGAAACTGTGAACCTCTATTAAATAATGTTGTCCCTTCATTGAACCTGCAGCCTTGACCAAGTTCTGTCCGTCTTTGGCTAAAAGGTAAATTTCCCTGGTAGTGCCTTTGCTGCTATCGCACAAACTCTGCAGGATTTTACATTTTCTTCTATTTCTTTGTCCATATTCGGCCAAAAAATATAGCTTCTCATTAAAGCTTTCATTCTCGCTATACCGGGATGACTGATAGGGAATCTTTTAAAATTCTATTTTTCAGCGCTCCTGTTCACCACCCGTTTGCCATACATCAAAATTCCCTCATACGTGGTAAAAATCTTTTCACCATCAATCTTTTTGTACTGTTGATCAATAATTTGTTTCTTTTTCTCAGTGATATATTTGTTTATTTTTGCTTTGTTCCTAATCTCCTCAATTGTCACTGGTAACTCTCGTATGGTGTTACAAAGCATGCTTTTTGTTTATATTTCTAATCTTAGGGTTGTTATCACAGTTTCCTCTACTGTTTCACATGATTTGGGGATTAACCTGCGTAGCCCATCCGAATGCCCTAACCTCTTTGATAGGAGGAACTCCATCTTAAAGTTATCACTTAACAGTATTGTTCCCCATCTCTGATGGTGATTTGCAGTATGCGTAGAGATCTTCTTTTTTTTTTTTTTTTTTGGAAAAAACAGTAACGGTCGGTTGTCCGTTTGGAGCGTAAATGAATCTATAGAACTTTTTACCGCAGAATTTTATCCTAAAGCTTTTTTTTTCGATTTGGCTGTACCCTTTTTCAGTTGGCAATAACCTCCTCTGTGCATGTGCAACCGCTTTTACTTGGCCGTTGCTTTTTTTGTGACATATTATGGCTCTTAAACCTAAATTGGTAGTGTCACTTGCAACAATAATGTTCTTTAGTTCGTAATGCGTCAGGCTCAACTTAGATGCTAATATTCTTTTAATTTCCTCAAAAGCACTCTGGCATTCAGTACTCCAGTGCCATTTCGAATCTTTTTTCGATAACTTCTTTGGAGGAGCTCTTAATACGTGCATATATGGGATGGAATTACCGTAAAAGTTTGCTAGTCCCAGAAATGCACGTAAAGTTTAAGACATTTTGGAGGCAAGACATGTTCTTTATAATACTCGACCTCAGTGGGTTTGGCTTACTGCCTTTTACACCTATAATCTGTCCCAAACACTTGATTTTAGATTTCAAAAATCCACATTTATCCAAACTAAGTTTCAATCCATATTGCTTTATTTTTTTATAACTTCTTTGACCGGTTCGGCATACTGTTCTCGGCTTTCACTTTTAATTAAGATGTCGTCAAGGTAGGTTATTGCGAAATCAACGTCATTTGATAGCATATTCATGATTTTCTGAAAAATGTCTTGTGTGACCTTTATTCTAAATGGCAGTCCGTTAAATCTATTCAAACCTTTAACTGTATTTATTGTTAAATACTGCACACACTCTTCAAGGAATCTGGATTTGTCTGAAGCATACCTTCAGACAAATCCAGTTTTCAAAATACTTTGCCACCAACAATTTCTTAAATGTGTCTTCCGGACTTGGCAAAGGGTAATATGTTTCCAAACAATCGTTCAATCCCGTAAAAAAATCTTCACGGGCACTAATCTTATTATTTTTCTTTTTCCCGTATAAGGTTGGACCTGCCCACTCACTATAGTCTGTTTTGTTCGATATGCCTATTTTTTTCTAAGGGGCCTAATCCTTTGCTAATGGAGACTTTAGCTTCAAAAGGTATTTTCTTTTCGGCCTAAAAATAGGCGTCACATTCCCTTTAATTTTGAATGTCGCTTTAGCTTTTGTGCATCTCCCAAGACCCTCAAAAATTTTTCGGGAAATTTCATCATTAATTCTTTTAAAACTTTTTAACACTGACACTATAGAAGTGTGATAATACCCCTCCGCGGCCCCCGTACTTATCAACTTCTTTGAAACAATACTGTCTTGGCCGGTGATTCATCTAGTGGTCCGCTGAGGTATCTCACATTTCTTTATGGCTACAAGAAATACAACCGAGGGAGTGGGAGAAAAAGAACAAAGAACAAACGAACAACATGGGCTAGGGTCAACTCAAAGAGCAAGGAGGGTAGTTTTGTTTCACTGCATTCCCTGTGAATTTGTAGACTACCGTGGGCGTGTATTTGTGCAAAACTTCTACAAGCTACTAGGAATGCCAACTCATTTTTGACCGTCTTTCTCACTGCCCCTGGACTCTACCTTACGCCGACTGCACTATTCTGCTGTCCGTTGTCGACTACTCTTCTGCGTCTCCCTTCCCCATCTCCTCTCTGGGTTCCTTTACCAACTGACGCTCTGGCTTCTCTCGGACATACCTTTCCTCTCCCATTTCCGGTCTCGTCGGAGATCTCGAGTCCAAACCCTTTGTCTGGTTTAGCATCAAAATAGACAAAGGGATCATCTGCTTGGCGGACCACCTACATAGTGCCACAGAAGAACGAATTAATTGGTTGGTTCAAAAGGTCGAATAACTCAATTCAATCCTTAGCGAAGAGGTTCTGGGTTCGATTTATAACGAATCCTTTTCATTTTAGTTTTTCTCATAAATGTTACTGTTGTATAACATTCACCTACAAATTTAAGTTTATTTCCTGTAATGCCATGTGCATTTTTTCTGTCTTTAATAGAATTGGCCTGCCACTTTTCTAAAAGTTTGTTCATTTATCAATTTAACATCTGAACCGCTATCCAATGGGAAATTAACCTCTTTATTTGTTCATCTGTATTGTAACAAACTTTCTTTTCATTTTTGTGTTCTCCGTTTTAGTTGATTTAATTGAATTTTCATTTTTGTCCCTTTTTATTTTTGACTTTCTGCAATGCGTATGCTTGTTACCTTTTTTGGCCACAATTCTAAACAGACATGCCTTATAAATATAAATCTGTCCACAGCCATTACAAGGATTTATTTTACAGGTAAATTTTTCTTTGTGTTGTTTTTGTTTAACTACATTTATTTTTGTCATGTCACTTTCTTCAATCCTCGCTGTGTCGTGTCGAAGATTTTCTATCCTTCTGCGACCATTTGCAGAGTGATTTAGGATTTGGTTTTACTTTAAACACAATTCTAGTTCTAATTTCACCATTTGCCAATGCTGTCAGTTCTTGTACAAAAATCAAGTATCTAAACACATCTGGGATAATTTCTTTTATTTTGAACCTTTCACACTCTCTATTGACGATCCCAGCTAAAGTAGATTAATCCTCCCTATTTTTTGTCAGGTTTAAGTACTACTATGTTAGTGTTGAATAGAGAAATTTTCTCCTCATATTTTTTCAGAATTAAGACAGTCTCCTCAAACGATATATCTCCAGGATTTCTCGGAAGTATATAGTTAGCATGCATTTTGCGTTCGCTTTGACCGAATTTCACAAACAAAAAAAAACTATTCTCTTTTCGTTCAACCATGTAGCGCAATCTTTTTGAAAAACTTCTTCATAATAGCGAAAATATGCCGTGAAAGTTAGTTCTGAGGAATAACTGTATTCAAATTCGCCGATTGGATTTATTACCGAGTCCTGCGAAAAAGAATTAAAATTGCCTTGCTCTATTTTCAACCGTTCGTTTTAATTCCCATCGCGATCTTGGTCCAATCGTCGCTGCTCTTCTAAACGTTCGTTCTGAATTTTTATAAGTTTCATCGCTGATTCTTTAAAATCCTCCATATTACTTTTTAGGGATGAAATTCAACAGACTCAATAATTTCCTACTGTTTTTGTTGTTTTTTTTTTATTCTTGCAAACAAGAATTACTGAACAATTAAAGATTCTTGTTTTTAACAAGGTCAACCCGATAAGCAAACTTGGAATTACTACCTGTTTGAGTTGTCCCAAAATGTTGGCAATTCGCAGAAAATTTTCAAGCCCTTCGTAACCAGATGTTGGTTGCGCTCAACATTCGAATCTATGTCGCCAGATGTTGTGTCGTAAAATAGTCTTTAGACTAGTCTATCATGTAAGAGGGGGGTTCCAGCTACTTCACAATCCATATCAAATAAAATCAATTTCTCATTTTTAAGTTTAATTCTAAATTTGCAATAAAAACATTTTATGAATAATGATAATTCAGTTTAATAATTAATCATAATTATACTTTTCATGATGATTAATGATAATATTTTTTATATTATTATCACTGTACACATGAAAGATCAAATATTTTACATTTAGATAACACATATTCTTCCCAAAATAAAAAAAAACCCTATGATAGATTTTACCACTAACTTTATGATGTCTTAACGATTAAAACTTAAATGGAAATTTCAAAGGAGATATTGGAGTTATTCTAATTGATGCAATAAATTTTTTAAAATTATTGTGATCAGACAAAAATGTGTGTGATCATTTGTTTGCAATGGAAAACCGATCCTTCATTTTATGTTCAAAACTCTGTAAACTTTATTTTAAGTATCCAAAAGTAACTTTTCTTTTTATCTTATACTCTTTTATTCGGACAATTTCGTGTTATGTACGCACAATATAAAAGGTATATCTATGTTTACACTCTGAGATATTTTTGCCCAGTCGGCGGGGGCAGTAGAATACACCGACTGCTTCTTTGCAGAGGGGTAAGATCCCCCACAACGAGATACCTGGATATGACACTAAACAATCTAATGGTGAGGTTCAAGTAATGCTCGAGCTTTGGGGAATGCGGAGTACCCCTTCATTGCCATCGCTCTGGCCCGGAGAGATAGCATCTGATAGGGTCCTATCTATGGCTCAAATAGAACAAAATTATTTTGGTTGAGATGGGACTGTTTTGACATTTAAACTGCATACTTATACTTAACTGAATTGTTTGAAATAGAACTGTTTTGACATTTAAACTGCGTACTTATGCTAAACTGAGTTGTTTGAAATGGAACTGGTTTCGTATGCTAAACTGAATTGTTTGAAATAGAACTGTTTTTCACATTGAAACTGTACTTACGCTAAGCTGAATTCTTTGAAATAGAACTGTTTGACAAAACTGAATTGCTTGAAATAGAAATGTTTGTAGCAATTAAACTGCGTACTTATGCTAAACTGATGTATTTGAAATAGAACTGTTTCTTTGTATAAAAATGAATTTAGCATTAAATAACCTACAAAGAATGATTAGACATAAAACCCAAACAAACAAACAAATAGAGATAATTTTTAAAAAACGGTGATATCGACAGTCTATATCAAAAATATAAAACAAAAGCAATTTTAAAGTATAGAAATGTTTAAATTAGGTTGGTTATTTTTTTCTAGAAAGAAACAATTTCGAAGTTCTATCTAAAATCAGAAAAAAATACTTTCCTTTATTAAAACCGAAACTGACTCGTTTATTGGCTAATTAATGGTTTTATTTGAATTACTTCAGCAATTCATTGACTGATACAGTTTATACCGAGTTTTCAGAAGGATAGAGATCTCAAAAGTAATGATATTACGTTTTGATTCTTTTAGTATCTTCTGAATTAAATAAAAAAGAAGGAATATCTTACCCCTCCCCAAAATTGAAGAAATGTACAAAGAGAGGTCTACAAACAATTGTTTTCTCAACAAACACGTCTTATCAGTCAGCCAGTTAAGGTTTTATCCTTAAAAGATCTGTAATACCAACAGTTTTACCGAAAGAAAAAAACACATGAAAAAAAAGTAAAAATCTATAAAAAAAAAAAGAAAAAAAAAAGCTTCACCAAATGAATATTTGGGAGAATTCCCAATTTTAGTCATTTTTATTCATTCAACGTTGTTACATTTAAATTATAAAGTTTCAGTCTTAAATACAATGAAATAACTTTTTTCAATTGTCAGTTTGGAAAACCTCTCTAAACATGAATATGTTTTGGTTTTCTTTATTAACCACATTCCAAGTAAAAATATAAAAAACAAATTAGCAAAAAACTGTCATCCAAAGATTAATATTTACCTTGAGTTTCCGGTTAAAATGGACACATTGAAAATAGATACAGTAACTCGAGGATGATTCAAACGTTCTCAGATCTTAACATTAAAAATAGAGTCAGAAAATCAGATCTTTGACTTACTAGGAATGGCTTTATGAGAAAACTGGATTTATATGCATGTTTTTGTATCTAGTAATGAAGCATTCAACATCAAAAATTACATTAAGTCTCGTCCCGACTTCTCGTGATATTTGTCAAGGACAAATTTACTTACCAGAATCTGATGAGTACATTTCCGATTGCTGGAACTCTCGAAAAATAGCAAGAGAACAATCCTGTTCACGTTTCCATCTTGTTCATTCATTTTTAAACATAGTTCACCATGAATAAGATTTCATTCTTATCTGGAAAAAAATGTCTGAATACGTTTGTGCTTGAATGCATATCTTCTTAATAAGTACACGTTTATGCAGCTGCGCAGCAATGAATTGCTGAAGAAATTCAAATAAAACCATTAATTAGCCAATAAACGAGTCTGTTTCGGTTTTAATAAAGGAAAGTATTTTTTCTGATTTTAAATAGAACTTCGAAATTGTTTCTTTCTAGAAAAAAAAAAAATAACCAACCTAATTTTAACATTTCTATACTTTAAAATTGTTTTAGTTTATATTTTGAATATAGGCTGTCGATATTACCGTTTTTTTAAAATTATCTCTGATTGTTTGTTTGTTTGTTTGTAATTTATATAAGTTACTCTTAGCTAAGAAGCCTATGCATTTTGTGTTTGTTTTACGCAATCTAGCCAAGTATAAAGGAAACCAATAGAAGAATTTTAATAATCTATATATTAATACGCATATAACTATTGTCATATCATTCGTGTGTGTCACACTTTCACTTAAAAATATACATGCTGTGTTGACTAATTTCTGATTAACTAAATACTTTCACAAAATTTACAAGACGAGGAAGTAAGTCAGCGAGACAGACAGACAGACAGACAGACAGGGAGACAAACAGGAGTTGAATAAAGAAAAGCGGGATAGAGAAAAGAAAATGCGAAGAAAAAAGTGAGAGAAAAATTGTGAATTTAGATAGTCAGTATATATGAAAATGAAACGAAGTCATTGTTTTAATTATTTTGTTCTTCTATAAATAAAAAAATGTATTAAGGTTACATTTATTTGTTATACACAGATTATGTATGATTATTTATATCAGATCAAAACATAACTTTAAGAATTATAATTTATGACTTATGTTCTAGCATTGAATATAAAACTAATAAAGTTATATAATCTCTTACTGGTTTCGTAACCTGATTTGATCATGAGGGCGTTACTCATGTAGTGTGTCTTGACAGGAATAGCCTGGCTGAACCCATCCCTTCCCATGTCTACAACTAGTTTAAATTTAGAGTTTTCCTTCTACTAGACCGGTTGCCATACAAATATTAAAGAGCCAAATTTGGCCTACTATTTACCCATAACTGGAAGAATAACAGTTGGATCCAAACCCTTTCCAAGCGTGTTAGCGAAATGTGAAATACAAATAACCGCATTCAAGATTTAATTCCAATCGCACAATTATGTTCAATTTCAGACTATCACCCTCAGGAAAGGTATTAACCCCCTTATCTCCCCAACTATGGGTTGAATAGCACCACTACTGTCCGTCTACATGGATGGCATTGGCATTAAATAATCCATGATGATAAACAATGAAACCAAACCATCGTTCAGGATTCGGACTCGGATATACGACTCTTTTTCTTAGGATGATAACCGTTATGCTACGGACGTTACCATAAATTTATGCATATTCGTAGAATAAAATTTATCTCGATTTTGAAATGAAGCAAAATTTATGTGATTAGATTGGCATTCCGTGGAATTTCTACGAGTCTAACTAGTTTCATTATTAATATTTTTCGAGAATTTTGAATTGCTCTGCCATTTAGTTTGGTTTGGTTTGGTGGGTTTTATGGCATATCAACCTTTGTAGGTTATTTAATGCCAAATCCATTTTCATGTAAATAATCAGTTTTATTCAAAACAATTCAGTTTAGCATGAGTACACAGTTTAATTGTCGAAAACATTTTTATTTCAAACTATTAAAGCAGTTATATATAACAATTCAGTTTAGTGTAAGTACAGTTTCAATGTCAAAAACAGTTCAATTTTAAACAATTCAGTTTAGCATAAGTACGCAGTTTAAATGTAAGTACGGTTTAATGGTCAAAAACATTTCTATTTCAAGCTATTCAGTTTACTCAAACAATTCAGTTTAGCATAAGTATGCTGTTAGCTCTATTTAACCCATAGATAGGACCCTTATCAGGTGCTATCACTGCAGGCCAGAGTGGACCTGGGAGCAATGGCAATAAAAGGGTACTCTGCATTCCCCAAATCTCCAGCATTACTGGAACCTCACCATCAGATTGTTTAGTGTCATATCAGGACCCTCGTTGGAAGGGTCTTACCCCTCTGCAGAGGCGCAGTAGATGTATTCTACAGCCCCAGCCGACTGGGCAATCTGACTTTTAAGAAGTCATTTCTACGTATACCAGAAGAAACATGAAAGGAGAGGAAAATTTTATGTGCAAATCTTAATCATTACTTAATGCTGATACAACAGAAACTTTAAAGAATATATATTTTAAGAACTTCTCTAAACACCTACAGCTCTAGTTAAGAAATTAAATGTATTTTCCATGTCTAGATTATTCTAATATCAGAACCTTACGAAAATTGTCGTCATAATGTAATGTTTCTTGCTATTAAGACAACCATCTTGTAAACAATTATCAACAAAATCATTTATTCATTTAGTAATGATAAATTAAATTTTTAATGTTTTGAAATCCTTTGCGAGATTTATGTCCTGTTCGTTAATAATCTAAAAATCTGAAAAGTAGATTATTCATTGTAAAAGTAAAGTAGACAGTGACGGATGCTGTTCGGGGAGCTGAGGAATATAGCGGTTCTTTGAATGTCTTCTTGTGGTCTTTTAGACTAATCGGTAAGACACTATTATAGACAGTCAGTCTCTCAAGGATAAAAGAGATGTGAGTTTGAATCGTGTAGGATGTTTATTCTTTATTTTTCGACCCGCTCTGCTTATTTTATATTCATAGAATTATAATGGAGGAATCGTGATAAAAATCAATAGAAATAAGATGAAAGAAATAACAGTCGAAAATTAGTAATTACAGATGATTTGTCGTTTGCTAATTGTAAGCAGCAACGTTTAATAATCTAATACATTTTATTTTCATACTCGTACGCAAAAAAAAAAAAAAAAAATACACCGAAAGTATCTGTTATATCACTATCATTACCGAATCTCCCTTTTCGCTGACGAATTTACAGATGAGGTGCCGATGTTAAAAATAAAAGTAAATCCTGTAAGTAAACGATGCTATATATTTATGTCTTTCGCGAATACCCGACCGATTGAAATCTTTCATTAAAATGATGATTATTCTTCCTTTATCGTTTCTCGTGTGACATATTTTATGTACAGTCATTAATTTTCTAGTTTAATTTTCCAACGTTTTCAGTTATCATCGTCGGTTTTGGGAAAGGTTTGCTATATATAGCTATACCATTATATATTACTATGGATATTATAGTTTCTACTCATCAATCTCTTGTTCAATACATTTATGTTCTCTTTAACTATTTTTTCTTTTTTTTCTTTCGTTTCTTCCTTTTTAATAGAATACGAATTTAGTATTCTAAAATATTTACTGCGATTTTCCCATTCAATGTTCTTAATACTTTACTGTTTGGCAGTTAAATTCCCCCTGTAAATTCTTATTTCTTTTTTATACCTCACTATCATCGCGCATGTTCAGCAGCAAATTCCATGCAAATTTTCTAATCTCAATTACATTGAAATATTTCAATATTCTGCATATTTGATTAATGTATCCACCTTGAGTTCAGTCGTTTATAATTCAGAAAAAGTTGTAAAGATAGAGAATTTTCTTGAAAAGTATCTTTTTATGATGATCTAGACTAGAACTTCTTCAATAATCAGTTCCATCTTTCATTTGTTTATTTGCTTTGAAACTGATCACATGCCTTGAAATAATACATTTTAACTTATAAAGTTGTTTTTTTTTAATTTTTCCTTTAATTAAATTTTTGATCAATAATTAGATCGTCTAGACCACTTCTTGTTTCTTCAAAAATCATTTGCGTTTATCACTCTCTCCGGCAAATTGTTCAGATTTTTTCAAATAAAAAGTAGTTACGACATCGTGTACCTTTTTAGTATTTTCTTGCATAAGAATATGAAGTTTTGTCATTTATTCTAGGATCATTGTATTTGTGCAATTACTTTCATATGAATTCTAGCTTTAAAATTTTACATCTTTTCGTAAAATTTTAAAACCAGTATTCATGAATTCCATAAGGTGATTGCCTATGCACAGTTTATCTTAAAAACGGTTTATTTCTGTGTTGCGTCCATTCCCTGGTTCATAAAAGTTATTTTCGATAGCTATTCCCTACTTCTGTTATGCATCTCTCTCTCTCTCTCTCTCTCTCTCTCTCTCTCTCTCTCTCTCTCTCTCTCTCTCTCTCTCTCTCTCGTATTGCCATAACTTGCCCCAGAAATGTTTTGTTTAAGCACAGTTTTTCCTTTTCCATTTACTTTCCAATAATATTTTGAAATATCCATTTTTTTCAATTAAATTTATATCTTTTTAACTTAGCTTTCATGCCTATTTTAAGTATACTAGTACAGCAGTTGTTCGTTGGTATCATATCTTGGTTTTCAGTTTGTGTCACTGGTTATATCTTTTTCGAGTTGATTAATTTTTTTTTTTTTTTCATTTCTTCGTGTAAATTTTGTAATTGTTGATTCAGTATCATCTTCGATATTGAATCGCTATTTTTGTTCCGCTTATTCGGTGGAGACATTTTTCAGAGACAAAATTTGCTCTGATTATATCAAATGATTCAACATTGTTAGTTTTTGTTTTTCATATAATAATTTAACTTCTTTAAATTTCTTTTCGTCATCTTTAGTTCTGAATTTTACTTCTAATAAAGCCGATTAGATATATTATTTAATTCATTATTACACATTTCTTTGTAAGAAAATCAACTTAGTTGTCACAACTTTGACGTCAAGAAAATATCTTATATTTTCAGACAGTTTATGAATAAGAACACGATTTCCTTTCCGGTATATTTGTGTATATTTATATTTTATTTTGTTTTTGTTTTGATATCATTTGGTATGTGAGATACTCTGTTGAAATACTGCAAATGTCTTCATTGTTTGGTAAAGGAATTTCGCGAAGAGCATGTTATGAAAATTGACTTCCAAAACCGAGTCTTCACTTAATTTTTTGCTTTATACTATCATAATCGTTAAGTATTTTCATTAATTTATTTTTGTTTTCCAACTTTCAGATTTTCTTTAGTATCATTCATTTAACAATGTATTTTTCTGTATGTACATATTTAAGTAATTTTTGGTTACTCTTCCTTCAGCTATTTTTCGTCCTTCATTTTATCTATTCAAACAGAATTAGTGAATCATAGTTTTCAAAATATATATTTTCTGAGCCACAATATCCAAATTAAGGAGATATTCATAAAAAAATCGTTTCCGCGCCATGAAAACAATGCCGCGATAAAATAAAAAGAAGTAATTTTAATTTATTGAATAATTTTTAAAGTCATTGGATTTTAAGTACAACGATGAAATTACTGAGGAAGCAATCGATTCCAAAAAGATTAAACAGACCATTAAATACTGCCACCTAATTAGATTTGAGGGCATTGGTCTTTCTATTTACATAGCCTTAAAAATTTTCGTTGATGCCAAATTAGTCAGATTAACCCTTTATGCAAATTTTATCCTCCTCATTCTATTATTAATAAGGGAAAAATTTTACGGATTTTTAAAATTATATATACAAGAAATAATTTCAAACTTTATGAGACAAAAACTATTTAAGATATTGACACTCATAGTTTTATAGGGGCACGCTTGAATTTTATTCCATAACACACACACACACACACACACACACACACACATATATATATATATATATATATATATATATATATATATATATATATATAGAGAGAGAGAGAGAGAGAGAGATCAGTTAAGCAGTACGTTGTCTGCCTTCACAGTGCTTGATGATGGCTTTAAGTGTTTAACTATTAGTAGTCACTAGTTTGTTGTCTTTTTAAATGTGTTGATTATATAAGTGTGTGTGTGTGTGTGTGTGTGTGTGTGTGTGTGTGTGTGTGTGTGTGTGTGTGTGTGTGTGTGTGTGTGATTATGATAATGAGGATAATACGTAATGAAATAAAATTAATTGCATATTAATATAGTTATAACGAAATAATCAGGAAAAGAGAATTCGCTATAGGAATGATAAGAGAAAGAATAAGCGAAGATAAAAGAGACTAAAAAAACAAAAAGGCTTCGATCAGAACAAATTGCGATGAGTAATCGTGACGGCCATTAAAGTTCCTTTTTGTATTTTTGAAATAATTTAAAGTAAACAGCCCTGCATTCGGTTTAAACTGAGAAAACACGTGATAGTGGCAGCAATTTAAATTAAAACGTCTAAGATTTTGCTGTTTGCTTGCAAGTATCATTATAAATCTCATCGATTCACAGTTCTTTTTTTATACAACATCATCGAAAATAATATCAAATATTAAAGATCAAATAGTTTCATGTGTTTGTATAGAGATTTGTTATTGCGATAAGCCATACATCCTACTGTGTTCAGCAAAACATTATTAGTGAAAGAAGTAATATTTCTATATGGAACTTTCTATTTTAGGAGTTAATATTACTCTTGAAAAGGTAATTAAGAGAAATGTAGGAAAACAGAAAAAAAAAGGATGTTATACGTTTGATTCGTTTAGTAAAAAAGATGAGCAATATATATATATATATATATATATATATATATATATATATATATATATACACTTCTAGGTGGGGGTTCTACCTTGATTTATTCCCCTTAATTGCTTGCTTGTCACGGTATTTCTCTGACGAGACATGACCTAAAAAAGATCCATTTTTAGAACACAAAAAGTATGCTCTACTTGAAGCTATTCTAGAATACATATGTGTGTATGCGTGTGTGTAAGTGTGAGAAGAAGAAGAAGAAGAAGAAGAAGAAGAAGAAGAAGAAGAAGAAGAAGAAGAAGAAGAAGAAGAAGAAGAAGGTTTTGTTGAAAACATTGATATGCATATTTTGTAGTTGTGTTATGACTTACAAAACCTATTTAATAATTTAGTATTGGTAATAAATATAGTTTGAACTAAAATACGCTGTCTTATTTAAAGTAATATAGACAAAAATCAAATTTTCGCAATTGTATTTCTTCCATATTAAAAAGCAAATATTTTTTACTAATTGTATTGGGTGTTTTATTTAGTAAACAAATCCTAAAATCGCATTGAGTTGAACTGAAAGTAGACTTGTTTTCGTTTTTTGGCATTGATCTAATGAGTAGAGTCTTCGTCAATGGTCCGGGTGACCAGAGTTCAATCCCAGTTCGAGTTATACCAAAGACTCAATAAATGGTACTTGATTCCACCTTGCTTAATACTCAGCATTATAAGGTAAGGATCAAGGGTAAAGTGGAGCAATCCAGGGAATGAAGTAGCACCCTCCCCTACGCCTCGATGTAGTAGCTATTGAAAAGGGAGCCTTCGGGTCACCCTCGACTAAGGTCACCAACTTTATTATTGGCTGTAAAAAATTCGATCATCAGGTAACTTACGAATATTGTTAAAAATTGTTTTTGAATTTGATGTCATAGAATCAAATATATAGAAAAATGAATTTCTTAAGAATATGTGGGGTCCTTTTTTTCCCCACCGTATGAGTGTATCGTCAGTGTTTATTTGCACGACATCTTTGTTTCTAATATGAATTGTTATTTTCGCAACATTTCATGTCATTAATAACGATGTATAAAGAAGTTACCTTTTTTAGTATTTTTGTTTGGTACACACACAAGGTCTTACAAGTACCTACATGCAATACTCCTGCACGTATACCTCTACATATATGCATATATGATTTTTCCAATACCTCCACCTCGAGCATTATTCGACACAAGGTCAATTTTTTAGCGGAGTAAAGCTGGTTTGAATTCTGAGTTTTTGATCAAAACTGGCTCCCTAACTAATGCAAAAGAATCTTGCCTGTCTTAACATTTATGTTGGAGGAGAACAGTTGGATCCATGCTTTTCTGAGTGGAATTAGTGAAAAGCAAAACACAAACAGCCTCATACAGGGTTTGAACTCAGGTCAAAGGTTCCATTTCCAAGCGGATAATTATATGACGTAGTGACCTGAATAATTGCTAAGGTAAACATATATTTGTAAGCTAGTCCAATTTATGTAAAATGCAAGATAGTGAATAATGATTTCCAAGGTAGGCAAGATTAACCTAACATAATCTTCTTACTCTCCTTGTGGCACACTGCCACATTTATGAATCAGTGTTGTTCAGAATTCCCACAAGAGAATAAAAAGAAAAGAGATGCATTTGGCAAGAGTCAAAGTCACAATAAAAATAAATGAATGAACATCGACCATAGCATAAAATATATTCTTAAGAATTTTATGATAAAAACTTAGAAAAATAGCAATGTAAGATTGAATCAACACTATTTTTGTTTTCTTCTGATTATTATCCTGATCTTGATTATTATATTCAAAACGTTTCGCTTTCCACGCCCTTTGGCCTTCTTCAGATATCTTTTGTCGTTGTTTGTAACTTTCAAGGAATTTCAAACCGAGATTTTTTATCAATCCTTGGAAATAGACTGTATATCCTGCTGCTCGAACCGTGAGGTATTTCATATCAGTTAATTTGTCTTCTTAATTATTTCGCCTTGTAATGTCGCTTTTCTTTATGCTGAATCCAGACCGAAGGATTGAACCCACAACTTCAATGTTGAATAAGACTAGAATCTCTGGGTCGACAGAGGGAGTCACAAGAGCCTTGCTTATTCCTTTAATGGTCAAATTTTCTAATGTTGTTCACTGTCTTTTATCTAAACTTCATTCCAAAAGAGTTAATGACTTCCTTTTTCCCTTCAGACATTATCAGTTATCCTTGATTTCATCAGACTACGGATTTCCGATATTCCTTTAACCTTAAATTCATGGGCCGTCAGGTTTCGCCAGGAACAGAGAATATAAAAACGAAAGACTTTTCTATTTCTGCACACTTTTTCTATTCTTTGATAAAATTCTGTATGTCTCGCCTTTTTTAAAACAAATTATTATTTGAGTTGAAAATTAACTATCGCTTCAGGATTCCTCTTATCCCTTTGAAGGAAAGATAAGAATTTGGTTAAAATATGTATTAGTACTGAAGAACGTCCCGAATCGTACGAAACCAACTGGCAGGCCTAGAGATAACATAAAGACTTTTCTTTTCCTCTTGAATGACTTTCACACGCGAAATAAAATCTGAATGATCAGACTTTAGTTGAAGAAATTGAACGAACACCAAAAAGCTTATTATAAAGCATTATTGATCAGAACATATTTATTAAGGCTGGCAAGTGAAGTTATATAGGAATAATTTCTTCCTGTTTGACAAAACTAAAGACATCTGATACGCGGTGCCTTCAATAAGTTCCCAGACTTTTTTTGTACAAGCATTTAAAATTTGTTGTAGACTCTTGAAAATTCACTGTTATTGCTATACATCTTATGAGATGACTGACCAATTTTTTATGATTTCAGGTTTAAATGAACAGCTACAGCAGCAATTGGAATACACCCTACTAAAGCCTGATTGTCACAGCTGGTGAATTTCAAAAATTCAATCTGGACATGAGGACACTTTAAAAGAACGATATGCAATAAAATTCTGTTTTAAACTTGGACAAAAATGCCGCCACAGAAACGTATGGAATGCTTCAGACAGCTTTTCGACCATCTCGCACGAATCGAGCATCCAGTGGCATAAGAGATTTAAGGAAGGCAGCGAGTCTGTAAGGAATGATGAGAGGTGTGGAAGGAGTAAGGAATTCAATAGACCAAATTTGATTGGTCAAAGGGTTAAGGTTAGGGTTACTTTGTTGAGGTTTTAAGGGAGTTCTGGATGAGATTCCGTCGGAAGAGGCTAGCACTTTTCAAATCAGGTCAGTGGCATTTCCAGCAGGACAATGCACCAGTCCACAACTCCATCCTTGTCACAGACTATTTGACCAAGATGGGCATCAAGACAGTTCCTCACCCTCCCTATAGTCGAGACCTTGCTTCCTGTGACTTTTGGTTATTCCCTAAACTCAGAGGCTGTCGTTATGAGACAATTGAGGAGATGAAAGAGGCTGTGACGAAGGTCATTGACACGCTTACATAAGAAGACTTCCATGGGGCCTTCCAAAAGTTGTTGGAACCGTACAACAAATGCATTGCAGCTGGAGGAGATTACTTCGAAAAGGACTAGAGTTTCATGTGTGTAATATAAATAAACGTGCCCATACGAAAAAAGTCTGGAAACTTATTTAATGATCCTCATATATATCATCTGTATTCACTAACCAAGTTTTAGCTCACATTTCTATCCGTTCTCTTTTCGTATAAACTAAATGTTAATTTGAGGGACGTTCTCTGGTGGACTCTTACATATAGACGAGCCAGTGTTGGTCAACCAGCAAGGACTTACATACATCAGCTCTGTGTGGACACTGGATGCAGTTTAGAGGACACCCAGAGGCAATGGACGATAAAGACGGAGAGAGAGAGAGAGAGAGAGAGAGAGAGAGAGAGAGAGAGAGTCCAGTAACTCTATGCTATCAATACGCCTCGATGATGATTATGATGATGAAATGTTGATTTATCATTGACTGTTCATCCCCCAAGAGTCATCAAGTTTCAAAAATTCTGAAGACAAATTTTTCAGATTTATGCGTAATAGATACCACTGGATTTGATAACTACAAAATATACTTTAAAATGCTTCTTAGTTTAAATGTATCCTGTTATTACAAGAAAGTTAAATGCATCAGTGTTAATTTATCATATTTACCCAACCCCTCCGCTCGGGCAGGATATGACACAAGGTCAATTTTTAAGCGGAGTTTAATAGGTTTGAATTCAGAGTATTCCTTTTCCTAGACTAGTTGCCTCACCAAGGCTGAAGAACCCAATCTGTCCAACTATTTATCCATAGCTGGAGGGAGAATAATTGGATTCATGTTAATTTATTATCAGTTACTCCAAAAAAACAAAATAAAATTCATCCGGGTTGATGAGACTTATTTGCCTCATCTTTATTCACTGATACAATCATAAGTCATTCTTCTAAAAATTGATCCACACTAAGGAATTTTACCAGTGATGATAAGAGAGTTTACTATCAGCTTAATTTCTTTGAAGTTTACGGAGCTTATGATAACATTAATGGCATATGCTTGAAATCGGTGGCAAGAATCAGTATTTTGTGTAAAAACTTTATTTTCATTCTTTTTTGTTGTCCTCTACTCAATCAGATTAACATGAATCAAATCACATAACGATTTATAATCATATGCACTGCAATAAAAATCAATCATCAATCATATTTCACGTCAGAAGCTTATATAGCGTAATACAATACAGTGTCTAATAGCCATAGTGTAATTGTTGAATTACTTTCAGCAAACCCGTTTGCTCAACAAACAATTCCATCCTTTAATGTAATCAGACCAGTCATTAAAACGATGAAAAAACCCGTTGATCTTTGTACAATCGATTAATCAAACCAAAATTTGTTCACATCAGTATCATAATATACACATGAATGTTTATTAATTAAGTTTATAAATATATATCATCATCATCATCATGTTGCGCCGCTAGCACGGATTTTTCTCTCGCCATTCATCTCTATCGTCCATCGCTTCCGGTAGGCTCTCCAGACTACATCCCCTGTCCGTAGAGAGCTGTTGTAGATATGTTCTAGCTGGTCATCAAACACCGGCTCGTACGTGTGAAGGGGTCAACGGGAGAACGTCGCTCATGAGATCGTCCTTACTTCTCCCACAGTGTCCCGCACGACTTGTTCGTCTGAGATAGGAGGTAGGTAGCCGTACAACCGCTGTTTTATGGGTTATTGCTTCCAGGGCTTGTTCAATTTAGCTCGTAGCGTTCTCGAGCAATTGCCAGGCTTTTTGATTTTTTTTCTGTACCCCCAGAAATATCTTTCCATATATCAAACGACTGTAATTTCGGTCGTAATATATATGGAGTAATGAGAATTTCTCGTCACAGTCATAAAATAGAATGACTTTTAATAAATCTTTAGAATGTGGAATAGTATATACGTCTCATGGTTCTAGGTCATTCTCTACTTGGTCAGCTGGAGAACTTTTCAATACTCCCTCTAACTCGAAAGAAATTTATGCTAACTTTTCTTTTAACGTATAAGAAGACACAGGCACATACAAAAATCCGAGAGAAAAATTCAAATTTAATAACGTTACCCGTAAAGATATTTACAGATCACATTTAGATATCTTAAATACTTTAATCTGGATTGAATAAAAAAAGGGAAAATTGAAGCCTCAATGAAAATTATGAAGATGACCATCTTTTGTTATAGAAAATAAAACGATAATGAAGAGAGATGGGAATCTAGAGCTGACTGAAATGGAGTTGTCTTGAAATGATAGGTGTCCACCAGCTCACTGACGTCACAGCCTGTTGCCACACCAGTCGTTGGGCGTCTTTGCTATACATTGTCAACTATGAAAATTGAGCTGAATTTTGAGAAAAATGACCCATAAGCAATGATCTTCTGTCAGTTTTGAAAGATTGTGAAAATTAACATCGTCTTAAATCAATATGCACATCTAAAATGATTGGGGAGGTAGGGAGGGTGCAGGGCTGTTACTTTTTATACATTTTCCCTACACAGAAGAAAACACTTGCATAGGCCTTCTATAGATGTTATATACACCCCTAGACAAAAATATAAGACCACTCTCAAAAATGGAGAAAAGGGTATTGTTTACAATTTTTAAATTATGAAAATCAGATATATGAAAAATAAGGCATAAAGACAATTAAATTTTAAAATATGAAGAAATTTCAATTGATTTTTATATGTATATTAGCATTTATGCTAAATTCAAAAAAATCTTTTGGTGTAAATATAAGACCAGTGAGTAGAACTATAGAATATAAAGGCAGTTTTTTTATTTAATATTTTGTAGATCCGCCGTCAGCTTTGATAACCTCAAAAAAATCGGCTAGGCGTACTATCAACTAGTTTCTAAAGTGGAATCGTCTGAGATTGCGTTTTTGAGTTCAGAAATTGCTGAGTACTGTCGACCTCCTTCATAAACTTTTGCAACAATCAATCCCCACAAATGTTCTATAGGATTGAGGTCTGGAGAGCACGCTGGGTAGTCAAGAAGGCTTATTTTTTGTTCAAGCCGGTACTTCTTAGTTATTGATGCGTTGTGAATAGAAGCATTATCTTGCTGAAAAATCCATTCTTCTCCACATAGACATCGGTCTTCTTGTGCGATAGATAAATCATTTAGCATCTTCGCATAATCTGCTGCTTTTTGTCGACCACTGACAAATTGTAGTTTAAGTTTTCCTGAAGATGAGAAGCCCCCACCCCATGCCTTGTTGAATAGTTCTCTTCTGGAAAACTTTTGCGTGCCAGTACTTCTGACAGTCATCTGGACCGTCTAAATTGAATTTCTTTTCGCCTGAGAAAACAACTTTCCGCCATTCTTTAGCACTCATGGTTTGATATTGACAAGCATATTCGAGTCATTTCTCTTTGTGCTTCATAGTTAATCTTGGATGATGAATTATTTTCTTATGCTTAATTTTTTCGTTGTTCAAATGCCTTCTAATTGTTCTAGTACGGCAAGGAACATCCACAAAAGATTTCAATATTTTTGATGTTGACGAAGTTTTCTTTTTTACTTCGCAAACAATTCTTTTCTTGAATTGTGGTGGTAATTTTTCTAGCCTGCCAGTCGATTTTCTTGTTCCATATTTATTTGGACTTTTCAAGTAATTGCGGATAACGGTTTTACAGCATCCTAAGGCTTTCGAAATTTCTCTCTGAGATTTTCCAACTCTTTTCAGAGCTGTAATCTCACATTTCTCAAATTCAGATAATTTAGTTCCTTTAGCCATTTATGTTTTTAATATTTTAAGTATTACAGTTTTAATAGCTTTTATATTATGTAAACTAGATATAATAATTTTTTCAATTAAATTAAGTCCTTCTTTTAGTTTTTATTGGTTGTCTTATATTTATGTCAAAAATAAATTTTAAAATTCAGCATAAATGCTAATATACATTTAAAAATGAATTGAAATCTCTTATTTTAAATTTAAATGTCTCTTAATCTTATTTTTCATATATCTGATTTTCATAATTTAAAAATTGTGAACAATATCTTTTCCTTCATTTTTGTAGTTGGTCTTATATTTTTGTCCAAGGGCGTATAAAAATCATATACACACAAACATGTAAGTGCGCGCGTGTGGTCATGAGTGTATGTGTACGTGTAATTTCATATGCTTTATTTTGTCTTGTAAAAGATATGTTGCATTATGACATCAACTATGTAGAGAGGTAGATTGAGTTTAATTTTTCCTTTATAATTATTTACACTTCACGAAGAAGAAGAAGAAGCCAGATATAAAACTAAGAAATACTTTCTTGAAACAACTAATCATATCATTTTTATCAATACAAAAGATACCATCACTTTTATGTTAATATCATTATCAGCACAACAATAGAAACAATAGAAAGAAACCAATAATTACAAGAAACGGAATCATATCGATTCTTTATTATGAATCGTTTTAAAGGATTGAAATTGATGATCAAAATGTTCAATATAAAATATAATGTAAGTTAAAGAAAAGTGCAAATATACTTTGCGCATGAAAAACAAAGAAATAACTGCCTTTATCATCTATTAATTGATTTGGCGTCTTTGTTTAATAGCATATCAACCTTCGTGGGTTGTTTAATGCTAAAAGCCATCCTTGAAAAAGAACAATAGTGGTACTAACACATAGTTGGAGTAAAAGGAGACTTATATCTTTACCAAGACTATTAGTCCGAAAATGAATGTGATAACGTGACTTAAGTTCGAATTTGCTTAACCCAATGACGTAGTCCAGCATATTAGCAACAACTCCATCAATTAATAGTATTTTTTTAGCTTAGTAAAGTATTGAAACATTTACTTGTGATTTATTTTTCTTCATTAGCAATGTGATGAACTTTATCGAATAGAAAATAGCCAAATAAGAGTCCCCTAATATATATATATATATATATATATATATATATATAGTTTGGTAGTCCAATAAACAAAAATGCTTAAAAGATTTTACATTCAGATTTGATAGGTTCAAAAAATTTTGCAGAAGCTTGTTTACTTTTTTTTCACTTTAAATCATTCTTTACAAACAAAATAACTGATTATGTCAATATAACTTCTCCCCACTGATATGATACATATTTGTATATACAACATTGAAGTAGTTCCACTCAAGCATTGGGGATCATGATTTGTTCTCCTGATAAGTTGGTGACGAGAAGAATTTATTGATATAACAAAAAGCCGATTACGAAGGTATTTTCTGGCATGATTCAGCTGGGATTGAGTATTATTTAAACCAAAATAAATAGTTTGATTTCATCAAAATTGTTTTTAATGTTGTACGATAGAGATGTTAGTGTTGTCTACAAATGTCAGAGTTTTTAATTATAAGCATATTGCTATTATAATGTAAAAACATTATTCCTCTAGAGTAATAGTAACTGCTGTGGAGTGTATTTTTTGTATGATTCTGTGAAGTGAATAACTGAAGGAATTTGGGGGGGGGGTAAGTAGTAGCATGTTCAGTTGTAACCAATTTAAAAAAGTACCAGTTCTAGAGGTCCTGGATATTCTTTATTTACACCCTTAGTCAAGATACATTTGTGTTGGGTAAAATGAATTGTTTAGCAAAGTGCACACAGCAATATATTGTAGAATCACATTTACTTAACGAAAATGGAAATGGGCATATACATAACACATAAAATACATAACACATAAGATAAATAACACATAAAATGCATAACACATAAAATTCATAACACATAAGATACATAACACATAAAATACATAACACATAAGATTCATGACACATAAAATACATAACATAAGATACATAACACATAAGATACATAACACATAAAATACATAACACATAAGATTCATAACACATAAAATACATAACATAAGATACATAACACATAAAATACATAACATAAGATACATAACACATAAAATACATAACACATAAGATTCATAACACATAAAATACATAACATAAGATACATAACACATAAAATACATAACACATAAGATTCATAACACATAAAATACATAACATAAGATACATAACACATAAAATACATAACATAAGATACATAACACATAAAATACATAACACATAAGATTCATAACACATAAAATACATAACATAAGATACATAACACATAAAATACATAACATAAGATACATAACACATAAAATACATAACACATAAAATACATAACACATAAGATACATAATAGAAAAAACAGCAATACATACTTACGAACAAACATAAAAAAGGAAAACTAGATAGCAAGAAGCATGTTATGCGTTTTTATACGGTTATTACCGTAAGATTAAATTTAGAACATGAATTAATGTTAAGATATATGAGATCAAACGAGTAGGAATGCTTATCACTAACGAGCAATAGTTTCGCGTAGCAAACGATAAAGTGAGTGCACGTTGAGTGGTTTTTAGTTCTGCTTTATTCGAAGAGAGACTATGAGTCATCAGTTCTTCAATGGTCAAAAACAAGCGGATTTTTTTATAAAGATAGGCTCTTGATACGGACTTTTAATCTTGACTTCAAGCCTGCCGAACAATTTCAAACTTTGGTCACTGATTTGTAAAAACCCGTTAATTATAGTAGCCAAATACCTGTAAGTTGGTAGAAATATATTTCGGCATTTACTCTATCGGTTGTGTAAATTTTACAGTGTAGTATACGGAGCGGATGAGAGTAAAAACTCGAAAATTCTGTTCATTACCACACTCTCATATATAATGTACGCACACTTTTAACTTGGAAGTTTTATCATCCTGTCGACAGGGCATAGAACATTCTGTCTGTAAGGTGAGATAATATTGAGTACTTATAAGAGGAATAAGGTTCGGTTTGTTTGTTTAATGGCATATCAGCCTTTCTGGGTTATTTAGTGCCAAAGTCATCCGTGTAGAAGAATAGCAGTGGTACTATTTTGTTCATAGCTGGGAGATAAACGGATCCATACCTTTCCTAAGGGTATTATTCTAAAAAGGAAACTTAATCACTTTCTACAATGTCTCAGTCCAGCACGTTAGCCATTACAGCACGGAAACTTCTTATATATATATATATATATATATATATATATATATATATACACGAGTTTGCTTCAATACCATGTGTTGTATAGTCACCACCATGACCAAACACATAATACATATTCATCTACATATACATGCACATCTGTATGCAGAACATAACGACGACACAATAAAGACGAATGACACAGTTCCTAGAAAAATATACCTCTCACTTTATTTGAAAGGGTTGTGTGTGAGAGGGAGAACAGAACTGTAACATATTGACCCCCACTCTATTGGCCATAACCGCGTTTCTTTCCCGTTCTCCTGTGCTGCTCAATCGGGGGCATAGCCTCTCTAGGCGCTGGCTTTCTCTACCGCATCTTGTCTCCAACTGATATGATCTCCAAACTAACTTCCTGTCTTCACCGAGTTATATAATAGTTCACGCCCACCTTCTTCTTGTGGGCGTCACAAATTGCACTCATTCAACCCATCCACGGTCAAGGTCATACTCTGCTATTTCTCGACGGGGGCACCTGTTATTTACACAGGTGCATTTCCTATTTTGACAGCTCGGCCGGGTCGTAGGTCAGTATACAACACATGGAACTTTCCTTTTTTTTATGATCTCGCAATGAGTTTTTCTTTATTTTTCCCACTAGTTTCTTAATACAAAGATTCAATTGATAGAAAAGTTCTACACACAAGTGCTTTCGATCATATCGATGATTTATCGTCTTTAGGGGAACTTTTTGGAGGAATTGTTTGTTTATGAAAAGTTTTGGTGCGATATTTATTTTGTTAGAATAATTTATTATTAGTTGTGGTTCTTTAGTTAGCATGTTAGTTGTCAAAGATGTTTAGTATATTAGTACTAGTGTTGGATTTTTTTAAAATGACGTTTGGTTGTTCATTTTTATACTGCTTGCTTCTTGGATTTGTTGGTGTTTTTGTTTCTATTTTTATTTATAATTTTGGTGTTACTAGTTAGGATTTTGATGTGAGTTATTGCTGTGTGTTGTAGTCATATGTTATTTTTTGGCAGTGCTGTTTAACAGGTGATATGAAATACGATGAGAGAGGGTGATGGTTGTATGGCCAATATAGACATTAGGGGTTCGTAAGGTGTTCACGAAACTACATTAGTTTGGTTAAGGTTGGATTTAGTAATTTACAAAGCTCTTTGCTTTGATGAGGCACAAGGCCGAATGAATGGGGCGCCCAATGAGACTCGAACTTACTCGCGTAGGTTTGCTAGTCCAGCTTGCTAACCGTTGCACCACCAGAGGTGCCCTGGTTAAGATAAGATTTAGAGGAGTTTTTATTATTTCTAACAATAAAATTCATTAATTTTTATTTATTGCGGACTTTTTGTCCTCATCTTAGTAGTTTTTGTTGTTTCTTCTTTCACTACGTTTCGGCCAAATTTCACCTCTGGCCTTCTTCAGGTGATTTTACCGCGACCTTCGGGGCCCGTGACGCAGCGAATAGAGGCGTTGAGTCTCTACGGTTCCAGGTGAGCATCGTCAGAAGATAGCGATTTTAAATCCTACCCAAGCCGGCCAGAGGTTTACTTGGTCAAAAACATGGTGCGATAGACAATAACTATGGAAGGCAGTAATTACTAGGGATACGGTTACAATACTCAGCGTTCCTATCCGAGGGTCGCGGTAAAATCACCTGAAGAAGGCCAGAGGTGAAATTTGGCCGAAACGTAGTGAAAGAAGAAACAACAAAAATTACCAAGATGAGGACAAAAAGTCCGCAATAAATAAAGATTAAGTCTCATATTAAGAAGCCTCATCTCAAAATGATTCCAATGAAAAGACAATGGGATTCATGTTTTGAATTTTAAATTTGGTGTAGTAGATGATTGTCACCATCATTAACGTATTATGCATAAGGCCCTATGTTCCACAAGAAGTCTTGGATCACGCCAAAACCATCACCACACCTCACCACCACTATTAGCACACACACACACACATATATATATATATATAGAGAGAGAGAGAGAGAATGGTTCATTGGCCTCGTGGGTAGAGTGTTCGCCAATGGTCCGGGAGACCTGGGTTCAATCTCAGGTCGCGTCATACCAAAGACTTTAAAAATGGTACTTGATACCACCTTGCTTAACACTCAGCAATATAAGGTACATATCAAGGGTAAAGCGGAGCAATCCAGGGAAAGGAGTAGCGCCCTCCCCTACACCTCGGTGTAGTAGCTATTGAAAAGGGAGCCTTCTGTTTGCCCTCGACTACGGTCGCCAATTTTACTTATATATATATATATATAGTAAACATATGCTCTGTACATATATAAAGTTTTCTTTTTTTAAAGCCCAGCTGAAGAAAAAGGTTTTTTTTTTTTTAATATTTTGACAAAAATATGTTTTTATTTTTTGGACCCTATTGAGCTTCTTTTCGTTGGCTGTTGTTCCTTTAACTCCTAATAGCTTTAAACTGCTGGTCAGCTTTTCTCAAGAACTATTATCAATTACAAACCATTATCTGATGAAGCCCATACAGCGCAAAACAGGTGTATATCATTTTACATAGATAGTGTTCTGAAGCAACGAAAAACTGCTGAAATTATCACTTATCACACCAGAAAAAAAAACTTTTATTGCATTCAATATTATGGCATCCTAAAATTTATGTGGCCATTAACAGTCTCTTTGCATTTGCAAAAAAAAAACAAAAAAACAAAAAAAAACAGCTTCATCCATTCTTTCGAAATTCTTGCGTTAATTTTGTTGAATTGATTTTATCGTGCTTCATAACAGTCATTTTAATCTTCAAGTCACTTTAGACTTGCAACAACCTGCTTTCTCTACCGCATAAACTATGAATGGACACTAGATATTATCAGACTTTAAAGGTTTCTGAATATCCAGATACGAATTTCCTGCTTGACCAACTATGCAACTACTTGTTTAATGAAATTTCCAGCATTTGAAGATGTTTTGAAACAAAAATGCGAGTTTAAATCTTTAGGCACAATATGTAACTACAGAGAGATGATAAGAATAATGTTTTATTTTTTAGGTTACCATTTAGGCAAAGTGCATGTCAACGAGCCAAAAATTGAGACCATTGTCGCACTGCTCAATTTATTGCAACTCGTTCAGTTCAACTTATTTTTTTACTCCTGTTCATTAAGAAAGAATAGCAACTGACTATTATCTACAAAATACACATGTCTTAGTTTCTAAGTAAATGCTACTTAGCTATACCAAGAGACGTTGCAATGAGACTCTTTTTAGGAATTTTAGAATTAATAGCTTCAATAAAAAAAAAAAAAAAACAGCTACGGTACGGAAATAAAAGAAGCTACATTTTATTTATTTATTTTTTTTTTTTCACCTACCTGGGAAGCAGCGTCTCATCAACCGAAAAAGACATCAACACACGAAAGCATGGACAGCTCTCGATAGGCTCTCGATCATATGGAAATCAGACCTAACCGATAAAATGAAACGCAGTTTCTTCCATGCAGCGGTCGTATCGATACTGCTATATGGATGAACAACCTGGACGCTAACTAAACGGCTGAAGAAGAAGCTAGACGGCAATTACACAAGAATGTTGCGAGCAATATTGAACAAGTCCTGGCGGCAACACCCCACAAGGCACCAACTATACGGCCACCTGCCTCCTGTCACGAAATCTATACAAGTTAGACGAACCAGACATGCAGGACACTGCTGGAGAAGCAGGAATGAGCTCATAAGTGATGTACTCCTATGGATCCCCGCATATGGCCAAGCAAAAGCAGGACGACCAGCTCGAACATACATACAGCAGCTATGCGAGTATACAGGATGTAGCCCTGAAGACCTGCCAGAAGCGATGAATGATAGGGAGAAGTGGCGAGAGAGGGTCAGGGATATCCGAGCTAACGGCACGACATGATGATGATGATGATTTATTTATTTATCTTTATTCTAATTTTTTTCGGAAGTTCTGACATTTGTACGAGAATCGTGGCTAATAATTTTTAATAGCAAACTCAAACATTACGAAAAAGAAAATGTTGGTGTCTTACAGTAATGAAAATAATATCCTGTAATTACTTAAAGTAGTAATGACACATTCCATTAAAAATTAATTCTTTAAATTAGTTCAAATTCTAATAATTATCTGTACGCGAACACTGATGTTTAGAAACTAGTTAGAAATGCACAGCTATCTGAGCCAAGAATGCCGACTCTTGGATGGATATATCTATTTGTCTTCTTAACTGATTTACGTGAAATACTTTTCTATCTATTCTATTGACGCTATCAGCCGATATATAAAGACCCTTGACTACTTACTCAGGCTTTACGACTGGGAAACTCTATCAGTCAGTTTACCTTTATCTTGATATAAGAACAATAATTTATACAGGGACAAATCTCGATTTTGGTTTGGTTTGGTTTCTTTGTTTAATGGCATATCAACTCTTTTTAGGTTATTTAATTCCAAAGTCATTCTCCTAGAAGAACAGTATTATTTAACTCATAGCTGGGAGGATAAGGGGGTTCATACCTTTCCCAAGGGTATTTGCCCGAAAGTGAACATAATAGCACGACTGGAGAACGAACTCGCGTACTACGATTCCGCTGTCCATCGCTTTAACCATTACACCACGAGGACACCCCCAAAATCTCGATTTTGTGTCGGCACAACAAAGTATCTTAAGCGATGGAATTTCCCTATCATTTTTGTAGCGCTCTTTGCAACAGATGTAAATGGCCACTCCAAATCAGGAATAAAGTGGAGATCTAAGACTTTGTCAAAGTAGTCGATATCTTTCAATTGTGTTCCCACCACTAGAACTCTAAAGAGTTCCAATTATGATGGAACAGCTTAGTTTTAGCAGCATTGAAGGACACGAGCCATTTTGTTATCTCATCAGATAAAGATCAGCTTATTGATCAGAAGCTGTGTCAAGATGTTTAAAATTTCGTTAGGTTACACGATAAAACATTGTATAATCAAAAAATATATTTACAAACTACCTGAGCAGGTGAAAAGTTGATAAAAATAAGAATTGGACCAAGAACAGAACACAAAGGAATTATTGCATAACCCTAATAGACCGCGGATGATTGACTATGAATTACAACCTTCATAGCTACATCAGTAAGAAAGCATTTGATGTTGTTGAGCTTAGAAGAATTCCCTTGTGTCAAACTCTGTTCGAATCCTTAGATATATCCAAAGCAATGGCTCGTATCCCGAGGCCGCTATCTAGTACCCAGCACTTCACTAATGGTGTTTATCGTTTAAAATATTAGATTTATTGATTAAAGGTTTAAAGATCTTGCTAATAATGTCGTAGTGAATAATTGATCTACACTGAAGTGTTCACAAGGTTATTTTAGACTGTTAAAATTTTCAAAGAAAATAATTTCTTAAATAATCTTATTAGAATTGGAGACAGTGCAGAATAAGGGCCGCTCAGGATTACAGCCAGATGCATTTTCTGATTCCAAAATGGAAACCTCTTTTAACGAAAATCTAATGCTAGAAAGAAAAAAATCAGTACAAGATGAAAAGTCAGACAGATGTTTTGAGTCATGCTGAGTGAAATTAGAAGCAAAAAAAAAAAAAATTCAGGTAAATAGCTTTACCTAAGTCTAAGGAAGATGTAATGACCTAAGGACCGTTGATGGTTGGTACTGGTGCCTTTTCACGATTATCCAAAATTTGTGGGAACCTCGCTTTTTCTGGCCAATTAGAATCAACTTAACTAGCCGCTTTAGCTGTTGACAATGATTGTAGGCGGTTAGAAATACCTTAAAATTTCATCCCATCTATTCTGGTGGTAAAGACGAAAATAATGTGATGAACAATGGCTTCTGTTGGTATTTCTTATGAAGAATAAAGATATCAATTTCAGCAAGCAGCCAATCGAAGATGAAGGAGGTTGCTAAACTTGAAGATGTATTCGAGTAGAGTATTAGCCAAAAATAAACAAAAACTATCATGATCAGCTTTTGAATATCTAAACACAGTACAATGGAATGGCACGTCAGCTTAGTCTCTTCACTGAGCGATTATAAAAACAGGGACTACAAAGTGGTCATTTCTACGTAGATTTATGGTCCAAATTAAGAATACAGCAATGCTTATTAACGATCCTTGTTAACTCTTTGGCATTTGAGAAGTTATAGAAATTCCTTCAAGATCGTTTTTGTTGAAATAGACGAATCACTTTTCATGGTGAACATTAAAGTCATCCCGAAAACTAGCTGAAGAATGGTCAACTAAAATTTTGCCGATGATAATAGAAAGATGTTAAAATGAATGAATGAATGTATTTTTATAACATTTCTAAAACAGTAAAACCAAATTGAAATTTAAAGGAAATACGAAACAAATGATGATATCTCCTATTTTAAGCAAAAAAAAAAAACTATCATTCTTTAAAAACAATGACAGATTATGTTGTTTTTCTATTTCTCGTAACCCATATTTGAAAACCTTTTGTCGAATAAAAATCCTCATTTGAGAGAAGGAACCAATTATAATGCTTCATATAAAATAGATTTATTTATATCAAACGTTCATGAATGAAATCAACATTTTTCCTGAACAATAAGTTGGACCATTTAGAATACAATACTTGCTTGATAACCTCAATTAGTTTTAAACACTAAAAAGAAAAAAACTTTCATAATACAGAGATTGTTTTTCTTTTGACTATAAACACTTAGTAAAAAAAAAAAAAAAAGAATTAGGGAACAGTCCTAGTTACGACCAATGCTGTTTGAGTTCACGTCAAATTAATTCCTTTGGAATAGGCACATAACAATCGCTTTTCTAGTTGTGGATAAAATAGTAGATCAGACTGGTTTCTGTCGACTTTTGGGAAAGAGGCAACCGTTCTCGGGGAAAGAAAACAGTAAATTTAAAATCAAGAGTCAAAAACCGGGGTACATATACGAGAAAATAGACTCCAACGAGTGACTGGAGTTTGCCAAGATGCTGCAACTGAGCTGGTCATTTCGGACTTTATGTATCATTAGAGTTTAAGTGTGCAAATCGTGATAACGCTGAAAGCGTTCTGAGTATATCGAGCATTTTAGTTTCTTCTTTCGTCCAGGTTTTCAAATTTCCTCTTTACAAAAGACGAAGATATGAAGGTGTCATCATCGATATCAATATCGCCTTTATGACGAATAAGATCATATGCTAACCAAGTCCCTGAGAGAAAAATTTAACATCTGATAAAAGAATATTAGGTTACATAAGTTCTTCTGGTTAATTGAATAAAAATAAAATTATTTTCAACATTGATTTTCCAATTTTTTCCGACTGTACTCTATTATCGTTTAGGAATTATGATTATATGTCGTATAACATTGATTATTCTAAATTCTAAGGTCTTATTACCATTGATCTCAAATGTTTTAATTAAACGTGGAAGAAAGTTCAACGATAAATCATCAGCAAGAATCTTCCCAAACTGATTTTAATATGTTCGACCATTCACTATGGCCTCTTCATAAGGAACTTAAAAATTATTTCTTGAAACTGAAAAAAATGACAAAAAGTTGCTTATTTTCTTCCATTTTAGTTTTAGATACAAAATACTTTGATAAAAGTTGTAAAAAAATAAGAGTTAATAAAACTATTGTTACAAAACAACCAAATAGTTCATATTTCTGAATGAAGCTATTTTATTTTATTTTTCTGAATGAAGCTAGTTCAAGCTAAACGCTCCTAATTCAACCTTTAAGCTACCCAATATAAAATTCAAGAGAATAAAGATCTAAAAATGACGGATAGCTGCTAACATTAAAAAAATGACGGATAGCTACTTACGTCAAAAAACAAGCTAAAAACGTGCACTACAATTACACGTTGTCATGCACGTTCCTAGTACAATTTGATTAACAGCATTAATTGATATTAACAACTAAACTCATTCATTTCCATTTTCTCTTTGAATTATTTCTTTAAATCAGAAATCCAATGTCACAACTGGCTTCATGGAAGGAACACCAATATTTCCAGCACTACGAATTCATCTCGATATTTTCAATTTTATTAGTGCAATTCTTGTTGGTGTCATTGATACTCCAATTGTAATAGACCATCAGATTTTCCCAGCACGTAAGAAGACTAATAATATTTATACGATTTCGTCGATCGATTCGTCTTTTTCTTTTTAAAATTCCTCGTAATGTCACTATTTCTGCTATTAAAGCTGATAGTACAATCAATACGACGGATGCTGCTGTTACCACAATGACTACAATTAAAGAGCTACTAAGTCTACTACACGCCATACTGCTACTACCATCAATCGAAGCTTTTATAAAAGCATCGCTTACCATTACAATAATTGCAACAAATTTCTACAAGAAATGTGGCTTTAACTACTATTACAGATTTACAACAAAAAAGCATGATCACAATAATACGATGAAAGATAACAATTATTATAACAATGAAGGCTACTTTTTAATGCAGCAATTGTATAGCAGCTGCTATTCGTATTTCATAAACATGTATTCTAGGAGTGAAAATATTATTTCATCAAGTATACTTTTATGAATCTTGATTAATACTTTGATAAGAAGCATCACATATTCAAATTTTTATTCTACTTCAATGATGGTACACAATTTTAATTAAACGTACGTGGTGTGCGTATAAATTATGATATAAAATATCAAACAGAATTTAAAACAAATCTTTAATTCAAATTAAGAATGTTACCATTCCAGAAAAAACTTTTTAAATGCTAATTATGTCGGAAAATATCGCTCGAATGATTCTTAGAGGATAACCATAAGAAATATTGATCATAATGTCGTGATAAGAATATGTTAATCTAATCTACAGTTTCGCTTTTTATTATATTCAAACTTGGTAACACACTCTCCCCCCATATATATATATATATATATATATATATATATATATATATATATATATATATATAATAACAATAAATACATATTAATCATATCAATATATATATATATATATACACACATATTAATCATAACAATGTAGACGCTATTCAGGTTTAAATTTGTTAAGGGATTAATGTGCAATTACCAGAATTATAACTTCTGAAATTCCAAAGATTGTAATTTATTTGTGTATCAGGACTTACCGTTCTCGTAGCGGCACCCCAATTATCTTTTTTTATCAATTGTTTTCCTATTCAGCATAATACACTTTGCAATGTGGAGAAATGTCAACAGCTTAGAGCTAAGAACATGTAACAACATGCAAAATGCAATTTGGTTTAGCGTAACAAAGAACTAATTAAAAACAACTGAAAGAATATTCTTGCTGCAGCAATTAATTTGTTCTTTGCATTTCTACTTTTTACGATTCTAAACTTACCACCAAAACTAACACAATTCAGTTGTCTTGAGCACGAAAATTATATTATTCAATAGCGAAAATATCATCAAAACTTTCCTTGCGTTTACTAGATCTTTTGTTTTTCAGATTTATACTTTCCATTCGAAATTATTATCTTTTTCTCGTAGCACTCTTCAATTTTTCTATTTAAGATATTTGTCCTTCATTTCTTTGTCTTTTGTTTTAGCATATTTTGCTCCTTTTTTTTTTCTTTTCAATTCTATTTAATCATTTTATGACACTTGTTTTATGTCGTCAAACAATTTTCTTATATCTTTTAATTCTCTTTTATTTGCATCAGGATTATTTTACATTTTTCATTCTTCTCGTTTATTAATAAGACTCTTTAAGCCTTTTATCTACCAAAATCCTTTCTTTTATTTACTTCCTTCACTCTAATGCAATTGATGTTTTTCTTTTTATTAATCATTCCTCCAAAACACTTTTTCCTAGATACTCCCCTCTATCTATGGCCGCTTCCTTTCCTTTTAAACTGTTGCTAATTTCCCTTCTCACAGCACATCTGTTTCATTTAGTACAGACACAGCCACGCATTTCATCCCGCAAAAGTTCGGTCGAAATATTGAGACTAGTCGAAACTCTTGAGTATATTGGTATTATATATATATATATATATATATATATATATATATATATATCTTCCTCCATATGTTAACAACAGCATACATCGGTAAGTCCGTGGTCTAGTTTATGACAAAAAGCATGTATTTTACACAAAAAATCTTGTTGTTTTTCTTTAATGTAATCTATTTTATTAGGGATTTATGTAATTCAGTGAAAATTTTAGGTTTAAAAAAATCATGTAAGAACTACGTCAGGCAATGGATTCAACGTTCGTAAACATGTAAGTGTGTGTGTGTGTGTGTGTGTGTGTGTGTGTGTGTGTGTGTGTGTGTGTGTGTGTGTATCTATGTATAAATATATGATATAAATGTGTGTATTTATTATTATTTATATGTACAGATATACTTTTTATTCATTTTTATATATATGTGTATATGGGTGAGTGGGTGAGTTTGTTAGTGTGTGTGTGCTTGCGTGTGCGTGCCCGCGTGTATGTTTAACCAAGAATTTCTCATTATCTATTCTACTTCAAACAATAATAATAATAATCAGGGATTTTGAGATACTAACAAATCACCTAATCTCAGCCAGAAGCCCAGACCAAGTGATTATCATCAAAAAAGAAAAAAAGAGAACTTGGCGTATAGTGGACTCTGTCGTCCCAACAGACCATCGAGTCAAAATCAAAGAAAGTAAAAAGAGAGACAAGTACTTAGACCTTGCCAGATAACTAAGAAAGCTGTAGAACGTGAGGTTGACTGTGGTACCGATTGTAATTAGAGCTCTTGGAACTGTCCCCAAAAGCCTGGAAAGGGAATTGGAACAAGTGAAAACGAACGAAGCAAAGCCATCTAGACGATATCATTGTTAAGATAGGCCAGAATACCGAGAAGAGTCCTGGAAACCTGAAGTGCGATGCTGTAACTCAGACTCCAGTGAAAGACCATCAGCTTATGCTGGTGTGAAAAACTCGCCAAGAGGATAATCTTATTACAGTCACCAAAGGATTATTAAAGGTACTGGAGGACTTGGAAATAAGAGGACGAGTGGAGACCATCCAAATAACTACATTATTGAGATCGGACAGGATACTGAGAAGAGTCCTGTATACTTGAAGAGGCTTGCTATCACTCAAACTCCATTGAAAGACCCCCAGCTAAAACCGATGTGAAAAACTCTCAAGTAGTAAATAATAATAATAATAATAATAATAATAATAATAATAATAATAATAATAATAATAATGGGACTTTGACATACACACGGATCACCTAATCTCGGCCAGAAGACCAGACCTTATAATAATCAACAAAAAAAGAGAATATGCAAAACTGTCAACTTTGCTGTCCCGGCTGACCACAGAATAAAACTGAAAGAATATGAAAAGAAAGATAAGTACCCCAACCTTGCTAAAGAATTGAAAAAAACTATGGAACATGAAGGTGACAATTATACCAATTGTGATTCGTGCTTTGGTACAGTACGTAAAGGATTATTAAAGGGACTAGAGGACTTGGAAGTTAACGGACGATTGGAGACCATCCAAACGACAGCATTATGGAGAACGGCCAGAATACTGAGAAGAGTCCTGTAAACTTGAGGAGACTTGTTGTCCCTCAAGCTCCAGTGAAAGACCATTAGCTAACGCTGATTGAAAAACTCTAATGAGTAAATTATAATAATAATAATAGTTATTACTATTATTGTTATTGTGATGATAATAATCACCTAATCTTGAACAGACGATCGGTCCTTATAATGATCAACAAAAAAAGAGAACTTGCAGAATTGTGGAATTTGCTGTCCACAGAGTAAAGATGAAAGAAAGCGAAAAGTAGGATAAGTACCTGGACCTTGAAAGGGAATAGAAAAACTCTGGAACATAAAAGTGACGGTTGTACCAACTGTAATTGGTGGTCTCGGTACAGTCACTCAAGGATTGGTAAAAAAAATTAGAAGACTTGTAAATAAAAGGACGAGTGGAGACAATACAAATTACAGCATTGCTGAGATCGGCCAGAATACTAAGAAGAGTCTTGGAGACTTGACAAGGCTTGTCGTCACTTAAACTGCAGTGAAAGACTATCAAGTAATGCTGATATGAAAAAGTCTCAAGGAGTAAAAATAATAATAATGATAATAATAATAATAATAATACTCGGCCAGAAGATCGGATCTTATAATAATCAACAAAAAAAAAGAAGAAAATCTGCAAAATTGTCGATTTTGCTGTCCCGGTTAACCACAGAATAAAACTGAAAGAATATGTAAAGAGAGATAAGTACCTCGACCTTGCTAGAGAATTGAAAAAACTATGGAACATGAAGGTGATAATTATACCAATTGTGATTGGTGCTTTTGGCACGGTAACTAAAGAATTAATAAAGGACCTGGAAGATTTGGAAGTTGGCGGCCGAGTGGAGACCATCCAAACGACAGCATTATTAAAAACGGCCAGAATACTGAGAAGAGTCCTGGAGACTTGAGGAGACTTGCTGTCACTCAATCTCCAGCGAAAGACCATCAGCTTACGCTGATTGAAAAACTCTAATGAATAATAATAATAATTATTATTATTATTATTATTATCAGAGATTTTGAGGTATAAATGGATCATCTAATTCTGGCCCAAAAGTCAGACCTCGTATTAATTAAGAAGAAAGAAAGAACTTGTACTCTCGTGAATTTCCAGTGAACTATTGAGTGAAAATTTTTTAAAAAATGAAACGACAGACGGATTGGACCTTTTCCAAAAATCTAAAAAAAAAGCTGTGGAACATTTGATGGCACTAATTGTGGTTGGTGCCCTTGGAACGTTTCCAAAAGAAAGTGGAAATCAGAGGAAGAATCGAGACCAGCCAGACCATATCATTGAAAAGATCAGCTAGAATACTCAGAAGAGTCCCAGAGACCTGAAGAGACTTGCAATCATCAGACTGCAGAGAAAGACCGCCAGCTAATACTGGTGTGAAAAAAAAAAAAATAATAATGATAATAAAAATAATAATATTAATAGCAGTAAATGTAGGCTATGCGGTGACAGAGACGAAACGATCAATCACATTATAAGCGAATGCTGCAAATTAGCACTGAAGGAGTATAAGGCGAGACACGACTGGGTCGGAAGGTGATCCTCTGGGAAATGTGCAAGAAATTTAAATTTGACCATACCAACAAATGGTATATGCACAACCAAGCACCTGTCCTGGAAAATGACACGCATAAACTCCTATGGGACTTTAACATAGAAACGGATCACCTAATCCCGGCCAGAAGACCAGACCTCATAATAATCTACAAAAAAAAAGAGAATTTGTAAAATTGTTGACTTTGCTGTCCCGGCGAACCACAGATTAAATCTGAAGGAATGTGAAAAGAAGGATAAGTACCTCGACATTGCTCGAGAATTGAAAAAGCTGTGGAACATGAAAGTAACGATTGTGCCAATTGTGATTGGTGCGTTAGGCACAATAACTAAAGGATTATTAAAAGGCCTGGAGGACTTGGAAGTTGGCGGACGGGTGAAGACTATCCAAATGACAGCATTGCAAAGAACGGCCAGAATCCTGAGACGAGCCCTGGAGACCTGAGGAGACTTGCTGTCACTCAGACTCCAGTGAAAAACCATCAGCTAACACTGATGTGAAAAACTCTAAAGGAGTAAATAATAATAATAATAATAATAATAATAATAATAATAATAATAATAATAAAGATGAAACAATAAATCAGATAATAAATAAAAGTAAAAAACTTGTACAAAAGGAATCCAAACGATTGAGTGGGGAAAGTAATCAATTGAAAAATATGCAAGAGACAAACTTTTCACTATTTTGACAAATAATAAATGGACAAACAAGAAGCTGTCCTTGAAATAAGATTCCCTGAGACTTTGAAATACAATCTAGACCAGCAGTCCAGACGTAGTTTTAGAGAACAAGAACTTGTCATCTCCTGGTTCTTGGCGTTCCAGCGAACCACAGACTGAAAGTGAAAGAAGGCGAAAAGCTGAACCTTGTCAGAAAAATGAAAAATTTGTGGAACATAAAGGTAACGGTGATACCAATTGTAATTGACGCACTTGTCATCAAGTACATCGAAAAAGACAAGGTGAAATGAAGATTAGCGGAAGAATTGAGACCATCCAGAACACAATAATACTAAAATAGGATACTTAGAAAAGTCCTGGAGATCTAAGGAAACTCACTTTCATACAGACTCCACTGAAAGATCACCAGTTAGAGTTGGTGTGAAAAACTCGCAATAGCACAGAAAGAGTACAAGACTAGAAACGACTGTGTCGAAAGGTGATTCACTGGGAAATGTGCAAGAAATTTAAATTTGACCATACCAACAAATGGTATATGCACAACCCAGCACCTGTCCGAGAAAATGTCACTCATAAACTCCTATGGGACTTTGACATACATACAGAACACCTAATCCCGGCTAGAAGACCAGACCTTAAAATTATTTTTTTAAAAAAGAGAGAATTCGCAAAATTGTCGACTTTACTGTCCTGGCTGACCACAGAATAAAACTGAAAGAATGTGAAAAAAAGGAAAAGTAACTCGACCTTGCTAGAGAATTTTTAAAAAAATTGGGGAACATTAAAGTGACGATTGTACCAATTGTGATTGGTGCTTTTGGCAAAATAACTAAAGGATTATTAAAAGGCCTGGAGGACTTGGAAGTTGGCGGACGGTTTGAGACTATCCAAATGTCAGCATTACTGAGAACGGCCAGAATACTGAGAAGAATCCTGGAGACTTGTGGAGACTTGCTGTCTCTCAAACTCCTGTGAAAGACCATCAGCTAATACTGATGTGAAAAACTCTAAATGAGTAAATATTAATAATGGTAAAAAGTCCATTCTTGTTGGTGATAGGAATTTGCCATTTAATCTTGTTGAAAGAAATCGTTATCCAGGCATTAAGTTTGGACAACGCATGTATATACCTGCGAGCGCGTATGTCTGGATTGTTTTTCATCTCGACGTGAGCGCATGTGCTCACGCGCGTATTCTTGGTTTTATGGGAGTTATATTGATAATGAACCAGCGAATGTCATTTTGAATGCTTTCGCGCTTTTTTAACGCCTAATATCTTAGAAGAGTAATATATTTTCTATATGCATATTTGTAAATCTTTTGAGAACCTTTTTCAAAATATTCATCTGGGAAAGAATGTCATTTTTAAATGTTCGTATTTTACTGCATTCATTTTCATTTTGATTATAAAGGGTCTTTCATTCGTTTTCTTATTCGATGTATTTATATGTACACACGTGCGCATGTATCACATATTTGTTTTAAGACAAACGTTATTACATTATACTTTTTATTTGATTGAATTTTGACTCTTTGTGTCTCATTCAAAAAAAAAAAAAGTAAAAGAAAACTAATGGTTAATTTCTGAATCAGTGACCCGTAAGTAATTGTCTAATTTCTTTTCTCAGTCTACTTTTCAATACTTTCAAGTTTGCGGAACCTTATTTCAATACATACGAATTTGCGTCAATCGTTGTAAAAATTATTCGTGCCCGTGGTGTAATGGTTATCGTCGCAGGAAATGGACACGGCGACACGAGTTCAAATACTGGACGAGACTGATTGCATTTCACATATCACTAATACCCTTGGGAAAGGTATGAATCCAATTATTCTCCTTCCTGCTATGGGTAAATAGTAGGGCAGGTTCTTCAGCCTTGGTTAGGCAACTAGTCTAGGAGAAGGAAAACTGAATTCAAACCTGTTAAATTCCGCTTAAAAACTGACCTAGTGTCATATCCTGCCCGAGCGGAGGGGTTGGGCAAATATGGTAAAAATTATTCGTCTAGAAATTTACATTTGCATGAATTCTTTCATGCGTACATACAACTTTCTACCAATGATTAGCATGCCAGTATCATAAATCATTAATGATTTAGATCTTCACTGAGTGTTCACAATTGCAATACTGTTCCAGACGAGTTTTAAGCTTAGTGAATATTAGCATATTTGAGTATGTGCCGTAATAAGATAAGATTAGGAAATTTAAGATGTACCTATATTTAAGATATAAATGTACAGTTTTAACTATACTTATATCGATATCAAAATATACACATTTTGATCTCATGTGATAGCGCGTATAAATTGCTTTCAAAGCAGTTTTTATGTTCCCCAAATAATGTTACGCCTAAAAAGTCAAATATATATATATTTGATATTTTACATGTGTAAGAAATGTGTATATATATCCAGGGTTCAATCCCAGGTCATGCCAAAGACTAAAAATATCGTCTTGCTTAACACTCCGCATTATAAGGTAGAAATCAAGGGTGAAGTGGAGCAATCCAAGAAATGGAATAGTGCCCTCTCTTACACCTCGGTGTAGCAGCTATTGAAAAGGGAGCCTTTGGTTCACCCTCGATTAAGGTCGCCAACTTTACTACTTACTATATATATATATATATATATATATATATATATATATATATATGTGTGTGTGTGTGTGTGTGTTTGTGTGTGTGTTTATGTATGTATATATCAAGCCCTCTGCACGAGTAAGATGTGATGCAAGGTCAATTTTTAAGCGTAATTTAACAGATATGAACTCAAGGTTTTCCTTCTTCTAGACCGGTTGCTATACCAAGGTTAAAGTGCTCAGTCTGTCCTACAACGTAGTCATAGCAGGAAGGAGAACAGTTGGATGAATGCCTTTCCGAAGAGTATTAGTGCTATGAGATATGCAAACAGCTTCGACTAGGATTTGAACTCGGGACTCCGTATCTATTTCCCACGGTGCTAACTATTACGCTATATATATATATATATATATATATATATATATGCATACGTATTTGTGCGTGTGTGCATGTGTGTATGTGATGGATTCTCCTGTCGGTCTTGACGTATAAGGACCCAACTGGACTACCTACACAGGTGATATATCAAACACACACACACACACATATTTAATACGCACAAATGAAGCGTCTTTCTTACTCTCTGCCTCTCTATCTCTCTCTGTCTCTCTCTCTCTCATTGATTATAAATATATATATATATATATATACACACACACACACACACAGATTTATTTGTGCAGATGATTGTGCGTATTAAAATATTTTCGAATAAATATATAAACATTTTTCTTTTAATACATTTGAACTTGAATATATATGAGAGTTCATCAAACAGATACCTGTAGGTATCTATAATGACAATTTAGTATTCAGAAACACACACACACACACACACACACACACACACACACACACACATATATATATATATATATATATATATATATATATATATATATATATATATATATGCATTTGCAATTGTGCAATTTTTTCTTGTTGGTGCGTTTGTGTGGAGTATATTTGATTTTATTTTATGGTTGTTTTTTTTTTGTTTTCTTGGTTTTTGTGATTTTTTGTTTTTTTTTCTATTTCTATTAATATTTTTATTTTATTTTATTTTATTTTATCTATTTATTTATTTGTTTGTTTGTTTATTCTATTTATCTTCTTTTTTTTTTTCTACTGTCCTGATGTTTGAGTTGAGGTGGCTATTCGTATACATGCATATATGTATTGCTGTGCGGATAACAGCATTTTCATATTTAATAAAGAGAAACTAAAAGTAAAAGTCTGAACGGTGTGGTGAGAAGAAAAAAGATGAAAAACGAAAGATAGAACGAGACTAGAAAGACGAAGTTCTCTTTCGGGCATAAGCAAAGGAAGTCTTAGTAGTAGCGGCATCAACAGTTAAGTGATCAGCTGCTGCAGTAGCAGTTTTACGTGATGCAAAAGAGAAAAAGACCAAGACAAAAAGAAGGGAAATAGAGTGTGTGTGTGTGTGTGTTTGTGTGAGGAAACGAGAAAATTTAGTTGCGCGAAAGGGGAACTAAAGCAAATATAAATTAAAAGAAAAATAGATACGGGAAAGGAAATACTATGCAAGAAAAAGATTAATATAATTAGTAGGAAAACAAGAAAAAAATAAAAAGTAAAGAAAGCCAAAATGTATTAGAAAGCAAAGAAATTTAATAGAATATAATAAAAGAAAGTAAGTCGAACTTTAAATAGGGAAAAATATGGTGGAAGGAAGGTAGAAAATAGAACAGGAGAAAGAAAGATTGTGATGCAGCGGATATTTAAATCTACTAACAAACAATATTGTAATTCATTCAGTCATTGAAGTCATGAGAAACGTAAAGAACATTTAATTGTGTTTTGAGCCAGAGGATATGCTATCAGAGAAGTGTAGTCGTCTCTATTTAGACGAACGTAAACCCACTTTCAGTATTACAAGGATCCTACTAAAAGAGTGAGAATGATTCTATCGTTGTCTTCTGACTACCAAACACAACAGAGGAGCGGGAAATTGTGATGTAAATCTAAGAATATATATTAGATGAAAAAGATAAAGGAAACGACGGGAGCATGTTGAGGAAATGAAATACCAAAAAGAAAAAAATATAAGAAAGATTATTCAATTTTATAGACAGTGTATAAGTTTTCATGGACACGTATTCCACAATCTTGTTAAGAGAGAGCCTCAGTGAGAGAGAGAGAGAGAGAGAGAGAGAGAGAGCCTCAGAGAGAGAGAGCCTCAGAGAGAGAGAGAGAGAGAGCCTCAGTGAGTGAGAGAGAGAGAGAGAGCCTCAGAGAGAGAGAGAGAGAGAGCCTCAGTGAGTGAGAGAGAGAGAGAGAGCCTCAGAGAGAGAGAGAGCCTCAGAGAGAGAGAGAGAGAGAGAGAGATGAGGTGAAATGGGAAGGGGGGAGAGAAATTGAGATCTAGTGATAAATTGTGAGTTAAAATTCCAAGTAAATATTAAATGCTACGCTGTTTTGTATGTTATGTATAATCTTCAATGATGTAGCCACAGAAGCAAACAAATGATAGACAACTTTCAATATGTCAAGAATTCAATATCCACATTGAATCGCAATGTTTTTTTGTTTGTTTTTTTGTTTTTTGTTTTTTTTTGTTTTGTTTTTTTCTTTTCTTTTCTTTTTTCCATCAAGGAAATCTTTGAAGTTGACTACTTAAATTTGCGTGATCGTATAAGAAGCGCGCGATAGTCTTACAGGAATCAGGTGAATGTGCACTTAAATGTGTACATACAATTTTTGAAAGGTGAAACCAATAAAACATAATTGCCAATCCGTATTGGTAGTTATAAAGCAGACAGATGAAATGAAGTAAAACACCTTCAAATGTTCGTAAATTAATATAAAATTGGAAATGTCGAGTTTTCATTTGCACTTTTGTAAACGTAATAAACTGGCGCGTCAAAATCTCTGTGGTATTTATGTGTTTAAACAAAGTGTGTGTTTTGAATTGTTGATGTGGGTAGGTGTGTATGCAATCGAGTGACTTGTATGGAAAAACTAAATAACCTAAAGAACTGGGCAGATCAAAAATACACTGAAAACAGAAAGAAAGAGAAAAAAAGAAACCTGTTTATTGGAGATTCAAAAGTGAGGGTGAGGAACCGAGAGAGTGATCGAGTAAGAACGACAGAGAGAGTGAGAGAGATAGAGCGAGAGAGGGGAATAGAGGGAGAAAGAGAGAGAGAGAGAGGGAACTAGCAGAAGCTGACAAGAGACGACGAGTGAGTGCGAGGTAGTGGGCGGGTATGCTTAAGAGTCTGGAAGACATAGGTTTGCTTTAAGAGAAGTCCGGCACCAAAAACGATGGGTAAGGAAGAGTATAGTAGCGAGAGAAAATGAAGCCAAAGAAGAAGAAAAACATCGGAAAAAATATGCAAGGAATGGTCACCAGGAGCT